>OX418225.1:24447298-25047298 GCA_948455865.1 Conomelus anceps | reverse complement strand
ATATGATCCAAGTTCTTTTCATCAATTCCAGTTTTCTTCATCTTCTATCCCTTTCTCTTCCCATTTTCTCTTTTTCAACTATCGCTCACAATTTACACTCATTTCCTATTCGACCATTGATTCTCTCTCTGTCTCTCTGTCTCTCTCTCTCTCTCTCTCTCTCTCTCTCTCTCTCTCTCTCTCTCTCTCTCTCTCTCTCTCTCTCTCTCTCTCTCTCTCTCTGGGATTGCATCCCATCATCATTTTTCATCTAATTTCTTAAAGTTCTACCTCTCAACTGTTTATTCTTCTTTCTAGTGATCATCGAATCTGTTTTTCTACTATGTTGTTATGTCTCCTCCATGTTTCAATCCAATTTAGGGAAGTGATAGCCGAGTGCCGTAGCAGTTATCTTTTCAATCAGAGATAAGCTACGAAATTCCTGGGCGCTCTTTGTAAGGGTGACCGATTGGATTGGCCAGTAAAAAAGACTCTGTTCTCTGCTGTAAAATCACTTCCCGATGGTTCGGAACCCACCTAAAAAAGTAGGTTCAACTCATCAATCACCATCATCCAATTCATTACCCACGCACGGGTCTCAGACCTATGTGGGCTTCATCCTCCGAAAAGAAAGAAAAAATATTACTTTCATCATCCAATCATCTCTAACCTCTGCTCTGATTGCTATCGAATCATCCTATTTTATTCATCCTTCATTCAATCTTTAAAAATATTTCTCCTTACTGCCAATTGTTCTTTCCAAGGCATCATCCACATCCTTTTCTTCTTCATGTCCCCGTCATCCTACAATGCTGGTTCTCTTCTTATCGCATTCATAATAATCATTCTCCAATCCTAACAAACCTCATTTGTCAATTTCTTTCAAGTTTTTGTAATACTTTTTTACACTCACCCTCCTCAGGCGTTGAGTGTCTCTCTACCTATTCCATTATTTATGTTAACTATTATTTCTATTATTATGATTCTATTATTTCCCCCTCTTGTTTTCAATACCGCTTGAGTTGTTTTTATAAGAAATATAATATTTATAAATAAAAAAATAGAATATTTTTCACACCTTTCCACCTTAGTTGTTAAGTCTCTCTACCTCGTGACCTCTCTTCGGACCTCCTCTACTCCCAATTCCTTCCATGTCTTTCTAAATAGCTTCCACACCTTTCCTTTTAAGCCTTTGCGTCTCTGCCTTATGATCTTAATTACTCAGGCCATTATCTCCTAATAAGTGCACAAAGGCAGTTCATCATTTCGGCCATGCAGCATGCAGCATTGTTGTCTTGATTGCCACTCCGATGTTATCTCTGTCCAGTGGAAGACCGTTAACATTTTTAATTATGGTGGCAGTGACGACGCAGCTTCAATCTCTCCTCCAATCAGCGGACGTTGTTTCTCTTAATCTTCAATTTTCCCTTCCAACGCCCTCTCAACTGGAAGCATGTAGAATGCCATGAGATTTGAATGTGGGACTGAGCCTTGAAATAAGCTTGAAGCTAGCAGGCTATCATGTTAGCAATTTTTTTCCATATTTAAGAACATTTATAAAATAACGACATCATTTCACATACATAAATATACAGCCTACGTTATACGTCTACTTACCCAGTAAACAAGAAAAATAAAAAATATAAATATACTACATCAACTTTTTGTTGTAAATTTAACGACTTGCAGTCATTGACGTGTGAGTATATTATTTATATATTCACAATCTAAAACTGACTGCAAGTCGTTGAATTTACAACAAAAAGTTAATATAAACAACGCAGATTGTTATGGAACAAAAAATCCAAGAATATACAACATTTTGAAGAGAAAGGTCAAAGCAAGCCTGTTTATTGCAAGCGTGCCATATCTTAGTTCAATCACATTCGTGGAAAAGAAGGTAAAGGTAAAGCTTTTTATCTTTGAACCCACCTTGTGTCTCCCTTAGAAGGATACATGGAAAACATTTAGAAAAGGGAGCCTGAAGGTCAATTCATAAATAAGTTCGGGCCAACGTCAATAGACCTTATCACTATGATCCACCATAACTCTCCACCTCTAATTTTCTACTTTATAAAAGCACTTTAATAAAGACATGTATCTTTTTATTATCAACGAATCGACCGATATTCGTCACACAATGGCCGCCTATGAACTTGGTATCGAATCGATTCACTTACCAAAATAAACTTTTCTATTTTTGTTTGCGCTATCGACCAGTGGTTCGATATGACTGTTCAATAGCCGGCTGGTTGACAAATGTTCGGTCAGAACTCATGCTGAGCACAGGCAGTTGATTCTCGATTTGATAGTCAGGCACCGTAGAAAAATGGAGGTATGAGAAAGAGAGAAGAGAGAGAAAAGAGAGAGTGTGAGTGAGAAAGAGAGAGATTGAGAGAAGATCATGAGTAATAATGATGGCGGTAACAGTTGTTATACACTAGTCTAGTCATGGGAAGGGGGCGTTCTCGGCGAAGGGGGGCTTCTGGTCTATCCTGATAGAGACGTTTTAGTTGATGGACATACAAACAAAGGACGGAAGTATCCCGCAAAGTTCGTAATGACGCTTTCTTTTTTCCAGTCTTTATCTTCAACTTCTTATATTATTCCACTCTCCTTACCCGCAATTCCCTCCCGAATCGATATATTGTTCTCATCCCACCATTTTCATTGCAACTAAACATCTATTTTTCATGCTCTTCATTAGACCTTCGTTTCTTAGCTTGCCGCCATTTTGAATATCTGGAGCATGGAATTGGATTGAACCGATAAGCACATGTCAAACAGTAGCCACAGATTGCTTTTTGTAATGGGTGATAATTTTTCAAATGTATCCGTTTAACTGTATGTGCCTACGTGGGAGGATTTCATTGTAGGTACAGCTATTTTTAAGTTCTCAACCAATAGAATAACTAAAAGAATATTCACAGTTCAGACTTGGAGTTGTTCGAGCTATTTTGGAAGGCGTTAGATTAAAAGTAAGATGTCAGATTGTTGTTCTAAAATCCATAAAATTTTTCATTATCTTCAAGAGTTGACATAGAAATTCTTGGGGGTAGAAAAGTCTGGGGGGGGGGGGTAAAGTTGATTAAAACCGTGTTTAACATGACGACATTAAAAAATACATTGCGAAGTCACCAGATAGAATGTCAGTTAATGAAAAATAGATTAATAATTATTATTATACTATTGAATATAAATTAGTTAAAATAGTTATGTTCAGGATTTGTGCAGAAAGTTATTATTCAAGCTTAGCGAGACATGAAAGCTAAGAGGGAGGGGCACGGAATGGCACCACTACTGTGAAAGATTTCATTGATATTTCTTTTTTACCTTCACAAAAAAATGTTACCTATGTAAAGAATCTCAAGAAATATACATACATTTTGTAATATTATCGACTGGGTTTGAATTTTTTCAATTCCTATATAAATTTTTTTTTAGTTTTAAAAAGAATATGGGGGCTTATTTTTCGCATTTTTGGGGGGCTTATTTTTCCGCATTTCTTGAGGCTTTGGGGGGCACCCCTGTCATAGATGTAAAAAACTCAATCTTTGAGAGCTATGATGAAATACGTCATTTGAAATTGCTTGAACCTCTTCTCTCATTAATGATTGATTTTAATGTAGTCTCTTACAGATGATTCTCACATGAGCTAGATTCTTGTGCGCGGATAATGACGTGGATTATGAAACAAAAATGTCAGGTCTCAATAGGGAGGGAACACCCAACCACTACGCCACTTGAACTATAATAAAGTTACTCTACTGGAATGCATCATCCCATCTGAAAACTTCAGTTAACCTGCCCCTACTTCCCAAAAAAATTATAGATATTGAGCTTCATTCACAAAACGTTGCGTAAATTCTCATCTCCTTGCCTTTAAAATGTAATTAAAAGGTTTTTTCGCCACACTAGGACGTAATGAGCTGTTTTTCGTGCGTCATATGGAGGCCGAAAGTGTTTGATTTCCGACGAGGTCTGTAAACGTTTACCGCCCTAGGGCGGAAAAGAAAATGACCTTGAATGACAGCTGATCGTGTCTCTGGATACAGCAGTCATGATTGTAAAAATGAATCCTTCCAACTTTTATGTAAAACAAAAAGATTTAAACCATCAATAAATGTTTATTTTTTATAATTTAATATGTACGTAGTATTTAAAATGTCAAAAATGATCACTTTTTATAACTTAATATGTAATATTTTGTAGTTTTGATATCAAACAATAGAACCTTTTTATTCAACCTACAGAGCTCTGGGTGGAAATTTTGTGAACTACTACAACTGTTGCTAACCTCTCTGGTTGGTTAGGTTTTTTGTTTTTAGGAATTTTGTCTACTACTGCAACTGTTGGTAAAGATTACTGATGGTATAGAAAGGTTAGTTGGTTAGGTTTTTGGTTTTTTATGCAGGTTTTGAATCAGGAACAGGAATAACAACAAAAAACCTAACCAACTAACCTTTTGGCGTACAGTTGTAGTATTTGACAAAATGCCCACCCAGAGCGCTGTAGGATTGATAAAGAGGTGATAGCCGTTCCTTGTATTCTTGCAAGTACCATAGCCTTAAAATTACGCTTTCAAAATTTCCAACTTAACATTGTTGTTTTGTTTTTTTTTGTGTTGTGGCGAAAAATAGCGTTCGCAACACGGGTAAAAATGTTTTGCCGGCTCTCAAACGCTTCAAGTTCTCGACTTCGTCTCGAACTTGAAAACCGCGATCTCAAGCCGGCAAACACACATTTTCGGCCCTAGGTGCGAAATATACTATTATGAATACTATATTACTGGGAATTCACTGTTCTTGAAGACAGTAATTTCCAAGTTCTCAGAGCTTCATGACAATCAATCCTGCTGCTGGTCTTTCTCACATTGTTTTTCATTTGGTGGAGTTTTTAAACTTCTGCCATCGAATACACATTGGATAAACTGTTTCAAATAAACTCTAGTAATTTATTTATTTATAAGGGGAATATTGATTTTTAAGCATATAGATAGAGAAATTAAAAGTCTTATATAAAGTATTCGCTTTGATAATACCAGACATTACTGATCTCTCTCACGAATTTTTCTCGTCATGTTTAAACCTTTCTATTCCAATTCTCCAAGAGATAAGCGATGAGAGTGCACCAATACAGAGAGAGCCTTTGTTAAGCCGAGTCCTGTTGGCCAACGCATATCCATGTTGGGTGTGGTGGGACTTGGCTCTTGTGTGAAAGGGTGGGCATCATAACCATAACAAGAGAGCCAGTCAGAATGAGAATGTTGAGAAGAGATGAAAGATTAGGGTAGAAGAAGGACAAGGATAAGAAAAAGAAGATGAATAAGAAGAAGAAAAAGAAGATGAAGAAGTAGGAGGAGGAGAAGAAAAATATGAAAGAGAATCTTGAAGAGTTACCAAAGGCCGTCCATGATTGACAAAAGTGATTGATGATCAGTGGGCCCGTCTTGGGATTGGTGTTTTGAACCACTCCTTCGCGAGGCCTCCAATCTCTAGCTTTCTGCCGCTTAAAAATTATTCGTCATTAATAAACGTTCAGCTGCTCTCATGAGCCGGACGGCTAAAGGCTGATGATGGAAGATGTGTAGGAGAAGGAGAAGGAGAGGATATAAGGAGTGGGTAAGAGGATGGAGGAGATGATCAACAAAGAAGGCACCTTGTTGTAATGTCGGCTAACAGATAAAAGCTCGAATTCTTATGTTAAAATGGACAAGTAGACGATTGAATTATTCAAAAAAGTAAGGAACATTCTATTTTGTTGACAGCAGAAACAGGTTGAAATAAAAAGAAAGAGAAAATTTTAAATTTTAAGTAAAATGTACCAATACCAATACATCTAGATCTACAGATCTACGAAATAGAGGCCATGAGGTATTCCATAGTTTTTCAATTATCTAAACTTTACAATTATTATACTTATTTTATTGGTCTTATAGTGAGTTGTAATATCGGAAGAGCCATTGGCCGTATTTGTCAGTTTATTTAACGACGCAAGTTACACTGGGTGTACCCAGAAGGCAAACAAAAGTTACATACAAATATTTTATTTTAATGTTCATACTGGAATAGTCAAACTCTTAATTTTCACTTGAGCAATGAATACCTATTGCTTTCAATTCAAAGGAATTCCATACCAATGAGCAAACAATCGATGATTAAATGTGATGATTAATCATCGATAATTCAGCAATGAACGAAGGGTTTGTAAAAGGGTCAACATAATAATTATTACCAAACGTTTCTGATGAATTAAAAGCCTTAAACTTACGAGTTTAACAAACAACTGGTTTATACTTTGAGTCTCATGATAGGTGCTTCAAAAATATACAAGAATATTTAAGATAAACCTAGAAAAATATGGGATTCCCGATGTAGGTATAAAATAATGCAGGGAGCACAGTCTGAAAGGTGAACCTGAAGATAAGCCTTAGAAAATGGCGTCTGAATCACTGATTTCAACTGTGCAAAGACATCTGTGAGACTAACCCATAGATATATTAATAACATTTTGTATTAATTGCATTTGGCATAATATTGTAGCATTATATTGCATTTACCATTCATTATAATTATTCTATGCGTGTACTGTGGGTCGTCTGACGATGCTCTTGACAACAGAGTGAAGCGGCCGTCACACCATAACGTGAGTTAATTTCCACTTAAAAGTGTTTTTCAAGTTCATATTATATTCTATATGCATTGAGAATAATGTATACATTAATAGAGTCATGTTATTGACACGCCTAAGGGCTAATCTTGATATTACTATTGTTTTGCTACTATTTTGGCTTAATTCTTTTTTAAATATAAGCGGTATAAGTTAATATACCCCCCTCTATTTACTTATACCTTGTGAGGGAATATTTTTTTAATTGAAAAGCCACCCTAAAGAATAATAATTATTATTATTTAAACAAGCCAAAGACAAGATTGGAATTTTGGAAATATCGCTCAGCAGGAACCGGACTTAACAAGAATTATCCTGAATTTGTTTAACTTACTTACATGTTTCCCGTCACGCTAAGGTGGGGACTTAAGGATTTTGTTTCTCTGATATTTGTGGGAGGTGGATGTGAAGGAGAAAAGCCTGATTACTCGGGGGCAGATAAATATCAATATTTTACATTTTAGAAATTCACCAGAATCAGAACTTCACTCTCCAAACTAGTTGTGACAACCTCCATGAGGTTTCTAATATTCCGTTTCAATTGTCCCAAGTTGGGTTACTGATATCACATAAAGATACCACGATGAAATGAAAATGCGATGATTCTACATGATGGTTCCATCAATTAATTTTGTCTTGATGTGATGACATTTCTCTCTTCTAACAATGTGAAATCTGATTGTTGTGCGTCACCTTTCAAACGACGGAAGTAGAATTCCTCCATCGTTACAGGCTCGTTAACAACAACACGTCTCCCGAAATGACATGTCGCTGCCAACATCTCCACTTATTATTATCATAACTTTTCATAATCATCACTCAGCAACAGGCTTTGCAGCAATGATCTTTATTCAGTCATCCTTTTTCCATTGTCAACAAAAGATATTATCTAAATTGTGCAAGCAATCCTTTCACCAGACTATCTGTAATCACATTTTCACTTCCTTCTTGAGAACTCGCAGGTTCTATGAGTTAATATCGTAGAATAATAATAATATAATATTTTTACACAGGTGTCTACTTATTTTTTGAATACTCTCAGGTATTGCTCCCGGTACGAACTATCATATCATATCAAATATCATATTTTAAACATCTAATCCATATTTACCAACCATGTGGCCGCCGTTCTGTTTTTTCGACACTATACTGTATCTCATGAAGAAATCGACATATAAAATTGACATTTGATTAGCGAAATACAATCTTACCCAGTTTCTTAGTCGTTCAGTAAATTTTCATTCAAAAGACTAAGAAACCGCGTGTCAGGCCTTTCATATTGATTCATCAGCTCACTTTTTCTCACTGAAAATGAGAATCACCGATATAGCAGGCCTAAATTCAATAAAGGCTACTAAATGCAAGTAATTCTAGTTCACAATGTGAGAAAATGTCAACCCTACCTAGCCATTACCAAAATGGCGGAAAATAAAATTCTCAAAATTCTTTTACACAAAAACTATAATTTCTATAAAAAAGTGCTTGACTTTTTAACAGTCATAGATCAATGTTTCAAATCTTGGCAGCATGTTTTGCCATATATTCAACTATTAGGCTATTTATTTTATATCCAAATTCTTCAATACTTCGTTTAATCAGTTAAATTTATCTTGTTATTGTATCTAACCGGTCACCCCCATTCATATTCATTTAAGTTAGTAATTTTTCTCAAGTATAATTGTAATATTGGCTGCAGTTCTGTATCAGTGTACCAAATCAATTGGAATAAAAATAATCGTTATTTGATATTTGCCGATATAAAGGTAAGGTTTACCACAGTAAGTAGAAGAAGACTTCTTCTTCTATGTACTGTGAGGTCTACTAGGTCTTGTGCAAATACCGATTATTTTTCAATTTGATTGTTCTAATGGACTAATGTGCAACTGCAACCAAAATATTTGTTGACCTAATACTGAGAATTTATTAAAATTGTGGTTTGGACCAAGTTTAAGTAAGTCAAGTACAATTGAGAGCACAATACTTGTTATTTCTCCATCTCTGCTTTGTACACATGTTGCTGAATGGTCTCTCACGTTGAGCGCCTAACTTTTCCAGCCATCAATCAGCGCGCCATGTTTGTGCGTTAATCACGTGACGGACAGTGGAGAGCCAGAAATAATAGAACACCTTCCACTCAACTCCATTCCGAGAACGAAGGCCGCTAATCTAGCAATGATTGATCGGCTCATTATATTTATGAATTGGACATTTGTACATGTCAAGCTCTACCAGGGTCATCTGCCAGGCTGCGGAACCAACTTCGTTCAATAATTATGCTTTAGTGAAATGAAATTTTTCAAGACCATTGAAGGCTTGTCACGTCAGCCTGCAGAATGGATGAATGTTATGGCGTACCTGACCAGTTGGCCATTAATAATGGCTGGGGGCGTATCCTATTTATGCTTAAAGAGACTGTACTTGAATTCATAGCGAGTGTAGATTGAACAAATGTTGTATAGAAGATATTTCAAAATTTAAAAGGAACGTACAAATGTTAAGAAGAACTGTAGATTATGACCCGTATTTATGAAGCTACCTTCTAACTTCCTCAACTCAAGGAATACTTTAGAAGCATTCACTTGAAATGGAGAGTGGAGGAAGCCTCAAGGTAGGTTAATGAACACGGGTCTGAAACGAAACGGGTGGTGAATAAAGTTGAAGGCAATTGAACTCCAAGAATTTAATTCAACATAAAGTGAAAGGTTAGATTAAAAGTTCATTACAACTAATTTATTTATATGACATGAGTACGTATGAGAGCACAAGGAGAATCCCATACTTATGATAGTATCAATACATATTCAATTATCAAATTTCGCAAGATTGCTTAGGGTGCAAACTCTGTGATTGATCCAGAAATTGTAAGTTAGATAATATTCTGTCAGGAGTATTAGGGGGACAGATCCCTCAAAGACAAAGTAAATTTTGGAATTTTAACTGGCATTAAGAGACAATTTTTAACAAAAAGTCAAGAAAAATGTCTGGATTCGCTAAAAATGTGTATTTATTGGGATTAGTTCTTCAGAAACCTCCGCGGAAGTACCTCCGAGCCTCCTTTTAGAAGAAATTTTCAAGTACAATCCACGGTACCTCAATCAGTTTAAGTAGGGAATCAGAAATAATAGCATAATGATAACATTTTAGAGTAGGGAAGTAGGCCTACTTTAAATGTTAGCAAAGCAATGAGAGTTCAGATCTCACATTGATTGACAATGATGCAAGCGCTAGATAAATTTCACCTCCTGTTAAATTCACATAACAAGTTAATATTAACAACGCAGTTCGTCATGGAACAAGAAATCCAGGAATAAATTTCACTTTAATAAAACGTGGGTTGAATTGTTAAAATGGATAAATTCATGTCTAGAATCACCTAAAACATGGTTTTAGAAGGATTGTTATTATTAGCAAGAATTCGGGAGCCCCCCTTCTTAATAATAGCCTATATTATCAGTTTCTTCATTAATTTTTAGAGGGGTCTTCTCACTCTACCATCGATTTACGCTTTATATTACCTACAGTCTCTTTTCTGCACTACATTATATGACTCTCCCCCCCCCCCCCACCAGAACCATCAAAACAGACTGAACATTAACTTACGACCACGGTTCTGGCTTTTGGAACTCAGTGGCGTAATAGTTTTTGTCCTAAGCCTGAATTTTCTTTTCTTTGTCTTTTAATGTACTCTCCAATGATATTTGTAGATCAAAATATGGAATGATAGAAGGATGTTTTTTCATACGAGGGGTATTTAGAAACTTATTTCTTCTTCTCCTTCAGTTGAAGAGAAAATTATTTGAAGGCAGAAATGAAAAACAAAATATGAAATTAGAATGGACAAATTCTATTTAAATTATGTTGAAAAATTGATTCATTGAAAAACACAGTTGAATTAGGGGTTTTTACTCTACAGATAATATCTGTTCTAATATTAGATCATATTATGATTTGTAGCAGTTTAAAACATTTGGCTGTGCACATGTTTCTTTTGCATGTGAAAAATATATTAGTGAGACTTTATTTAACATGTACCTTTAGAGGTTTGGATTCTCTTGTTAGAATGTAGTTGTGATGCCTGAATAAGTAAATAAATGAACAGTATTGTAGTTTTTACTACAGGTATTTATTTTAAAACCTCTTAGACAACAAATTTGAATGAGAATGTTGAAAATTCGCTTTGAAGGTATGATTTGATAACGTTGTAAACGAAACTGGCTATTCATTACTCAGTACGAGGCAGTCTCACTTGGGATGAGCTATCATCTCACAATACCTGTGAGGGTTGTATCGGGGGGGTTTCTTTGCACACGAATGTTGTTTGCAAGGCTTCTAGGAGTGGTGTCAGGGTGGTAAGAGGGGGGGTGGACGAATACAAGGGGAAACTTGGTACCATAAGGCGCCATAATAGTTGTGCGATTAAAAGTTGTGCAATCGTTGTTGCTTTGTGTTGGTGGGGGGGGGGGGGGGGGGAGATGGAATGCATGAAGGGCGAGATCGAGTTTCGTTGAAGTGATTATATCTTTGGGGGGGGGGGGAGTGTGGTCAGGGATGTGTAGGGGGAGTTGGTGAAGTGGTGAGCAGGTGGGGGGTTTGACACCGCGATCTGGGGGAAGATGAGATGGTCGTTAAGAGTTGGACGTTCCGTTTCTGTCGCAGTGTCGGGGGATTCCGGGTCGGGCGTCAGATGGAACAGGATTTCCACTGGTGGAGAACCAGGATAAAAAGAAGAAAATGAAAAAGAAAAGTCTGTCAGTGAACGGGGAGCAGAGAGATGCGGCCAGGCCCGACAGAAAAGAATGAGCTAGAGTGAATGAGCGATGCACGCCGCGAAATGGAATAAGATGTCTTCATCCCACGGGATGCCCTCACCTTCTGATGTCTAGCCCCCTTTTCCCTCTTATCCCCTATTTCCCCATCATCCATCGTCCCGCACTTTTTCTATTCCTCGTTACTCTTTCGAACCGTGATCCTTCTTCCCCTCCTCTCCGTGCTCTCCAACCCTCCTCCAGCGGATCGAACTATTCGTTAACGTCTCTCCATACAACCTCTAGGTGGTAAATTAGAAAAAATAAATTTTCTCCTGTTTTTCTCGAAATCCTCACGTATAATCGCAAAATGTCCGTGGAGGAATCCATGTATCTCCACTAATCTAGTTTACAAAATGTGTTGTGATAAAAGTGAGGTGGAACACGTTCATAATGAATAGAAAGTTAGATATTGTCGAGCCACCAACATATTTTAATACACCATTTAACAGCATTATTGTAAGTAAGCACAGCTGAGGATGTAGCAAGTTAATGCTGTGAAAACGTAGTACTTTATCAAAATAAATTAAGAGCTCGACAATGTCTAACTCATTTATTTATTATTCTAATCTACTTCAGATTGTAACATTGTAACTCATAATAAATTCTACTCACGTTATATGTCTAAGTCTATAATTTCTTAATTGGTAGGTTTGTTATTGATATGGTAGAGTTCCATGAAAAAGTAAACAAAGTTGATGGTTTGTAGGTTTACAAGTTGATAGATAGATATTTATATCATCCAGTGAACTCCTGTGAAAGGTGCAGTCGGTTTAGTCATAGCGTTTTCAAAATAAATATACTTTACTCATAGAGTTGAAGGAGTTAATATTAATTGTTTGATTCATGGTTAAATGATCAGTAGACTCACTTATAAAATAAAAACAACATTTTTAAAGGTATTTTTAATTAAATTCTAAATCTGTTTCAATTTTTTGAGAGTTGGTTCACAAATACCCGGCTTCGAGTAACCGGTGTCGTTTTCATTGTATCGCATGTAAAAACGTTTCAAGAAACGGGTAAGTGTGAAGCGCTCCATATGATACAACGTCCCTATATGGCCGGATAAACGCCACCGGTTACCCGCCCTCAATTTATGTGTGAAACAAGCCTATAACCAAGAAACCAAGTGCACGAGGAATTGACAAACAACCAACTTTTTCACTTTTAATTTCTAAATTGTATCGCTAATGATAATACTGTAATTGACAATGAATGAATGAATGATAATTCCTTGAGTTCGAGAGCCATCTATGAGAAAACACGCGAATACTAGGTTTTGACTTAATCATTTCTAAAATTTATTGAAATATAACAATTTAAATGGCTTTTTTCCAATTTAAATGACTTATTAAATTTGTTACTTAATTATAACGCGATAATTTAGACGTAGAAGGAGAATAATAAATGAATAAATAAATACAAAAATGTTCGAATTGATACACATTTTCATCCATTTCAATTCCATTCTCGTGCAAATTACATAATGTATAAGAAATAATACATTATCAATATAACACAATATCAGTAAATTTCAGATTGATATTGTGGAACTCCATAATAAAAATTAATATAAACTGTTGATATTTGTCAATTCCACTTATTCATGAGTGGATTAGCTTATTAAATAAGTAGAATTGAAAAATATTAACTGTTTTAATTTTTATAATAAAATATAAATGACAATGAGTTGCTCTTGAACAATAATGTATTTTTTTTTCAAAATGATACCTATGATTTACAAAATCATTGTTTTTTTTAAACTATTAAGCCAACAAGTAGTTTAATTTAAAATTTCAATTATAATTTATTAAATTTGTTACATAATTATTAAATTAACTTATTTATCGAATAAACATGCTACATAATCATTGCCGTAGAGGGTATCTGAGAAAACAACAATAATTCAAAGTACAATGAGAAAAGGACAGAGCACCTCTGCACATTTACAGTTGGAGATGCGATGAAGCAAGCAGCACTAGCAGCCGCACTCAATTCCCCGATCTTATTAAAACTGGCACAGCACTCGGGGGATTTTGGAAAGGTTAACTTCCATCAAACCACGTCATGCATTGTTAGAGGAACAAGCCGAGCGCTCAACCAAGCTGTGATGTCGGGTCAAAATGACTGAAAGAGTCACTTTGACTCAACGAGTCATTGTGACTGAGCAGGAAGGGAGTCAGTCAGTCAAACCCGTCAACCAAGAGGGCTGTTGGAAAATTTTTCTAATTAAAATAAGTACCCGAGCTCTCGGGAAACTTGGCGGAGAAGTTGGAATCAGGAGGAAACTTTGCTATGAAACGAGATACTAAATTACTTTGTCCAACTGTGTGAATGACTGATCAGGAAGAAACGCTTACAGTGCCTACTGAATTATTCATAAGTTCTCGCTGAAGATTTGGGTGTAATTTCTTCGGTTCACTTCACATGAACACGTAGTAGAATCGGGGAAACTATGAATTTTCTTGTATGATGATTGTGAGGTTACGTAACAAGCATGCCATTGAGTCTTACCAAGATTACTAAACAATAAATACTATAATGAAAAAGTATTGTAAAAAAATGTAAATAATGCACACAATACAGTATTTTTTTAAACTCGTGTTTAAAAAAATTGACCATCAATATTGACTGCCGGTTGCCAATCCAAAATGTACTAATTTCGGTAATCTGACTCGAGATTTGCGTTGCAGAAAGGTCGGTCATTTATTGACCGATGATTTTTATTTGACCTGAGATTTTGACGAAATTCCAATTTGATAACATAGTGGTCTGATATGGAGTGTTGTTTTTCATAATATAGCCTAATAATAGTTGATTATATATTCAAGTTATAAGTTGACATTGTCATGAAATATCATAATTTATTAGAAATTTAAACTCGCGTTTGAGAATGTTTTAAAAGCCGTGTGGTTACTTACTACACGTGGCGCATTTGGTCGGGGATCAGAAGTTTAATCCTAAAAAATTGGCCGGTCGAAATCATCGGTAAAGAGTTTACCGACGATCCTTCTTGATTGGAGATTACCTCTTGATTTTCCTTTGTGCAACGAAATTCTCCTGATCTAAGATCAGTTTTTGATTGGAGTTTGTGAAATCAGCCATGAGTTATTAAATTTTTAAATCTAAGAAAGAGTTAAAAATAAAGAGTTCCATGGTTACCATAATTTTTCAGCCTTAAAAAGAAGCGTGTCACTCAGAACCTGTAATGCTTAGTTAGGGTTAGCTGGGTTTTCCTAGCTCGGTACTTTTTGCGGATCGCACTGCTAACCAGTGCTACCAGACGCAAGCTAAATAATTGTGGGGGATCAAGCTCAAGATGATCGTACGTAACAATTTATCGCCTACTAATGACTTAAAATTTCCGATATCCGCAAAACATTTATTATTTTTCTCTCCTTCAGCCAATTTTGAAATAATTTCTTGTGCATTCTTCAGTTTTGAATCATGAATTAATTTCCAGCAATTGCAATAAACACTTTTCAGTTCAGATGATTTTTAAATTCATTGAATAGTTGACAAAATTTCATCACATATTACGTTTGTTTTCTTCAGCAAAGAAAGAAGTTGTGTTCGAAATTAAACTTCTATTGTAACAACGAGCAAAAGATAGTGATGAATAACTTGTTTGAATAAATATGTTTGCACAAGCATAGCCGTAAAATGAATAAACAAATTGATGTTCATTGTTTCTCTCTTTGTCTTCTCGCTCTTGCTCACTCTTATGCATTAAATGTATATCTAGATAAATCTATTTTATTCAGGAATTCAATGAGCAAACAAAGGAGGCACCAAAGATGGCGCTGGAATGTTCTAGTAAATATGCTAATAAATACGGGAACGCCTGTTGATTTTAGTGATAAAAAAGTAACACCATTGTTCTCTTCATTCTTTGTACAGTGTATTGTAGCTATGAACAGTACAGTGCATTTTGGAGATTAGTCTGTGACAGTAATTGTGATAAGAATATTAGTAATAACCAAACCTCTTTTGGACTAGTGTCAATAAGTGTAACGATTTATTTATTGGACATTTAAATTATTGATGATTGAAGTCCAACGATTATTATTCTTATTATTAGAGTTAATTCGACATTTATCATTTATTAAATATTTATTAATTAATAAAAACTTAAAAAACACTTTCAAGTGGAAATTAACTCACGTTATGGCGTGAGTTATTAAAAACGTTAAAAAACACTTTCAAGTGGAAATTAACTCACGTTATGGCGTGAAGGCCGTTTCACTCTGTTGTCAAGAGCATCGTCAAGAGAGTGTACTGTGGGTCGTCTGAAGATGCTCTTGACAACAGATTGAAACGGCCGTCATGCCATAACGTGAGTTAATGCCCAATTAAAAGTGTTTTTTTAAGTTTCTATTACATATTAGTGGAAACAAGATGGATCTTCAACATCATAATTTATTAATTGTTAAACAGAATTTATTAATTTCGAATTCCTTTAATTGCTATTACTTTATACTGAAGACTTCCGCAATGGCGGATATTGACAACAAGTAAGTAATTGCGGAAGTCTTCAGTATAAAGTAATAGCAATTAAAGGAATTCGAAATTAATAAATTCTGTTTATATATATTTGTCAGTTTATTCAATTGTCAGTCACTTCAAACTAACTTACTAATTGTTATTGATCGGCCATCCTGATAGTCATTTTTTAGTCTTCTTCAGTAATCAATATTTTCGCTAGTTTAAAGTTGTTAAACTTTCTGTTATTCTGTTTCTGCTATTGATTACTAATTACTTATTGATTAAAAATTACTTATTAGTGTCTGCTGATTAGTTGATCGTGTAAATTAAGTTTCGTGTGTTACTTACAAGACTTGTAACACTTGTGACACTTAGTGTTGCCAGCATTATTTTAGTGTTGTAACCCATAACATTATGTAAGACAGAATTTTAAAATAGTAGCCCCAATTCTACACTTATAAATCATCACCTGATATTATCGAGCCTAGAAACGCCCTCTACAGGATGTCACAAAAATAAGCGTCACTGAGAAGGTGGAGAGCTATGCTTGCTATTTAAATAAGTCTTATTAAGAATAAGAAGAGTAGCGCCAGAAAAAAGTCATAAATCCTGCGACTGAAGCCGTCTGAATAGTTGAGCCGTGGATGAGATACGACCAAAACTGAGAGCAGCTTCCCGTGAGATGACTGTTGAGATAGGGAAGAGTCCCACCAACTTCCAATCTCTTCTGTTTATGTGCTAAAAAATTCCATAAGAATGATTGAATGACAAAATTTCATCCAGACAGAAAAAAGTATAACTATTGGTTTTGGTGATATCAAACATTTATGAGATTATTCTGTCAGAATAGTTAGAGAGAAATAAAAAAATGTTAATGTGGAGTTGTCTAATATAAAAAATTTATGCAATTTTACCAATTTTTTAAATATATTTCTATACATGTGAATATTGATTGATACAGTTAATTTCCTGGTTTATTTTTGCAAAATTTGTATTATATGTTTTTCAAGGTTGGAAATAAAATTTATTATTCATTATTCATATTGAACTTCCACTTAAGTTACGATTGCATTAAGAGAGTTTATTAGCTACTTGCTGGAAAATTTACAATCTTTTTGTAAACAATTTTTAATGTTTCTACTACATGTGATTATTGGTTATTATTAAGCTTCCACAAACATGAATGGGCTAATTCCTAATTGATAGCCGAAGGTATCTGTTCAATCAGAGATAAGCTACGAAACTTCTGGGCCATTCTTGTAAGGGTGACCGATTGCATTCGCCAGCAAAAAAGACTGTTCTCTGCTGTAAAATCACTTCCCGGGGGTTCGGAAACCACCTAAAACTGTAGGCCCAACTCATCAATCACTATCTCTCCTGATATTTATGCCTAAGAAAATTAAATAAAACTGGTCAAGTACATTGCACTAAAATTTCAATGTCATTCTAGGCCAATCAGCCCAAACCCGTTGGTTCGGAACCCACCTAAAACTGTATGTCCAGCTCATCAATCACCATTATCTAAATCATTACCCACGCACCTATGTAGGTTTCATCCTCCGAATAGAAAGTAAGAAAGAATAAATTGACAGTTGTTTGAAATAACCACGGATTCTCTGAATTCCCTAAATGATTGTTATAACTTTGCCATTGAAAAGTTCATAACCTTCGACCTCTGTTACCTGTAACCCTATATATAGCTTATAGTACATGTAGTCTGGTTCAGTTAACAGAGCAATAATTTGAAGAAAAGATATGGAAATTTCATTCTATTTGAACATATACTTATATCTAATTGCAAGAAATTAACAATTTATTTTTCAACATCAATATTCTGAAATATTTAAAAAAAAATAAGTAGCCTTATTAAATTAATTCATTCAACTAATACATGAATTTTTTACTCCATCAAAATTTGTAGCTACGCTAGCTTTGAAAGTTAAAATTTTTTATTCATGTATGGTAATGAAATTCCTCTCATTCCGGAGTCATTTTTTCAGAATGAAACTTTCAAACTGTAGTTATTATTATTTTACCATTTCAAATATTACTGTAACTAACGTAGGTGCTCTCAAAATAGAATATTATTTAAAAAAGGAGTAGTTTTTTTTTAAATGTGGACATTCAAAGTGATCTACATACAATGTATACACTCATCAATCGCCATCATCCAACTCGCTACTCACACACAGGTCTCAGACTTCATTCTCAAAAAAAAAAATCGTTTAAGCAGGCTCTGAATTGGACTACAGTAAAGTTGTGCTTGGATCACATACTTCAAATGTAATATAATGATTAACTCAGTTAACAAAAATTAAGTTAGTTAAAGATTTAAAAGTAAAAAGTGTGTATTGTATAACTAACTATAAATGTAATTTCTATGATGCGGTTATCAATATTATTTCTACCAAAACTATCAATGAAGAGTTAAATCCCTGCAGCAATAATATTTTAACATCCAAAAGTCATTGGTTTATTATTCATTTTCATGTATAAACTTGCTGTGCAAAACTGGCCTTTGTTTTTAGTCGCGGCAGACGCGTTTCGAACTATGTCGTTCTTCTTCGGCGCTCGGTTGCAAACTCAAACTGGTCTGCAACCAAGCACCGAAGAAGAACGACATAGTTCGAAACGCGTCTGCTGCGTCAAAAAAAAGGTTAGTTCTGCATGCACAGCTAGTTTATAGCCTACATATGAATCATATGAATAGATTTACTGCAGTTCACGAAAAATGGATATCTACAACAATCATTGGTTTAGTTCCTAGGAGCTACACTGGCAACTGCTAAATGATGCCGGTGGCGTATGATTGGTCTATTCAAATTTTTTAACGTCTATGAATTTGAGTAGACGAATCAGACGCCACCGGTAACATTCACCAGTTACCGATAAAGCTCCCAGGAACTATGGAGCCTTATCATTTACCGGAGCTTTATCATTAAATTGGATTTTGCCGGAAGCTTTGGTATCTGATGGTCTATTTAAATTAATAGACATTAAAAATTTGAACGGTAAGGCTCCCATGAACTCAAACAGTGTTTAGTTATTATTTAGGCTGATAATATAAATAATTTGGTAATAACAACGTTGAATATTTAATAGTGTGAATATACAGTGAGAATACAGGGTCTGAAAACATTGTTGATGAAATCCACTGGTAATTACACTATAACTAAAGTAGTGTATCATGCTGAAATAATGCAGTTTCACCATGTTTTTTTGCCAAAATGTTTCCTCCTCAATTCCGGAGTGCCGCGCGAAAATTCTGCAAATAGCTCATTCTCTGTAGGGTGCGAAATTCTGTTTCACGCACGTAGTTCTTCCACCCCCCGAGAGATGGCGTGAGTGTCGCTTTTCGCAAAACCCTGCAACAACCGTTTGATGAAGTGGAACGTAGGCTAATGATGCCATTCAGTCATTCAGCGGTCCGTGATTATTGTGTTTGCTTGATAATGTAATCATCCCATCCATATTCAACCCAATATATTATTATACAAACTCGACCTATATAAGTAAATGAAATTTGTTTTGCTCATACTTTTAAAAAGGACAGTTTTGAAATAAGGTGTCTTCATGTAGCATTTCTAACACTACTTTCATGTGCACTCTTTCTAAAATCATCAGTGAAGCCTATTCGCATTTAGTGCAGTCTAATTCCGATGAATATTGATGTTTTGATATATATACTTTCAGCTAACTCAAATTCACCCAATTAGGTATAAAAAAATAAAGAAACTAGGTCTATATCAATAGAAGAAGCTCTTTAACAATTGAGCATCATATTCTAGAGCCGTATGAAACAGCTTTCAAGTGATTATGCACCATGCCCCACCAGCCCCACCATCACAGAGAATTGTGCGGTCCATACAGCCAATAAATAGCAGTCCTCTTCATTTTTCCTCTATGTTTTATTGTTTCTCCATTTTTACTGCTTAAGTCATAGTAGCTCGGTCACCCCCATACAAGCACTCATGACCTCTTGAAGCACTTTCACCTCTTGACCAATCACCACCATGTATTGAGATAAATAAATGTTAACGGCTTGATGTAGTCTTTTTTATTGTTTTTTCGCTTTCAGCCCGATCTATTCATTTCTAGTGTAATTAATATCAGCCATTGACATTTCAAAAGAGATTTCTGTAGTTTCCTTCTACATTATTGCCAACTTGATTTTTTCAACTCCTTACCCCACCGCGACCTTGTTCTGCTCTGTAAAATTAACTAGCTCATTAAGATTTTCAATTTAATCTGTTTCAATTACTAATTTCTTCAAGCTTTTCTCACTATCTATAGTGACAATGAGTGAAACGTTTAAGTGAGATGAGTTAGACTCGAAATAAATATTTTTCCTGGATTTCTTGTTTCATCGCGATCTGGGTTGTTAATATTAACTTTTTATGGTAAATGCAGCGATTTGCAATCAATTTTAATTGTGAATAAATAATATTTTTATTCACTTTTGGCCGAACGTTTTCGAGGCATGGAGACTCATCTTCAAAGACTCATCTTGATCGGCATGTCGGTTCTTTGGTTGTTGAGTTATTGTGGTTTTTGTAGAATGTGATCGAAAAATTTGTGTGATTTAAAATTTAATTATTCATTTAGGATGTTTTGTGTGTGGTGTGTTTGTAAATTTCAAATTGTTCCAAGGTATTGAGTTCGTGTACTTTAGATTCCATATGTAGAATGTGTAGGTTGGTAGTGATGTCAGTAAGAGTGTGTCCAGTTTGAATGATATGGTTGACAAAAGCCGATTCAGTTTTTGTATTTAAAGCTTGTAAATATTCTGTGTAACGTTGTTTGAATGCGCGTCCTGTTTGTAAAATTTGTTACAAACAGAGCAGTTCAGTTTATAGATCCCTGGGAGATCGCATATTCGATCTGTGATCTGTGTAACGGAATATATTATATATATATGAATATTTTGATAAATAAAACAAGATGTAGTTGAATTTAATTTAACTTTCCCAATATATTATAACCAATACTCACATTTCAATGCTCATAGTCATCTAACCATGGGAGTTGGGAGTTCAGTAGTAATATTTCTGAAAAATGAAGAAAGTGAACGCGTTTTAAAAAAATAATTGAATCGTATAGCTCAAGTCTTTGTGGGATATTCCACTATTTTATTTTTTGTATTTGTCTTTTTCTGTGGAAATTAAGTGTCATTTCATTTCGTTTCATCAAATTCATTGATAATGGGAACAGAAGTAGACCTGAGTATCAAAACCAAGTCCGATCTCTCAAGGCGTCAAATCTGCAGGACAGTAGAAACCAAGTCTGTCGGTCAAGTTCCCAAAATAAGCTTTGGATTAATGAAAATGAAATGATTAAAATGAAAAATGAATGCACTGATTGATAAAGAAAAACCAAGAAGTTCAATTGGCAGGAGGTGGTCTTTACTCATGACGTGTTCAAGTCGGACAATGAAAGCGATTTTTCAGCCAGCAGTCGACATTGTCCAGGTCCGACACAGTTCCTCAATTAGAGGCTGGATTGTCACATTATCCATCAATGCCCAGTGCCTACAGAGTCAGTCTATTGCCTTTCTCCACGCAGAAATCGTGAGCTTCCATCAATTAATCCTTTAACTCTATCGCCATCCATATAAGGAGGATCAGGTTTTGTTTCCATTGGCTATTTCGTGATTGAACAAAAATCACATTTTTTTGTCTATGACCACGTTAAAAAGTAGTTATAATAATTATATTTTGGAAAGCGATGTCTTAACAGCTGACTTTATTATGAACTATTATGACACTGATGTCACATTTATATAAGTTAGGAATATTAGAATGAAACACACACGTTCACCATTAGACTTGACTCAAAAGAATGAATGTTTGTTTAATCATCAAAATAACATGTGTAACTAACCGAGGCGGCTTGCCTAACGGGCAATAGAGCCATACAGGCTCTAAAGAAAAGAGAATTTATCATCCGTCTCAATCATTTTCGTAATGAAAATTATTTTATACCCACACCAGTTGATTTGATAATTCCGCAACCAAATTAAGTATATTTACATTGTCTAGTGCCAAACTGTTTGTATTTTTAATCATTTATCTCTAATACGAAAAATAATATAAAATAAAATACAATAAAATAAACATTAACACTCATATAAAACAAAACAACTGAAAATGTAGGAATTACTACCCAAAAGAGCAATCTCGAGCTTGAGGAAGGAGCCAACCTTACTATGGCGGGCTACAGTGAATAATACATAAAAAACTTTATCCTTCTAATTGACACTGAACTTGGAGTAATAAAATACAAATAATAATTACCTAAAAATTATTTCCTACAAGTAAAGAATACATTATCATTCAAGTTAAGAATAAACATTCAATGCACAAAAAAACTCTTATAAATCCATAAATAACAAAACAGTACAGACTAAAAAGCGAAACAAGAGTAAAAGAATCTAAAAAAAAACATTTACTTGATATGTGGCATTGATGGAACAGACCCACGTGAGATTATATTATGACTAGCCGGCAGACTCGCTTCGCTCGCCTTAACCGTCTAGCCAGGGGGCTCCGCCCCCTGGACCACCGGGGGGTCCAACTAATTTCCATTGTGATTAGATAAATTTACAGAAATAGTTGATTTTGGGGAGAATTTTGATACCATTACTTAGTATGCATCTAGGGTCTTAATCAAACATATACTTTTCATAAACGTTGGCTTTTAGCTATTGAAATTATTTTGGTAGCTCGGGATAAGTTTGCTTTGTTTGAAACAAATTATTATTCATTAATAGACCTAACCTACTGAACTTGCCAGCCAAACAGCTTAAAGGAACAGCTGATAGAAGTCAACCGTTTTTAATCATATGGCAGACCCCTTAGCAGCGTTATTTACACTGTCTTTGAACAGCAAAAGACTTTGCACTTTGCATGTAGGCTACCATACAGTCGGAGCCTTGCAATATGTGGGAAACATATGACTGGGTATGATGAAATGTTATTATGCCAGGTTGATGACATCTGTTAAGTGCAAATTTCAAAATATTTGGCTGTTTATCACCAAACTTTTCAAAACTCGTCGATTTTGGGCCCATTTTGGGGCTAATTTTGAAACTTTTTTCCAAGGTACATCTAAGGCCGATACTTAACATGAATACCAAATTTTATCTGATTTGACCTTATGGTTCTCTAGAAATTGTTGTCACCTAAATTTTCAAAAATCTTCAATTTTGGGCCCATTTTGGGGTAAATTTTGAAACCCTTTCTTAGCACGCGTCTAGTCCCCCTACTGAATACGTGTACCAAATTTTATCGTTTTTGGTCGAGTGGTTCCTGAGAAACTGTGATGAATGAGTCAGTCAGTGGTATTTCGATTATATATATATATAGATTTAATAGCACTCCAGAACCACTATATCCCAATTCAGAGGGTCAACCAGAAATTGTTTCAAATGTAAACCAATTTTTTTTGTCCTGTTAAATCTTTCACATCATTAGAAACTTTTTTATGAAATAATGGTGCCAGATAGATAAAGCTACGCTGCCCAGCGGTTGTTGATAACCAGGGCACAGTTACCTTGCCTCACTCCTCCTGTCTTGTAATTGTAGTTATTTATAAATTGAAAATTTCTTATCATATAATATGTTCAAGATATAAATGTCGAATCGGTAAAAGTGAGAAGTTTGTTAGCAATAGTCATTGAGCATTCTACTTTATGCTAATTTTAGTAATTTATTCAAAATGAGTGATAGCAACAATGAAATTGGTTAAACTGACAATCGTAGAACTGGTGACGATTTTATTAAACCGGTCATAATCCAAAAACTATCATTATTATTTTACTTGTAAGCTCATCTTCTAACTTTTGAAGCATTTAAGCCCTACTCTCTTAGAAGATTTTGGTGTGAACTTTTATTATTAATGGTGCATTTATGACATTGTGACAAGCTAATTATGTTGTACAGAATGATTTTTTGTAAAACACGAAAGATTTACACATTAAGCCACGATTCCATTATTGCAAAGTCTTATTTATTTGTGAGTTTCACTAAATTCACCCTGCGTTAAGTCACCAACCCTACGTTCTAGTTGGCGACTCAGTTGGTTGGAGCGCTTGACTGTGATAAGATAAGCCTCTGGCTGGCTTTGTTTCCTGCAGCCTTGGGTTCGAATCTCATTCAGCCATAAGGATGTTTCCCATTCACCTCATTTCACACGCACAAGTCTCCAGACTCATGTGGGCATCATCCGCAATAAAAAAAAGCACCGGGCCTCTATACTCCCATGAAATCAATTTCCAGTTCTAAAAGTACAGGATAAATACAAGAAAATATATATTGTGTGGAATATTAGAAAAATAATATTCAAAATACGAGTGAAATCTATTGATGAAATGAATTGAAATGTTAAAATGAATACACATTTTCTTTGTGTCACATTTTTTTCTCTTTCCATTGAATTGAACCATTGTATAACTTCTGCATCAATACTATTTAATTTTGTATATTTCAGATGTATTTTTATGTTTCTGATGTTGATATGTTTATTTGTTATGAAAGATGAATAAATTTGAATTTGAAAAGCCCATTAATTGGTTCATAACATCAAAATAATGATTGACCAACTGTGAAGAAGATGCTCAAAAAGTGGAATTGGAAACTACAAGAGTCAATTATTATTCTATAATGTTTAAAGAATTTAATTTATAAATTCTTTATTCAATCGTATTATATTTTATATCATTTTTCTCTAAATATTCTCAGAATTGTACAGTATTTAATCTTTATCTTTTCTACCCTAGAATAAGATACAGTAGTTTCTATAAAAATTCTAAATTCCTCCACTCTAATTTTAAGTATTCTGAATAGATTTATATAGGCTTAATATCTTAGTTTTTTTCTTGATTTTCTTCAACCATTATCTGTTTAAAAAGTAATCACGAACATTTGAAGATGGTAACTCCCATAAGGATGTATCTCGGGAGTACCTAATTTCTCTCAAATTATTACATTATTTTCATGTAAACATTTATATGAACATGTACTGTAAACATTCAGCTATAGTAATTTAGATATGTAATGTAAAAAATGTTTTGAAGAGAGAAATAAAATTATTCATTCATTATTATGAATGACTTACTTGTAGGAAAATTGGCTTGTGCAGTTCTTGGTACTCAATTTTCTCAAGATAAATGATGACACATGATCATTCTTATTATTGTACATCATATTAATAATCATTCTCAAATAAATATGCTAGTAATATGATGGTGGATGAAGGAAGGAGTTTAAGAGGGAGAGTTAGCCGGGATAAATTGTTATTGCCAACAGAGATAGAAGCTTGGTGGGGTGAAAGGACAGCTTCCAGAGAGATGAGCTAGGTCTTTTCTTTACCCTTCAAGTTTCAAGTAGCTCTTACGTTCGAAACCAATCCTTCTCGCCCCGTTTCGGCCCAAAACAATCTGAACTTTTAAACAAATTGGGTGAACTTGAGTGACCCTACATACCCCTGACTGCTGTACCTTGAGGGGTTGAAGAAGCCCTTCCTATGCGATGCGATGCGAAGACAACTTGACAGTGCGGCCCAACGCCAGCGCTATTCATTGCGGCTGGTGACTGCCTACTGCCTAGTCATTAATCAGTAGGATGTTTGGTCTCATCATTGTCAATCATCCCATCCATTCAGAGCTCTCTTTCCTTCTTCTTCTTCTTACCTTTTCCTTCTCATTCTTCTTCTTCTTTTCTTGTTTGTTGTTGTTGTTGTTGTTGTTCTTCTTCTTCTTCTTCTTCTTCTTCTTCTTCTTCTTCTCCTCCTCCTCCTCCTCCTCCTCCTCCTCCTCCTCCTCCTCCTCCTCCTCCTCCTCCTCCTCCTCCTCCTCCTCCTCCTCCTCCTCCTCCTCCTCCTCCTCCTTCTCCTTCTCCTTCTCCTTCTCCTCCTCCTCCTTTTTTTCCTCTTCCTCCTCCACCTTCCTCTTCTCCTCCTCCTCCTCCTCCTCCTCCACCTCCTCCATCTTCCTCTTCTCCTCTTCCTCCTCCTCAAACTTCCTCTTCTCCTCCTTCTCCTCCTCCTTCTCCTCCTCCTTTTCCTCTTCCTCCTCCACCTTCCTCTTCTCCTCCTCCTCCTCCTCCTCCTCCATCTTCCTCTTCTCCTCTTCCTCCTCCTCCAACTTCCTCTTCTCCTCCTTCTCCTCCTCCTTCTCCTCCTCCTTCTCCTCCTCCTTCCTTTCCTTTCCTTCTTCTTTTCTTTTTCTTCATCTTCTCATTTTTCTTCTTTACCATCACCCTCTTCTTATTCTTTCTTTATCTCCTTTCTCCATCTCCTTTCCCTACTTCCTCATCTGCTACTTCTTTTGCTGCTGTAACTTATTCTATTCCATCTTCACTTTTTCCTCTTTGTTCTTTATCTTCATCATCTTTTTTCTTGCCTTCTTTTCTCCATTCTCTTCTTCTTCTTTTTCTTCTTCTTCTTCTTCTTCTTCTTCTTTCTTCTTTCTTCCATCTTCTTTCTTCTTTTCGACTTCTTCATCTTCTTTTTCCTTATTTCTTTTTCTTCTTCTTCTTCTTCTTCTTCTTTCTTCTTCGGCTTCTATTTCCTTCTCTCTTTTTTCTTCTTCTTCGTCTTCTATTTCTCCTTCATCTTCTTCTTTCTTTTTTTCTTCTCATTCTTTTTCCTCTCCATCGTTTTCTTCTAATTCTCCCTTTTCTCCTTTTCTCTTTATCTCCTTCTTTCTTTCTATCCTTTTCATTTTTCCTCATCTACTACTTTTGGCTGCTATAACTTCTTCTATTCCATCTTCGCCTTTTCCTCTTTCTTCTTCATAATCATTTTTTCTTGTCTTCTCCTGTCCACTCTCTTCTTCTTATCCTTATCATTCTTCTTCGTCTTTCTTCTTTTTCTTCTTCTTCTCCTTTTTCTTCTTCTTTTTCTTCTTCTTCTTTTTCTCCCTCTCCCTCTTCTTCTTCTTCTTCTTCTTCTTCTTCTTCTTCTTCTTCTTCTTCTTCTTCTTCTTCTTCTTTTTCTTCTTCTTCTTCTTCTTCTTCTTCTTCTTCTTCTTCTTCTATTTCTCCCTCTCCCTTTTCTTCTTTTTGTCTCTACTTTCTTTCCTCCTTATAAGTTCCGAGTCACCCATCGATCAACAAATCATTTATTATCTGTACATTGATCACCGCTATGCTATGCAATAAAAAATGAACACTTCTTCCTCGTGCCTGATGTCAAACTCAAGTTAGAGTCCATTAGCAGGTAATTCAAGCTCCCTGATTGACTCCATTCATGAAGCACAACCGTCTATTAATTGCTGGAATTCTATTTTCATCAACTAATAATAAGATGATTTTTTCATCTATTTGAATCCGTACGTGAAATAGTAGTTTATGCAACGATTTTATTTTGACCCTTATTAAGGCACGAGTTAGATGTAAGTTATAACACGAGCGAATGCGAATCCAAATAAAATCGTTGCATACACTATTTTATCTACGACCACTAGTATACATTTAATTAAAACAATTTCATTTTACCTGTGACGGTCAGAGATACCTAACCTCTCATCTCAAATATGAGAAGTTATAGTAGATTGTTAGGTTAAAGTAGCTGGTGTAGCAGTTTGATGAAATCAGCTGATAGTTTCACAATATTGAATTACGATATTGATTCCATCAAAAATGCTTCTGATTGGTCCAGAAACCGTGTTATAATGTAGATCCTGTACTATAATGAGCTCTTTATGCAACGAGTCTCAAAAAGAATTTCGAAAAGACAGCTGTTTTGGCATCAATTGTGAAACTGTAATGTATACATTACTAGCGGTACCCGGCGTGCGTTGCTACGCTAGATAGAAAGGACATGTGATTTTTGTAAATTTGGAAATCAAAGAGCTTACCCGTCTGTTGCAAAAGTGATGTGTTAAAAAAACATGTGTTAAACATTTGTTATTGGTTAAAGTCAGTATAATCCCGTAGAGCTTACCCGTCTGTTGCAAAAGTGATGTGTTAAAAAAACATGTGTTAAACATTTGTTATTGGTTAAAGTCAGTATAATCCCGTATGCCCAAAAAATTACCTGAGCACTGAAAAAGCATGACCATTACAGATGATTGGCAAACATACGTTTACCGGTTTGATAGACAGACGTTGTTTTTAGAATGATGATTTGCAAAACACACAAACAGCTTGTCCATTGTACAGCAGATCGAAAAATTTCAAATTATTTTCCATATGATTAAAAGATCCCAGTAAGCTAGCTAGCCATCCATGTACCCGTGTTTTGCATAGGCAAAACTTTAACCCCCTAAAAACACCCCTAAAATTGCGAATTTTGAAAAATCCTTTCTTATTTCTCGGTGAAATCCTATAAGGATTGTTCATACGAAATTTCAAGTTCATAGGCCTAGTAGTTTTGGCTCTGCGTTGATGAGTGAGTCAGGGTATCATCCTTTTATAGATAGAGATGATATGGTCGTAGATAAAGATACCTATAAAACCGTGGTAGGGACATTAAGATTTCCTGTAAGTAGAAGATTAAAATTTGAAAGTGGATTGTGTCTATAATGTTTCAATATTTTCTAGAACAATCTACTCTTTCTATTAATCTATAAACTGCGTCTCCACCAATCGAACATGCTCGGCGAACAGTGTTCGCTGGAATTATCTGATGTCACCGAACATTGTTTGGTGTTGGTTTGGTGTGGACGCCTTCTCGAACATTATGATGGTGGAAGTTGTGGCGGGAACCTGTTGTTGGTCGTCACTGCTCGCTCACAGACCGAACATTTCAATGGAACTCGCGAACATGTTCGTTGACCCATATGTTTAATGTTTGTCCGTATTTTTGTATTCGCCAACAATGTTCGGCAGACATGTTTGGTTGGTGGAGATGCGGCTTTAGAATTGTTTCTGAAAGCTTTTTATTTAATTTAATGGAGTCGGCGTAGCCGAGTTGGCTCATCGCTGGTCTGATAAGCCAAAGGTCCTGGGTTCGATCCCAGTTGAGTACAAGATCTTTTTCTCGAGCCACTCCCGTGTTTCGGAGGACACGTTAAGCCGTCGGTCCCGGTTGCATATAAAAAAAAGCAGTCGTTAAAAAAAGCGGCGAGGTGGAACTACCCGTAAGGGTCTCCCCACCACGAAAAGCCATACGAATTTACTTTTTTATTTAATTTAATTTTATGGAGATAGCAGATTATCACTAAAACAAACATTTTGTCTCTTCCACAAAGAAATACTTTAGTGAAATGTGAAGCAAATAAAAAATGTTTAATAAAAAATTGATGATAGAAGTAAAGTTACATCTATGCAAATTTATATTACACGTATACGATGTGTGGGAAGAAAAAAAATATTATATTTGTATCACACATTACAAGAATCTTAATTATTTGAATGATTTTTTGAGAATTTCATGTCCCACTATCAAGAAAGTTGACTTTTAAAGCAAAAGTCTTACTTTCCTTTGATAACATAAACTTTTGTTTGGCCTGATTGGGGAGGAAAATGTAGATGGATAGAGAAAAGTGAAAGAAAAAGGAAATTACACTTTAAAGAAGGATAGGTGGCTGACTCAAATATTTTTAATAGTAGAAAAATTTAAGCTACAGATTCAGAAAAAAAGTAATGAGAAAATTGGAAAAATTTGATGCATATTGTTGAACTAAGATTTACTTACAAGTATCAGGAAAGTATCTATACTTCGTAAAAGCGTAATTTTCTGTAACATAATTAATTCATTTTCTCTATCAATATATTTTTCTTTAAATTATCTGATATTAATCACAGGGATTTTGACGTATATTCAATAAATTTTCAATAACATAGGAATAATTAAATAAAAAAAAACATAAATATTATAGCCTGCTGAAGAACGCAAAAAGATAAAAATTTTAAAATCAGAGAAATCTTTCCATAAATAAAGGTTTAAATTCCTGTGTTTTGGTACCCAATAATCATTGTATTCACTACCGGTTTTAATCCTTCTATGGGGTCATCATCGTGGTTCTATGGGGTTGTAGACGCTATTGTGTCATCGCCGAATCGGCGATAATTCGTCGTAATATAGATTTTATTCTCCGACGTTTTATAATACGACGAATTGCCGAATCGGCCATGACACAATAACGTCTACAACCACCTGGTGATGACCCCATAGAAGGATTAAAACCGGTAGTGAATACAATAATTATTGGATACCAAAACGCAGGTATTTAAACCTTTATTTATATTAACTGGTATCCGGAGGCTAAGAATACAATATGAAAATCTTTTCAAATCGCCGAGATGCTGTAAAGACTGAGACAATTCCAAAACATTCCATAAATCAAACTCTGAACTGAATCAATATAATTTTCTGACAATCCCGAGTTTAGATTGATGGTTATTCTGAAAAACTCCCAGAGTGTCCACGAATCTATTCAGCTACTAGGCAGTTCTTTCTATTCAAAAGTTCTCTTTTTTCAATCAGAAACTCTCTTTCTCACACTCATTCTCTCTTCTTCTTCTCTCTCTCTCTCACACACACACGCTCACATTCTCTTTCTCACTCTCGCTTTGTATCCCTCTCTTATTCCCTCCCCCTCACTCACTCTCAGGCACTCTCTCACTCTCTCTCTCTCACTCTCTCTCACACTCTCTCTCACACTCTCTCTCTAGGGTTGAGTGGAAGAGAGGACCAGGAGTCCTAACTCCGCCCTAATAAAGGCATTTAATCAATCAATCAATCAATCTATCAATCTCTCCCTTGTGTCATTGCTGAAACACATTTTTTAGTATATAATATAGCTCATACACTTTGTATTGTTGCATTGATCCATTACAATAACAGTACAGATGAAGATAATTCTTTACTTTTTTCTCAATACCCCTCAATAAATCTTCGCTGACTTTTTTAGCAGTTTAAGAATTTTTTGATAGATTTTCAGACCCCCATTCTCTTAAAAATGCATCCCATTTTTTTTTTTTTTTTTTTTTGAGGATGAAGCCCACATAGATCTGAGACCTGTGCGTGGGTAATGAGTTGGATGATGGTGATTGATGAGTTGGACCTACAGTTTTAGGTGGGTTCCGAACCATTTGAGCTGAAACATATCGAAATCTTAGCATTTCAGCAAAAAATCTCTTTTCGAAATCAGAATATAGCTAACATTATTAAATTAGCGTACATTCGCATCAGATATTATTTATTGCTTTTGATATTGAGCCACTCAAAACCTTGGAACAGAGTAACAAAATATGGAGCCACGTAATTATTTATTTCAAATTTCTTTAGCTAAAATTGAAAAAATAATTAGAAAGTTATATTAATCAATTAATGACCATTTTTATCAATTTAATGTTTTGAAAAATCTCCAGAAATCCCCCAATCTTTTAATCGATCGAAAATTTGAACTTATTTTGGCGAAATATAGCGGTTGGGTGCATACAGAAGGTTGGTGAACATCTGCTACTATACCCCTTACAATATTCACCTCGAACTGAACGCCCACAGTCACCCCTCTCTCCCCCTTCCGCTATTTACACCCCTCAAGATCCAACTAAGCGTTAACCTCTCATTCGAAAACCACCTCTGATCCCCAATTGTATGTGTGGAGGGGCTGGCGAACAAAATGTCTCAATTTTACGTGCCATTTCTGTGAGACAAATGTCGCGAGTGACCGATGGCTGACCAAATGGTCTGTGAGGGGCATTTGCTGATTTATGAATTCTGCTAATGTCCCGCTAGCTAACAAAGAGAGCTACTATTTATACTCGGAATCATCAAGCCCTGCTATAATATTATCTTAAACCCTCAATTGGCCCCAGGGGTTTGATCAGTAGGATTGATGGTTCAATCACTTAATTGTCACGAGGTATCCAGGGCAATCCAATTCTGTGGAAAACACGAGTTTCGTTCCCGATCAACCAACCTAAACATTACTAAATTTATTTATTTTTATTGAAATTCTTTTTAACTACTTCAAGGAACATATTGCGATAGGCTATGTAATACTTACTTAGGAAAATATGATGGAATAAATACACCAAATAATTAAAAACGGCGGGCCGCTTAGCGCAGTTTGTTGATTGGTTAGTTGGTTGGCTGTGGTTACACTGCACGCGAATTCTGACCAACACCGTTCTGACGAATCCGTCAGAACTGTTGGTCAGAACTGTTGGTCAGAACTGTTGGTCAGAACTGTTGGTCAGAACTGTTGGTCAGAACTGTTGGTCAGAACTGTTGGTCAGAACTGTTGGTCAGAACTGTTCTTCAGAACATGGTGGTTACACTGTTTGTGAATTGTGAATATCAGTTCAGTACGTCTCTGCGTTCCGGTCATAATAAATGAAAGCAGTGACCAGTGGCATATCTAGGATTTTTTTGGAGGGGGGCCTGAATGGGGAAAGGTCTTGCGAAAGGGCTTTCATACAATGAAGCGTTTAAAACAGTAATTCAATGTCGTTTAAAAATGTGTTTCAGATAAGGAACTTTGAATAATTATTTTTAAAAAAGCAGAGCAAATAATATTCTAAGACTACGAGTTCAAGGTTAAATATTAAACACGAAAAATTAACATTATCATGATTAAAACTATCAAAACTAATAATCAGCTTAAAACTGACATTGAAACCTAAGTAGCCTGCAGTTTAAGTTAAATTTAAGAAAATAGAGCTATAGGTAGGCTCCTCTTGATTGGTGTGATGGTCCGAGAATCTACACTTTTGTTGTTTTCATCGCTAGTCACTGTGTGCGCGTCCTCGCTAGTGCGCATATCGTTTCAATGGAACTGGATAAACGGAGCAGGCACAAAAATCAAAACACATTGGTTGCAGGCAATGTAAATTTAACTAAGACTTTATACAGTATTAAAACGTTAATGGATATCATACAATTGAAGACTTAAAAGTGGAATTAAATAATTATTGCTAATGAATATTTTACGAGCTTCAAATAGTAAAACATTTAATGGCAGAATATTTGTTGGAGGTTTAAGGGGGCTTCAAAAAAGCTGTACTGCTCAGAGAATAGAACTGCTTGTTCTAGATGCAAGATGCTTTAGAGCATTATAAAACATAGAGTGGCCAGATAAGAATTGTCGTATAGTTTTGCTCAGCATCTCTAATAACTAAACTGAGGTACATTGAAGAAGTGAAACAAGAATATTTGTTGGGCGTACATCAGTGGCGTAATTATGGGGTGGCAAGGAGTGGCAGTTGCCACCTTAGAATTCCCAAACCCATTTTTTGCCACCCCAAAAATTGCAATAATATCAGTTAGTAATAATCAGGCATTACTAATATTAGTTATTTGCAAACAAGTCAAATCAAAAACAGAAGAAACTTTGAAAAGTTTTTCATGGATGGCATTCTATTTTTAAACGATTTTGTTGTTTATGTGACTAAAAAAAAGGCCTGTTTTATAACAAGGCACATAAATAATAAACAGTACAATAGGTATAAATTATTGAACATTTGTGGTGGTATGACTTGTGAAAAAGTTTTTAAAAATCTACATCATTTTAATGCAAATTTAAAACAATTTCCATACCCCCAGATCCCCGGCAGACCTTGCTACCCCAGCTAAGAAGCTGAAATTACGCTACATGGGGCATCAAACCCCAAAACTCCTTCAGCCTGGTGCTGTACGTTCTCTGAACTTATAGCACATTGCGACGCTGATGCAATATTTTAGTTTTGATTAATTTCTGCTATATAAATAAATTTCTTCAAATTTATGCACATAGGGATAAAATGAATTCACAAAACAACATCACTTCCCGGTGGTTCGGAACCCACCTAAAACTGTAGGTCCAACTCATAAATCACCATCATCCAACTCATTACCCACGCACAGGTCTAAGACCTATGTGGGCTTCATCCTCAAAAAAAAAAAAAAAAAACTGAATTTCAAATCTCTAGCTAGCCTCATCCTAATAAATGATATCGATCACAAGCCCTAGTGAATATCGAGCACTTTCCATATTAGTCAATATTTTAATACTTCAACAATATTTCAATATTTTCCATTAGTCCCTTACATAAGCTATTATTTGAAATTGCAGTTAATTTTTCTGAATAATAAGAAGACAATGCTTTTCCGGTACATGATTCACATATTTTATACTAAATCTGTTATCCATGCTGTATTTTCTAATATCCATATTCTATTTCATATAATGATTTCATTGCTGGTTATTTGTCTTCATATAATTCATAATTTCCCTGTAATTGCTATTCCATGCCAAGTGAATCATACAACATAATTATTATTCTTATGATTCTTTTTTATTTGTTTCTTCTGAATTAAACCACTTGCAGCTTTGGGCCCATCAGTGATTAATTTTGCAAATAGTATTAGCGGATCGATAAGTGTACATAGCAGTGAATAGTGTTTTTAAGATGTCTATGTTGTCTATTTCTTAGAGTTATCACTTCCTGTTGACCGGTCTGGCCTTCAGCCCGTCTATAGCTTATACTATTTTATTATTATCTTCATTTGTATCATCCCATACGTAGCCTCGGGATGCAAACCTTTTTATTAGTTGTAAGATATTTTTATTATGTAAAAAATGTTTTCTGCTTTTGACTATTTATTCGGCTTCTTGCAACTGATTGGCCACATTTGCAGACCATCCATACCCATTACTCGTATTCAGTTTTCAAGTACCAATGACTGGCAATAAACAGAGAGGACAATATAACAAGAACAGAGAGGACAAGAAGTGATGAGGAAAAATGATGCAGCGCCCTCTCTGGTCTGCGAAGATTGGAATGAGGAGTAAAGTGTCTGACTGGTTGGCACCCTAATATAGTAACCAATACACAGTTTCTCCTCCATTCATCATCCCATCAGTTCTGCTCTGCTCTGTTTGAGAAGAGGCAGTCGTCCTTTCCTTTCCATCCATTCCACCCCTTTTCTTCTTTTTCTACCCCTTCGCATTTTGCATCCCTCTTGTGCATCTTCTCCATCACAACATCTTCCTTTCACCCTCGGCTTTTCTCAATGCCAAACACTCGCTTGAAATGTTTACATAATTTGAAATGAAATTCCGAAAGCAATTCAAAATGGAATCCGTCAATCATGAATACAGTCTTTTAATTAAATTCAATTTTAATAGGACTATATAGTTCGTGCTAACCTTTGATTGCAGTACAATGGCAATGCTATTTTATCTGAGGATATGAGCGTGCTGTTGCCATTTTCGGTTTTGTCAAGCACATGCTGGTGTATTTTTTTTTTTTTTTTTTTGAGGATGAAGCCCACATAGGTCTGAGACCTGTGCGTGGGTAATGAGTTGGATGATGGTGATTGATGAGTTGGACCTACAGTTTTAGGTGGGTTCCGAACCACCGGGAAGTGATTTTACAGCAGAGAACAATGTCTTTTTTGCTGGCCAATCTAATCGGTCACCGTTACGAACAGGACCTACGAGAACGCAGCTTATCTCTCTGATTGAACAGATACCTGCTACGGCTCGCGGCTATCACTTCCCTAATATTATATTATAATATTACATGTCATATACATATTATAATATTACATGTCATATAATATAACATTATATTATATGAACATTCATGGACTCCCACAATATCGGAAGAGAATAAACAAACCTGATAGCCGGGTTCACAATACAAAAATCTGTCATCCAATTTAAATTATTCATTTTTTTCAACAGAATGTAAAACTTGACTGTGCTTTTTTGGCTACGGTGGAACTTTGCAGCACTGTAGGCTATGCTAAATCTATAAAAGGGTGATAATGCAGGACTACTGTATATACAATAGCTACCTCATAACCAGTTCATCTGAAAATGAAAACAAACATTGATGTGGTTGATCACAACAATTATTTGTTTTATTTATACAGTCCAAGAGTGACCGTTGTTATTCCGCTTTCTGTTTTCTTTCCAATTGAATTTCGAATCGTCAAGTTTTAAAAAATATGGTAGAATTTCATGAGAATTTTGAGTTGTGAATAAAAGGTTCTCTCGAAAATATTATATAAGAAGATTTAATATGTAGTTCAGTTACCGATATTGTTTTTTCTTTTTTCGGAGGATGAAGCCGACATAGGTCTGAGACCTGTGCGTGGGTAATGAATTGGATGATGGTGATTGATGAGTTGGACCTACAGTTTTAGGTGGCTTCCGAACCACCGAGAAGTGATTTTACAGCCGAGTCTTTTTTGCTGGCCAATCCAATTGGTCACCCTTACAAAGAGCACCCATGAGTTTCATAGCTTATCTTTGATTGAACAGATACCTGCTATGGCACTCGGCTATAATTTCCTTTTTAATTATCGTTTGATAACAATTTCTGTTGTATCGGCTTATTGAATATGTCTAATAATATAGTATTGCACCTATTGTATGACTTGAATTTTCAGACTAAATTTTTTCACACTTGAATGTACAGTTTTTCAATTTATCATAATTCACCCTCATAACCCGGAATAGCTTCATGTGACGGACAGGTATATTCGTGAGTGCAGTGAATAAGACTCTATCTTTCTCACTTCCGTTCACTCATAATCACTCCCACTCTTTCTCACTCACTATCTCTCCCTCACTCTAACTCTTTCTCTAGCACCCCTCTCACGCATTTTCTCTCTCTCCTCTCTTCTCCACTGCCAAGTGCAAGATTCATTTCCAGGATGTCTGAAATGCCATTACTTGCGAAAACTATTAATCAAAGTGCTGACTGACCGAATCATATATAGTATTGTCAGTCAGGCTGTTTGTTTCATTTTTCTTCTTTAGTGAACTAACAGTGCAGTGAGGCAGGAGCAGGGGCAGGCACACGTGAATGTCGCCTATTTTACGCTACATTTATCGTCTTCAGAGTGCAGACTGCAGACCCCTATCATTCCGATCATCTGCCACAGCGGCTAGTGGCGTGTAGAGCTCATTGCGCGTGTCTCAACATATTTAATTCGTCTTTCCATCTGAGAAAACAATAATTATTGATGATTGAAACACAATTAAGACACAATCTAAAAAATTACCATCCTACAAAAATATTGAAAATTTTGAAACCATGTTCAACATAACCGTTTTTGTGAAAGTGCGCCTTGATATACAGTATGCATTCTCTGTTCGTCAACAGACTCCATTATACAGCACAATTTCTTATGATATGATACAAAATCAACAAGTTATAGTTGCCTGGACAAAACTGGTTATCAACCAGACACAATTCAAATTGAAAATAGTTCTGCAGCGACATAATAATGCAACTGATCCATTCATGTCTGTGGCGTCCATATGACATTATTTTATGTCTATAATTCTATTGGCTACTCTAATTCAGCAGTTAATAATATAATATTATTTTTCCAAGATAAAAGTACCTGCTCATAAGAGATACAAAAATATATCAAAACATATAGTCAAGAACAGAAAGACAATGGGTTACATTTTGTTTATTATTGAACTCTATTCGCTTTAAATTTTAAGAGTAATCACAATTTCTCTGCTACGCAAACACTACTAAGCAAACACTTAATAAGAAAACTGAACATTTTTCATATAGTATGAGTATTGTTTTTAATAGGATACTTAGTTAATAGACACATAGAGATGAATAACTGGAATAATTAATTTATTTATCAAGTTTATACTACACAGGAGTTTTAATTATATTGATTTTAATGGCTACAGCTTTTTTTAGGCTATGTATTACCATGCCAAGGTATAAAATTAAAAGAAGTTAAAAGACACCATAAAATTATTGAAGTTAATAAACCTAAAATAAGTGTAAAATGATAAATAAAATAAAATAAATTAAACCAAAAAAGTATTCTTAACATAAAAACTCAAATAAAAATAGGATAAATTGAAAATTGTAATAAAAATTAATTCTACATGATACTGCAATAATAAAATCGATAATAGCCAACGTATAAATGTCAAAACTCTTTTCACAGATAAAGCTGGATTCACACTATGCCATTTTTTTCTTTTGGCTTAGAGGACTTAAGCTTATGCACAGCTTTGTACAGGTAGGCTTCCACCTACCTTATTCAAGCTTTCTCTGTATGCATGTGTGTTTATGTATGTGAATGTGTGTACAGTAAGTCATGTTTTTTTTTTTTTTTTTTTTTTTTTTTGGAGATTACGTCTTGGAGACTCCAGTTAAGGAGTATAAGACAAGTCAGATCAACAATATTATACACTAGATACCATAATTACTTCAATTAGTTAAGGTGAGGCTTAATTTTGATGTGAAAGGAACTCTTGTACACTATAAAAAGCTTTATCAACTAAATATTTCTTCAATTGTTTTTTAAATATTTCTATATTTTCAAGACTCTTCAAAAACTGCGGTAGCTTGTTGTAGAATTTCCTACAACCATGTGACGCCAAACGAGGTGCAATTATGCACGTCAACACTATGCCTTGATGCCTACAAGCATCAAGGTTTCTGTGAAAGAGATCGCCACTCGGCCGATCGCAAACACATGGCACATTTTTGGCACCTTGGCACCCGTCCACACTAAGCTTATCTTCGAAAAAGGGTTGTGCCAAAAGCCGTACCACGCATGGTATATAGTTTAACCATCATGCAGCATGCCATTGCTACAGCAGGAGACTCGTTTTTAACCTTACAATTTCTCTGTCTTAGATTCTCCTTATGTTCTGTCTGCCGACATTTGTTGACCAGTTAGGAATTTATTGGTGATTACTATTATTTTAATGTGTTCTAGTCTTGTAGTAGTAGGTTGTATAACTCTGGTGCCCAATGTATTTGATAGAGAGCCACATTTGATATAAGGAGCTTGCTACTTTTCAACCTCGTGCTGTGCTGATGGTTCCTGCTATGAAAGGTTGATGTGCTCTACTAGAAATCAATTGAATTCATTACCTTCATTCATGCAAATGAATGAATTTAAGGAAGTGATAGCCGTGAGCCGTAGCAGGTAACTGTTCAATCAGATAGAGATAAGCTGCGTTCTCCTGGGTCCACTTTGTAAAGGTGACCGATTACATTGGCCAGCAAAAAAGGCACTGTTCTCTGCTGTTAAATCACTTCCCGGTGGTTCGGAACCTACCTAAAACTATAGATCCAACTCATCAATCATCATCATCATCCAACTCATTACCCACGCACAGATCTCAGATCTATGTGGGCTTCATACTAAAAAAAAAATCACACCATCAAGATTGATAGATTATGTGAGACAGAAGAAAATTTGAACTTCAAAACACGATTAAGTAATTTGAAAGGTAAGCTTGGAAGATCAAGAATCGCAAATTTGAATAAGATTGTAAACGCATCACAAAAAAATCAACCAACAGTCGGGAAATGGTCCTGCTCCAATGCATCATTTACTTTGGAATATCATCAATTTTGCCTTCACCCTAGCAGCCTTCTCGAAGAATGTAGAGTTTCCTTCTTACATCAACTTCTCTCTCCAATGTCTTCTCACTTTATAGATGCTTTCTCTTTTCTCTTTGTCACACACCTTTTTGCACATAGTCACACATTTCCTTTTTTCCTGACTCTGGTGTCTTGCCTTTTCTCACCCACTGTTTACTCTTGCATCCATCCCCACTCACTTCTCCACTGCAACAACTCTGACACCTATCTCTCTTCTTTCACTTCTTGGTCCCTCTCTATCTCTCTCATCATCATTCTCTTCCATTCACTTACTCTCTCACACAAACTCTCTCACACAAACTCTCTTTTACTCTCAACCACTCTTTCGGTTGCAGAAAAGACAACTAGAAGCATTTTTCCTATCTCCTCTTCTTTTTCTCCTTCTTCTTCTTCCTCTTCTCCATCTTCTTCTTCTTCTTCTTCTTCTTCTTCTTCTTCTTCTTCTCCTTCTCCTCCTTCTCCTCCTTTTTCTTCTTCTTCTTCTCCTTCCCCTCCTTTTTCTTCTTCTTCTTCTTCTTTCTTCTTCTTCTTCTGCTTCTGCTTCTTTTTCTTCTTCAGCACAACTACTTCTTAATTTTCTTGTATTCACTTCTCTTTTTCTTTTTCATCTTATACTTTTTCCACTTCTACTCCCTTATTCTCTACGTTTTCAATTTTCAACTACTTTTCCTTTTTCATTTTCTTCACCATCATAGTTTTTTTTATTTTTATCTACCACTCCTTATTCCTTATTGTCTTCTCCACTACACTATTCTTATTCGGCATCTTGTTTATCTTTATCAACATGATCTTCTTCTTCTTCTTATTTTTCTTTTTGCTTTTCTTTTTCTTTTTCTTCTTCTTCTTCTTGTTCTTCTTATTCTTCTTCTTCTTCTTCTTCTCATCTTCTTCTTCATCTTCTTCTTTTTCTTCTTCGTCTTCTTCTTCTTGTTCTTCTTCTTCTTCTTCCTCTTCTTCTTCTTCCTGTTCTTCTTTTTCTTTTTCATCTTATTTTTCTTTTTCTTCTACTAGTAATTTTTCTTCCTGTTCTTCTTTTTCTTCTCTTCGTCATCTTTTTCTACTTGTATGTCTTTTTCTCTTCCTTTCACTTCTTCTATTCCTTTTCATTCTCTTTCTTAATTTTATTTTTCTTTAATATTCAAAGACTGCAACTTCTGCAACTGAGGGAGAGAGAGAGAGATTAATTGAGAAAGAGAGCTGCAAAGAATGGAAGAATTATTGTGAGGCGTATGTGAGGAAGGAAGATAAGAAAAAAGAAGAGAATGTTGGAGAAGAGTGAAGGAGTGAGAAGGAATGAGAGAGCTATCAAGTGGAAGAGTGAGAACTCTTCTGATTTCGATGTTCCCGACTTGCTTGCTCTCTCTTTCTATCTTGACGTGGCAACAGCTCCGAAGGGCCTAGCCTCAGCCTGTGCAACAGTGGCGCACTCTTTTCGTATTTTGGCACATCCACAATCCGCGATTCATCACTCTGTCGTCCGCTACTCCCCCCCCCCCCAAACTCAGCACCCCCAATCCACCCTTGAAACGTCCGACTAGTGACGGTGGGCCCCTCCCCTCCCTCCCTATTTCTTTGTTTCAAGTGCAAGCCAATAACTTCCGTCACCATTCATCTCTGCGGCGTTTCAGACACTTGCTGAACGCGTGCGATTCGTTCAATAAATACCGGAAGCTCTTTGCTGTTGAATAGCAATTGCCTGAAAACTCAACGGTTCTGTTGTTGGGATGTAGTTCAAGTACGCGCGTAGTTAACAGCATAAGTAGCATTTATGAATTTACCTTCATTTTTCGTCCACAAATAAAGTTCAATAATGGATGAAGAAAAAAGATTATGAAGAATATCAAAGTGGAAGATGTGAGATAAAAAGAAAATAAAGAGAAACTAGAAATTAATAATAATAAAATTTTTAAGCATATAAAAATGAATATGGTGATGATAACTAGAAAAAGAATAGTTTTTATAGTATTGTAATGATAAAGAGAGAATAGCAAAAACACTAACTGTAAACACAGAAAACACAAAAATGTAACTGTATAGAAATTGTGTGACTAAAATGTATATGATCACCTTAGCAGCTCAAGAAACAATTTCATTCTCTTCATTAATTGCGTACTTTTTACTTTATTATTTTATTGTAATACTGTATTGTCAACTTCTGTGTAGCTAGAGTTATTGTAGCATTGTTATAGTCTCATATTATATTATTCTTCCCTACATTTTTACATTTTATTTCTTAAAATATTATTCCTCACACCCATAACGCCTTACTAGTTATGTCTTTACTCTTGTTTTCATCCAATGTTTTTTAGAATTCACGAATTCAGCATTAGGTAGGCCAACATGTGATTTGCACGTCGTTTCCATTTAATCGATCATGACTGCGCGTGCCTTTTCGATTTCAGATTCCAAAAACGTGAGGAGTGTTGGAGGGGGGGGGGGTGGTGAGGGTTTGTGCTTTTGGAGAGAGAAAAATAAGGGCAGCACGGTCAATCAGCAGGCACGAGAACCATCCATCAGCATTGGCCCGTCATTATTCCTATGGAAATATACTTGCCTACTGTGGCGGCTAAGCAGACTTCTCCCCTCCTAGATTCTGCATAATATCGGAAATTCCATTTTTCTGGAAGGCTGCTGTGCTGACTGATGAGCTGGCTACCGAGAATAAAACCGCAAATAGTATAAAAATCGCTCACAATCATTAGCAAGCTGCAAGGAACCCACGAATCTATTGTGACCCCAATCATAAATCAACAGGACTGTTGTCGTTTCACACCAGATCTGAAAATCCATCAGGATGGAGGATGGAGGACACGTCATAAGTCCGGCATCTCATCTCAGTCAGCCTAAATCTCATGTTCTGCAACAGATACTGAGTCCCGTAGGAATATTACTCGCACACCCTTCGAGTAATACCCTAGTTCATATGATTGGCAAAAATAGTTAAGCTTCTGGCATCGTCTGATAATCTATATTGATCAAATTTTTCCGTTCTGACGGTTTTCAGGCGTAATATCAGAAGCCTCACTTGTGTGGTAATGGTTTCACTTGTTGGTAGTCTCCAATGGTAGGAGAAAAATCTTTTAAGCTGTGAAGTATTATACTCTGTAATTAAACTTTCAATTAATATTCAATCAAAATGTCCTAAAATAATTTTCCAAATTAATCTTTGTATTGTGTTTTTTAAGGAAATATTTTTCGTCTACAGGAATAATAGGGAATAATAAATAACTAGTGTCTTGCAAAGGGCAAGAGAAAAGCCCCGAAAGAAAAACGCTAGTACATAAAAAACCATTATACTATTATAAATCAAACGAACTGACAATCAAATTATCTATGTGTCAGAATTTCCCTGAATACTATATTTTTTGTGTAAGAACAGTCTTTTTGGTTGCTTTGGTTGTTTTTATTGTCAATAAACTAGCTTGTAACAATAGTTTTCCCGCCATCACGGAATAAAGACCTTCAATTTAAGCCCTCTCCAATCTTTCTACGACTTACCCTACGCCTAAAATTTTGAAGCAAAGAATCGCCTTACGAAAAATATATAGATAGAAAATTAGGCATGAATAAGTATAACATTGTAAGGAAAGCTAGACTGAAAAAATGATAAGATTTGGTATCCGAAATATGAGAAGTAATTATGGTATTTTCTTATCTTTTATAAGCCAGAAAAACATAGCCATGAAATAGATAGTTAACGGTTCAACTTCTCTCCGGCAAAAAATTCATTCCAGTGACGATTTCGTTGATGAGGAGTCATCTTTCAAGGTACACAAGAAAAATTCATTACGTGAAGGATTTCGTTATATATTGGAAGTTCGTTATTTGTATAAGTTTGAGGTATATTCGTTTTTTAATCTACTCCCAGACAGGTTGAAGGAGTGTAGGATAAAGGCTTCATTCTGTAGACAACTACGTAATCACCTTGCACAGCAATATGATGTAACAAGATATTTTAACAGCATAACATGAAGTATACTTAGTAGAAATATAGGTTACTTGTGCATGTGAAAATGTTGATGTTATAGTCACTTATCCGAAAGAGTTTTAGTTTTTATTCCATGTTGTTTTTGTATCTGACTGTTCAAGTATATTTTCAATGATTGGAGTTTGAATAGAGTTTGGTCCCATACATTGTCTTTTACATTTATATGGTCTCTAATATTTGTCACATTCATGTTTTAGATAGGGTTAATATTGGGTAAAGAAGTGGAATTCTGTTTGCAGTTAAAAGTTGTCAGCTTATTCTAGACGCGGCTTTTAAGTCTAAAATTGAGAGCCTCAGCTGATTCAGGAGTATTTCTTGGATGTTTGTATATTTAATTTTATTTCATTTTTCTTTTGTTTTTTTTTCTATTTTCTATTGTTTTTTCCCCCCTCTTACCCTAACAGGTTCTGTAACCTTTGGGATTTTGTTATCCAGTTAAATGTTTTTGTATTTATTTTGAATAGAATTTTATTTTAGAAGTTGGATTTTTGTAATAGAATGTATAGAATTTTAGTATTTGTTGTGAATTGTTGTATTTTCTGGATAATAAAATTGGAGTTTTTGAATTGAATTGAATATTATCCATAGCTTTTAACATAAATTTGCCAAAAAAACTCACTTCATTTTATTTGCATTAGTTTTATTTTCTTCCTACTTACTATGATCATTAATCAATAAAATAACCTAATCATATTATAGTTTTTGACAAAAATTTGAAGAAAATAAACTATTTTTTCAAAAACTGCATTGAATTAACTGAATCATAATTATCGTGGGCCTCATCTGCATTGTAGCGTAATTATACCTACAGTCTTGTGCACTATTCATTAGCATGGTGTTAGTGCTCATTTTATGCGGCTCCTGACCTATTCTAATGACTTTATAATTCATGTATCATAATTCTGTTATCTAACAGAAAAATTGCAGCCTACTGTGACAAGTGGCGGTGCTACTGATTGCTCTTTTCATTATTGTTGTTCCGGGATATGAATGAATCACCACTTCCAAGGTTGCGTCATTGGTTATGAAACATAACAAAAGCATTATTATCTGTATTGAAACAATCCTTCTCCATCAAGAGTCTAGAAAATAGTAGATTTAACATCAGCTCTGAATTTTAAAATGTATTAACAAGTACTACAGTAGTAGAAACAAGAACTAGAATTTTAAATATAAAACTCACAAATGTTTATATGGTTGCCTTATAATACTAGAACTATGGTGATAATATAGATGATAGGTCGATGACTCTTAAGCCAAAGGAACAGATTAATATGATCAATATTACAGCTGCTAATTACACAGCGTTATGCGAGCTTACTTACTGTGTGTATTGGGCTTTTCCTGTAATACATTAATCTAAAGAACTAAATACAAATCTACGCAGGTGGGTAGAGCTGCAAAGCTGCCAAAAAGGTAGTTTACTTATAAATAATAATAATAACCGTATGGCTTTTATTGATGAGGAGATCCTTACAGGGTAGATTCACCTCGCCGTTTGAGCCATATTACGGAGAACAAGGTAAACCTACAATTTTAGGTGGGTTCCTTATCACCGGATAAGTGGTAATAATGCTTATAACATGAAGTCATAGAAGCACGGATACCCATCCAAGCGCAGTCTTCAGCTGTCGTGACTGATCATCACGATCGCATGAGCACCACGCTCACGGCGTGACCATATCACCACCACAAATACTAAAAGTTCACATCACCATTCCAGAAAACAGTTTATTTGTGAAATTCTCTTTTTAAATAGTTGGACTGTATTAGACACTGTATGGTATTTCATTCTTCTCAATTTCGTAATTTTGTGGCCACTAACTATTATAAGTTATCTACCAGAAGAGAAAAACTCCAAACTGGATTCCCGGGCAAGACCGGGTAAAATGCTGTTTTTCAATATTTCAACACTCAATTAAAAACCTCTCTAGAGCCAGTTAGACTACCTATGATAGACCGACCCAATCCTACACAAATAATCACAACAAGATTGATAAATAGAAAACGAAGTATACTGTTTAATTATTATTCATTGCCCTGTTGAAGCTCAATAATAACTGATATCCGTTTCACCCTTCTGTTTACTTCTGTAGGCGACATAAAAGAATTTCAATGGGTGTAAATTTCACACTCAAGTATAAAAGTTTACAGTATCGGGTTACTAGTTGCAAGGTTTAATCGATTAGAGTGTTGCTTTAGAAGTGTGTCAAGGGGTGGGAGGAAGTTGTACATGAGTCGCGAGCGAAGATTATATATATAAGTTTTATGAATTATTATTTTCTGCGTTGGTTGTATTGGGTGGATGAACGTGTAGGGGACTTGAACAGTGGGTGAGATCAAGGGAGAGAGTGGCGCGTTTTGAAGGGTGGGCAGATGGACAATGCGAAAACCACCCCCACCCCTCCGAGGGGTGGCTGACAATCACCAGGTCAGCTGAAAGCCGCGAATGAATGCAGCTTTCTCTCGCACCCCACCCACCTCCCCGTCCCATTCTTATCTACCCTTTGCAGGGGGGCACAATGACACGATTTTCAGTCAAAGGGACACACAAGATCGACATTTGTGTCGAGACTGTATCGTCTGTGCCGAGGGTGTGGATTGGACCTCAAAAGTGGGGGCTAACAGAAAATGCCCCATCGTTGACTATACGCACGCACTGTTATTCTAGACGCTTTTAAACACACAACAGTAGTACTAACAGTAGTGTTTAGCTAGTTATTTTGATGTTTTACTCATTGAAAAACGGTATTTAGACCTTTCAAGTGCTCCAGAATAGTGTCAAAGTTATGATTGAAGTGACAAGTGATCGTCTCAAGGGTATAGTCACCCTCAAAGTTCTGTGACAGCTCTCTTATAGTAATTTTCCAGTAATTTTGTCTTACTCCTGAAAAGGTATTTACTCATTTTAAGTGCTCCAGAATAGTTTCAAAGTGATTCAAGTGATAAGTGAGTTTCTCAAGTGAATGGTCATCCCCGCAACTTATTGTTAGCTAAAAGTACTATTTCGGTGTCAAAGTACTTTCAAGTGATTTAGAATTGTGTCATACTTGTGTTATACTTCGAGTCTAGGGGAAGTTCTGAATTCATTGATCACTGAAGCTCAATAGTTAAGTAATATTTATTGTTCCGATTACTTTGTTGCTTTAGTTCAAGAAGAACAGTGTTTTAACCTTATCGAATGGTTTAGAAATCTGTGAAACTGATAATTGAATTGATAAACGAGCTTCTTAATTGAAGGATCATCCATGAAGTCCATTACGAAAGGTACGAGGGTGTGAAGAGCTACATGTAAGTAGGTTGTCATGGACAATAATAGTTTCTTCTTGATAACAAATTTGTGTCAATAATTGTCAGGTATCACGTTTCACTCCACGTGCTTCATGTTTTATTGCCGAATTAGGAGGAGCTATTGGGATGTAGCTTTTCAACTAATCACTGGATGTCTGCTAGCCTATTAGCAAATAGCTGTCCATGATGTAGTGTTTTAATGCGTGATTTAAGTTACTAGGCAATTTTTTGTACAAAATACATAATCCAAACATATCTTGAATAATGAAATATTTTGCATTATCATAATCTATGGTCTTATACATGTGTGAAAGTTTATAATCAAATTTAGTGAGACTCGTAATCAACAATGACAAGTTCCGCTGGGTACTTTAATTCAGCTGTGAATAATCAAATAGCACCTGAGTTCTCCTATCAATCAATGGATTCCTACTGGAACAATCATCCCTACAATCAGCTGTTCAATCAATACTATTCGTCCTTCAATCAAGATCAAGGTCACTCAGTATCAAACAAGTTTAATCAAGAAAGTCAATTACAACCTTCATTCCCCATGAAGCCTGAAATGAATCAACCGATGGGGAAATTACCTAGTGATCTAGATGTAAAGTATAAATATATCGTGGATGATATGGAGGGCACTATGATTAAACCTACTAGAAATGTGATGAATAATAACAATAAAGAATCAACCACTAATATTGCACATCAGTTCGAGCAAAAGCATCAAGAAGACTTTTTCAATGGGGGAAAAGTTATGAGCAATGATAGTAGAAATTATGACAACCGAACCACGAACCTATTCATGCAACAAAAACCATCCAATCCTATGACCTTCAAGAAACCATACATTGATAACTCACCAGTGATACCAAATTTTCCCCACCATCCTCAGGCAGAAATCTACCACAACCACCGCAACCAATCTAGTCAAGATTCTGAAGATAATCATCTTACAACCACGGATGAGTCATCACTGACCTGTTATTCCATTCAAAGAGATCTAAGTCCATGCCACTATCAGTCTTCCTTCACTGGAGAAACAAACAGCAATGGATTACCTGATTCGGTGGAGAATCTTGGGAGTGGATCAAGCTCCAACGTGAATCAACCATTGCTGACCAAATCACCTCCTGCACAGAGCGACAGTGACCAGCAAATACAAATCTATCCATGGATGAATTCTTTTTTCAAAGGTTAGTGTAGTTATTCAATGTTTCCACTAAGCAATAAATCGAATACTTCATCACTATTTCTTTTTCAGTCTTATTAAATTCCAGTATCTACTATATCCAACCAATCATTTTCAATTCAATTAAATGAAATGGGTTTATAATAAAACAAATCAGATTGTTGAAGATAAAATACAAAGCAGACATAATATGAGAACAAAACAATTAAAATACAGAATGTGAATTATCATTAAATGATAAAACATAGAATAATTATTTCCACTGTTGAAGGATTTCGACAGCTGGGAAGTAGCGAAATCAATAACAGGTTTCTACAATTTTAAATAGTCCAATTTCATTGAGTAATCAGAAGCTTTTGTCATAGAGACATAGAGTATTGAATTTTACAAAACATTAATTATGCTGGCAAGAAAATAAGATCAATTATTGCTGTTACACTTATGTTTCACTTCTGTATCATATTATCATCCAATTGATTAGTCTATAAGAGTTTTCTATTATTGCATCATTCTGTTAATGAGAACTAAGAATTTATTCATAGGCCAATCAAATACACAACTGAGACAAATGAATAAATCTTTAATCAAGTGGTTTGAGTGATGGTTCTGATATTATTTTATAGTTCCGTTATCATAGGTAAGAGAATGTAATTATAATTTATCGTTGATCATCAATCAACGAAGGTGTAATTTTCACTGAGTTATTACTTTAAAAATGCCCGTCAATATTGGAATCAACCACCTTGAAATATTGACTAGTTTCACCTTTATTTCCAGGACAGTTTCCAATACAATTTAGTAAAAAATTACAAAAACCATACAAAATTTAAGTACTTATGAAACTTGTTTGTAAATCATCATACAACAAGTCCGTGCCGCGAGGTATAGTAAGCATTTTATTAAATTTGCATGAAATATTTTGTTCAAGTGTTATTATGATTTAAAATATCTGCTTCTGGTTAAAGAACTCTTTTTCAGACTTATTTCTGGGAGAAAAATCAGTTTTGTACAAGGTGTGAAAACCTTACGAGAAATGCACACATGCCCTATTGAATCGAATAGAGATTATCAAATGCCTTGGCTACATCCTACATCACCGCATAATTGAGAGACGGGATGCAACAGGGCTCTATTCTCGATCCCCTCGTTTTTCGCCTAGACACGTAGTATGCCGAACTAACCTTTCACACACCGTGAAGACCCAAGACTTGACAATGAGATCTACATTTTTTCTATGAACGCCAGTTCACTTGTACTTTGGCACTTCTTTCTCTCCTACGCCCGGTGTCTCTGTCCAAGGGTCAAGAATTCTATTCATCAGACCCTTCGTCCTGCTGGAAATCTTCGTCCTTTTTGAATGTATTGAATAAGTTCTACTGTCACAGTTCGTTAAAGGTTTTTCTTCTGCTTTCGAAGCCCAGTGCCGGCTCTTGTAAAGTACTAGCTCTCGCTTACGTTTTACAAAGGATAAAATTATTTGGAGCCTATGAAATCAAAATTGAATTAATCATACCCTGATGGCTCAATTCATTGCAAATTGTAGTACTCATGACAAAAAGCGAGAAATTTGGGAAAAAGTTGTAAAGATGTTCTTAGATTATTTTGTGACATTCAGCTTTTTTCTGTGAATGAATTAATTTTTTATGAATCCATAACATATAGGAGTTGATGTTGAGATGAATTTATATTAAAGAATGGATAATGTAGATGAAATGTGGAGATTTAGCTGAATATCGATTGAGTTTCAGTGAAGTATGGTATGAAGTTATTATTCTTAATATTATTTAATAATCGATTTTTTTTAAAACTTGAGTTGATCATGGAATCAGAGACCGTACACGCTGAGAGGGAGTTACAAAAAAAAATCAAAATAGACCGGTTGTATTAATGCCCCTCTTCTCTATCTAAAAGAGGGTCCAGGGAGGTATATTCGGCAAACGAAATGATTTTGTAATAGCATGTACATATCAAGATATCATACAGGCTTTTTATTATTTTTGCAGAATCTCCCAGAGGAGGAGCCAACAAAAGAATGCGCCAAACCTACTCGCGTTCGCAAACCTTGGAGCTGGAGAAAGAGTTCCACTTCAACAAGTACCTTTCTATCAAGCGTCGAGTGGAGATTTCGCACGCACTCGGTCTAACTGAGAAGCAGATAAAAATTTGGTTCCAGAACAGAAGAATGAAACTGAAAAAGGAAATCGACAAGCAGCATCTTCCGCTACAACAATCGCCCTTACTGGACAATCATGAACAAATTATCGCAACTAACTCTTCACCTATGAAAATGGAAGTAATGTCTGATCCTTGGATAGAATCGGTTTCTGCGCACAGGCTCTCAAACTCTCATTAGTCTAAAAATGAAATGTATAATCTACTTAATTCGTATAATATAAATTATTTGCGTTATCTGAGAGACTAACTGCACCAAACTAACACGCTTTAATTCAAAATATGTTAATTTCGTTAAGCTTAAAAGGTAGCTCCTAGCTTTTCTTCTCTTTCAAGATAGTATACTCATCAAAACATACTCATGTTAAAATATACGTAAAAATCAGATTTTGTTATTAGAGAGTTTACTATGTTAAAGATAACGGTTAGGCTAATCCGAGCACTATGCATCTGCCTACTATTGTTAAATTTGATTTATTTTATAATTTTTAACAGACTCGTAGAACAAAGTATGAGCATTTTAACTTAAAAATAAAAGGCATAAAAATGCAGTAGACTACAGATTTTCATCTCTCCAAAATATTTATCGCTATCTCCATGAGAACATATCATAAAATGTGAAAGAATATATTAATTTAACAATGGCGTCAAATTGGTGCTAGTGCTTTTAGGTTAGCGGTATCGTTAACAAAGTTTTACCAAAATCTATCGAAATTAGAATAAGCTATTTAACGATTATGTCAACAAAGAATTTGAGTACGTTCATGCTAATCAGAAGCAAAACTCAACAGTTATTTTACAACCCAAACTAATTAGGTGGGAGGTGCGACATTGAACTTTCATGTAGGTGATTGAGTTTCAGGCTACTATCCCAAAATTTTATTTATTTTATAATTTGTAACAAACTTGTACAACAGAGCATTTATTTTTAATTGGCAGTTTTTAAATGCAGTAGACTATGGATTTTTATCTCTCCAAGATATTTATCGCTGTATCCATGGGAACATATAAGAATAAAAGTAGAATAAGATGTAAATTCAACAATGGTGTCAAATTGAGCTGTCCTCTACCTTAAAAAAATTTGACGTTCGTTAGAAATCTGTTGATATTTCATTTTTCAATTACAAACAGAGGTTAAATAAAAATCAATTTTTGATTAGTGGGCAAATTTTTTATTGGTATTCGAATGAACGTATGGTGCGAATTAAAATTATGCATCATACTTTTATAATCCTAAAAAGTGCGTGATGAAATTACGACAGTGAAGCACTAAGAGTGAGACAGTGATATCGGAAACTAATAAGAGCGAGTGAGATGATCTGTTGTCGTCACTCCCTGTTGCATCCATTGTTTATATCAGATGTAAGTCATTGTACAGAAGTATAATTCACAATAAGTAAAGTGTTCATTAGTATAGAAGTATGACATAGGTTGAAATAGTACGATAAGTTTAGATTATAATGATCGTGAGTTCCTATTTTTCTTGAGTAGTCTGTGGATAGTAAAGTTTTGATAACTATTCTGGAAAGTTATTGTAAGCCAAATCCTCTATTTTACTATCAGAGTATGTGTAACATTTTTATTTTCATAACTATTGTAATTGGCACTTACATAATTTCATAGTAGATTATTAAATTTGAAACGTATATTTTTATAAAGTTTATTCGATAAGAATTAGGAATATAAGTACATTATTTATAAAACAAAGATATCAAAAGTAGGCTAGTTGTTTTGAAATTTATACTTATCAATGAATTTATTTATTTATTTGAGAATAGGATAAGAAAATAAATATAAATTTTTTTTTAATTCTAGTGTATGTTGTATCATTTCATATCATTCACAGATAAATAAAAGCCATAAATAAAATGAAAACACTCATGTTATCAACGATTCTACTTCTTTAAAATACAGGAACCGTTATAGAGTACGTGTACACAAATATGTTACACAGTTTTGACTCAACAATAGCCTAAGCACTAAGACCTAATAATTTCGCATATAATATTGGAGAGTGAAATTGTTGTCAACATCAGTGTGTTCATTTTTATCTACTTATAATGATTGAGTTCTGCTTTACAAGTTATCTGAAGAAATTAGATGAACAATACTGTACTCAATTGTTGTAGATATTTAGTGGTTCCTTTGTTTTCTATTTGAATTTCTGTTTTTGTATGGGCACAAATGGACACATTGAGTAAAAGGGTTGACTCTTCACACCTCTGTCGGAGCACTAGTCAACACTCAGCTGAGTTGGACTATCTTCCACCTTTCTCAATGGTTTCTCTCACCAATCATTGTTGTTTTGACTTGTTTTGAAAAACTGTCATTTTTGTAACCCTTGTCTCCGTTTCATAGTTCAGCACATCTATTCTCTCACAAAACCATGGAAAATCTGTGAATGAACAAGTCAAAATGTTTTGAAAAACTTTTCTTCTTCATTTCAACACTTGCTTTCATTTGTCTTCTCTGTTTTTAACTTTTATCAAATTTGGATTCTCAATAGGAGTAGGCTACAGTTGAATAATTGATGATTGAATTGAAAGAAAGGTTGGATAAGGAGTTCACTGATATTGAACTAGCCAGAAATAGCGAAATAGCCAGATGCTAGAGAGTTTGCGAAAAGCTACGAAAGATAACGATAATTCTAACCTCAACACTCCATGCATCTGTCTGCTTTGAAACCAAGATGCATAGGCTAGCATCTTCAACGTGATTTTAAACAAACTCTCAAATAAGATCAGTAAAAATAATTTTCTTTGTAGTGGCGGTGATATTATGGAAGGTATCCATAATGAATAATAAAACGAAATTGTCACAACCACATATATTTAAAATATTGAGAGACTAGTTTTGGTTGTTATACCATTATCAATCTCAAACAAACTCCAGTTCAATCCCTTTAGTTTGGGAGTTTGTTTGAGATTGATTATGGTATAACAACCGAAACTAGTTTCTCAATATTTTTAATAAATGTGGTTGTGACAATTTCGTTTTATGATTCATCAGTAAATAATTCTTCAATATTATTATCAGGATTATTAAAATTGAAATTATTTTATAGCTTCCTATCCCACGTGATCATTCTATATTGAAATTTATTACTGTATTAATAAAAAGCGTATGACTTTTATAGGTAGGGAGACCCTTACGGTTAGTTCCACCTTGCCGTTTGAGTCTTGTTATGGGGAACATGGTGGACATACTATTTTAGGTTGGTTCCGAGCCACCGGGTAAGTGATAATAATTACTTTATATACTGTACTATATGGAATAGCCAACTTTGATACAGAATAGCAAACTTTGATACAAAATAGCCAACCTTGATTGATAATTGAAATGGTGAACTACTAAGGGTATAACAGTACGGTATATAGACATAGAGTAATAATGGTTTCACTGTTTCAGAATTTTTAAAACTCAAAAATCTAGAAACATTTTGAGGCCTGTTGAATCCCGTTTGGTCGAACAACTAATTCCCGCTTTCAACTTTCACTTTTTGGGTTCGAAAAGACACCAGGTTGCTTTTGTGTTGTTTGTGAAAGTTTGCAGCAAAACAAAAACCAGGTCAAACTAATGTGCTTTGGGAAGGGTTTGTTTCTTTGAAGGCATAGAAAGTTAAGATTTCCGAAAACCTTTAGAGAAAAGGAGCACACAATGCTGTACTGGCTAGTTTTGGGTGAGGGAATGCATAGAAACTTGAAAGATCCAGTCCTTAGCAAGCAGACGACAGAACAGGTACTAAAAAGGTGAGTAAAATTTGATTTTGCTCTTTGCTCTACATTTTTAACTAGCAGGATTCCCGATTTAATTGTATCTGTAATTTAATTGTATATGGAACATGACATAGCCTATTTACAAAGTTTATTCAATAATCTCTTATTTCATATCCCTCTTCCTCTTTTTTTCTTCTTCTTTTTCTTCTTCTTCTTCTTCTTCTTCTTCTTCTTCTGCTTCATCATCTTCTTCCTTACTCTCCAGCGCTAGAGTTTCGTTGACTAAGGACAGCAAGTAGACGTTTATACTGTGTAATAGAAGAGGAGTACAGATAGCCTGATTGACAAATCAATTTTCTTGTAATTTCAATTTTGTTAAATTTTGGCATTTTTACTGGTAATTTTTAAGGTCAAAAATGAAAACGTCAATTTTCGCACTGTAAAAAAATGAAGTTGATAATTGGGCTAAACATCAGACTTCGTAATTCACTTTACACATAAATGTCATAATAATGAAGATGGCTGATAAAATGAATTGATACAACGACCTGACGAATTAAATAATAATATAAATAAAACTATCAACTGTGTTGATATGCATATGCATCATTCAACCAAGTTGCATACTAACCTCTCTATACTAATCTGGCCATTCAACTGCTTTGGTTTCTATAAACATCATATTATAAACGCTTTCCAATTTACAAAAAAATGCATATTGACAGTTTTTGAGAAAGAGTTCAAATTCTTATTTTTTTTTAACCGACCTCATAATATGTCATGCATCAATATTCTCTCCGTTTTTTTTTCAATTCGACGATTTAAAATAATCTGAGAAAAAATTTCAACACAATCAAAAATAAAAACGCCAAAGCTTGCACTGTAAAAAAATTAAGTTGATAATTGGGCTAAGCATCAGTATTTGCAATCTCTAATGTTTTGATTTTCAAACGTAAACAGTAACTGCTAATGGTTTTAGTTTCCTAAACTAACCTAGCGTCTACAGTGAAAATCTGTTTTACATCATAATTATTATTATATTCGACCCTTATACTGCAAAATCAATAGCGATCTTTGAACTGTGAGGAAGTTATATGCCATGTTTCAAGAGTCTAGTATATTTCTTTCAAGCGCTAGAGCACAGAAAGACGGACGGAGAACGGCACGATTTCAATAAGGCCCTTAATAATATGTCGGTTCCTTAATAATATATTATGCTTTCGTGAGAAAATCGAAAGCAATTGACTTATGACTACCACCGTATACTTTCAACATATGTTGGTAGACTACCCTCCATAGTGGGGATTCTATTGTACGTGACCTCTCTATGTCTCAGCTTGCTCTATAGCATCTTACATTTGGAGCAAGTAGAGGCATGGAGTGGTCAGGTTAGAATTAGCGCCATCGTTAGCGTAGTTTAGTTTGAACTCTCTATTTCCAAGTCATAATAAATTAATTGTTGACTTAAATGGGGATTAAACAAAGAGGATCAGCAAAAAATAGTTTAGCTCAGCGCAGGTAAAATAGACTTTTCACTAGCTGGAACTATTATTGTCAGTAAATAATAAAAATATTGTAAGGAAATGTAATATACGATGTCAACATACACCTACACGCCAACACTTGCCTACTTTTGCTATAAGTGTTCTTTTTATTTTATATTTTGTTCTTTTTATTGTTGATTATTACTGGAGTACTGTTGTATTGTATAACCTAAAAAATTTCTACCTTGCTGTGAGTGTAGGTTATATTGCCCCTTCTTTTACTGCAGAATATTTTTGTACTATTCTTCAATCAATTATTTATCTATAATAATTATAATTTCTTTTGCTGTGAGTGTAGGCTATACTGCCCCTTCTATTGTTCAATAATAAATGCAGTACCTTTTTTCAATTGATCTAAATAGCTTGAAAATATACTAATAATCTGATCAAATTAATATTAAACTATTCCACTAGAAATCTTTTACACGTTTCTAATTGTAAATTGTACTTGTAATTTGTAAATAGTTATAGTCAATAGGCCCCAAACATGAACTATCATAAGGATAAATTATTTGTAGATTGTAACTGTTAAAAAAACTAATTTTCTTGTTACAAACAAATATTAGGCTAATTTATTACAAAATGTAACATCTTCCTGATCATTCTCAACCAAGTTTCTTTTCTTCACAGCGTAGAAATCTTCATTTTTTAAACCTAACAATTCTAAAACGTGGTATTAATAAACGACCCAATTATTTTTACCTATTAATTTCCCTATTAAGTAATATAAAGACATAAAGTAGTATAATATAAATCGGTTTTTAATTTGTGATTTGCGTAGTGATAGGCTGTATATGTGAATTACGTGAAAACGTGAAAACCTGGACGAGTTGAAAGAATCTTTTATCGTGTCAAAATTGAATCGTGCCAGTCTGCAAATTTGCCATCGCCAAAAGCAGCCCTATAGTCTTCCTACATGCTGGAAAACCTATGAAATTGTGTTTGTTTCACTGAAATATGTCTTGAAAGTTAGTTATTCTGATCATGTGGCTCAACCAAAGGCGTTCCAAAAAAATTCCAGCAAATTTTTTCTGCAAAAACGTATGAATAAATTTAGATAGCATAAATTTTGAGATCTGTATGAAATTCTATGGTTATTGTCTAAAGATTAATTGAATCTAAAAACTATTTATATCAAATTCAGCAATTTTATTGAGTAAAAATTACAAAAATTGAATTCAAAAGATAGAAATTAATAAATCTATTTTCTTTAAGTAGAAAATTTCTAATAAATAACTTGTTTAAATAACTATTTAAAGTTAGGTAACCGATGTTGGGAGTTTCACAAGCTAGAGCGCTAGCACAAAATGTTGGTACCGTCAGGTTGGTAGCTCTGCGTTTAGGGGTTGGTTCCCAACGAGGGTTGAAAGCTGTTGGGGTAGAATCAACATGGCCGCCATACGAAACGAATGGCTGGCTTGATTCTAGTTTATAAATAAGAATTTCTATTCCAGCGTAAGTACTAACTGTTAAATTCATTGTAAAACAAATAAATTCAACAATCTCATACTACATTTACTTGTTGAAGTTACATCTCAACAACATTATTATTTAATCCAGTAGTCAGCGACACAGTTTTATTCCTATCGATTACATAGACCTACTCATCGTTACAGAAGAGCTCGTGATTTCTTGAATAACTTTTTATTTGATTTCAATCTCGTGGTATGAAACGTGCAGCTCTTTTCCTTGGGCTCGTTGAATTATATCACTATATAATGCATGTTCCATAAATATGTAACCGGCTTGAATTTCAAATTGTTCACTTCATAACAATGACACATAACCTTAAAACTCACGCTCCGTAAGTACTTGTGGTGTATATCTGCTGTATGAGATGGTTGTTCATTATTTATTACATAAGAATCAACACAATATTACATGATTTGTGCATTGAAACTTTATAAAGCTTGAGTTTTGGTACATTATATTACAAGTTATGAATACTTCTTTTCATTTCATCTGCAGGCCTAATCCTACTGAATGTTTCTATAGGGCTATGTTACAAGTTGTAAACGTTCTTTTCAAGGAGAGTACATTAGTTTATTCGGCAATTAAAAACAAATTGAAAGATTCAAAAGGGTAGTAAAACGTTGTGATTTGCGAGATTTCTGCATTTTTACACCCATTTAAATAAGGTTATATAGGGTTATATAGGGTTAGGGTATATAGGGCTAGGGTTCAATTGTTATTTGATATTTATCATACATTTAATACACTATTATTATTTTATATACTGGCATATTGATATTATCCAATGTAACATTAATATATTTATCTAGAGTAATTGATCAATAATTGATTAAATAAAAGAATAGGGGCATGTACGTAGTAAAACGATAAATAAATATACAAAATAAACAAACGAAAATCTTAGTAATAAAAAAGATTACTAACCTAATCTTTCTTATGCCATCCTATCCTATCTCTTTTATCTTTTTATCCTATCTTTTTTTCATTCCTATCTTAATAATGAAAGATAGAAATAATAAAATTTCTTCGCGAGTAAACCCTCTTTCCTTAACCTATTATGACTATAGTTTCATGCTATACAATTGAATTTTTGCTGTTTTTCTTAAACGACTTTTTTTGTGGGTTGTGTTACTAATGATAATAAATTAATAATAATTATGACTATGATACGGTACCTCATGAATCGAGAAAATTGTTTACAATCTAAACAAATACCCATTTTATTCAAAACAGCGAAATTACCTTTACCTTTAGTGATGTTATATCGATAACGATAACGTTTACATATCAAATAATCACGTCTACGAATGTAGTAATTGTTATTTAATAACGATTACGACATCGTCACTTCAGCTTATTGTTTTAATTGCTTCAGCCATTAAATGATTTTCAATAGGTTTATTAGTAGGTTGAAGGAACTTATTTGTGCTTCCTACTTATGGTATGTACCTCATATGAAATACATGTTTCGGAGGACACGTTAAGCTGTCGGTCCCGGCTGCCTAAAAGCAGTCGTTAAGTCATGTCAGAGGCCCTGAACTTATTCAGGTGCGACCTGATAACTCTGAAATCAGACCTGAGCCAGCCAGGTCACATGATATTATTATTATTATTATTATGAAATACATTACAATATTTGATGGGGGAATTCTATATTTATTTTATTCACATCCTGAGGCTATGACTATAACTTGAATAATTGCAATAATTTGAACCGAACTGCAGCCCAAGCATCTCAACTTGTATGGTTGTATAAACATTGGTGCCAGAATTCTCTTTCATCTATATAATAAGAGAGAGTAGGGTGTGTGACTTATAACTTGAATAACGACAATTGTTTGAACCGAACTGCAGCCCAAGCATCTCAACTGATATGGTTGTACAAACATTGGTGCCAGAATTCTCTTTCATCTATATAATAAGAGAAAGGTGTGTGTGTTTGTCTTTTTTGTCTCACGGATTTTACAAAAACGGCAACGATTTGGAGCATTAAATTTGGCACAAACCTTCCTCTTTCAACTCGATTCAGTGCACCTCGATGAACGATTTTAATTTTTTTCAGAATTTTCAAAATCAATTTCAAATTTCACTTATGGACACTATTAGTGTTTTAAAATGTGTTTAAATGCAATATGCTCGTAAGCTCGTAGAACAGCTGATAACATGATCCGCCACTATTGTGATAATATAGATGATACGCCGATATGTCTTAAGCCAAAGCAGCAGCGAGCTTACGTATTGTGTGTATTGAGCTTTCCCTGAAATACATTATTCTAAAGAACTAAACACAAAATTATGCAACAGGGTAGAGCTGCAAAGTTGTTGGAAAGGTAATAATTGACCTATTAGAAACACTAAAAATTCACATAATCAAGGTAACAAAATATATTTTTGTTAACCTCTCTTTTCAAACACTTGAACTGTATGGTATAAAAACTTTGTGGTATTTCACACACCCTTCCCAATTTCTTTATTTTGTGACCACTTTCATAAATTATCTACTTGGAAAGAAAAACTCCAAACTGTATTACTGGGCAAGACCGGGTAAAATTCTAGTAAAATAATAAAATTGGAAAATTGAAAGATACATTACTAATAGATCTTAAGGAGCTTATTTGCTTTATTAATTTTGAAAAAGACTCATAATCTAATCTATGAGAGACTTCATTATTTTTTTATTATATTTTTCTAATTAAATTCGACATCTTCGAGTCTCCGATAAATTATCAATGCATGTCATCTGTTACGGGCTATTTTCTATAAAAGGCTGAATATAGGAAAAAATAGATTTGTCTCAACAACATATTCGACCATTTGAACAAAGATGGAAGTAGAGCATTTTTCGTCTTTCGTTCCGTTCCATTCGATTGAAACATTTTACACGAAAATTAACTATTATTAACGTAATCATTCAATTAAAAATGCAGTAGATCTCACCCCGAACAATATCCGGTGGTTCGGAACCCACCCAACACTGTAGGTCCAACTCATCAATCACCATCATTCATTACCGACGCACAGGTCTCAGACCTATATGGGCTTCATCCTCCAAAAAAATAAAATCTTGGGGTCAGCCGCAACCCACTCAAACCATCAAGAGCACATTCAATATGGCAGTGGGCCTAATATTATTGTTTTGTAAGCTGATTAGAGGTTTTTTCGTCTGTGGCGAAATGGAATTAACGCTCCTTCATGATTGATGGGAGATTGGACGGTATGTTTAGCAACAGAGTAGAGAGTAAATTACTCCAGTCCCAGCTCCCAGTGCACTGATAATCCCTTTCCAATAATAACGCATAGAAGGGGCGGAATGGATGCTCTCTTTTTGATCTGCGCTACTATTCCTCTTCAGCATCACCCACTTCCTCACCGCCATTCCTTTTCCTACCACTCCTCTTAACACCATCTTACTTCCTCAACCCCCTTTTTCATCATCATCCTCGTCAACTCCTGTCCAACTTTCTCTTCCTTCTCCTACTCTTCCTTCTTCTCTTCTCCCTTCTTTACTTCTTCCTTCTTCTCTTCTTTCTTCTTCTCTTCTCCCTTCTTTTCTTCTTCCTTTTTTTATCTTCTCTTTTTCCTTCTCTTCTTTCATCTCCTCTTCATCCTTCTCTTCTTCCATCTCGTCTTCTTTCTACTTCTCTTCTTACTTCTTTTCTTCTTCCTTCTTCTCTTCTTCCTTCTTCTCTTCTTCTCTTCTTCCTTCTTTTCTTCTTCCTTCGTCTCTTTTAACTTCTTCCTTCTTTTCTTCTTCCTTCTTCTCCTCTTACTACTTCTCTTATTTCTTCTTCTCTTCTCCCTTCTTTACTTCTTTTCTTCTTCCTTCTTCTCCTCTTATTCTTCTTTCTTCTTCTCTTCTCCCTTCTTTACTTCTTCTCTTCTTCCTTCTTCTCCTCTTCCTACTTCTCTTCTTTCTTTTTCTCTTGTTTCTTCTTCCCTTTTTCATTCCCCTCTTATTATTTCTTCTCTTCTTCCTTCATCTCTTCATTTTTTCCCTTCTTCTCTTACTTCTTTCTTTTTCTCTTTTTCCCTTTTCCCTTCTTCCTTCTTCTTTCTTTCTTCTTCTCTTCTTCCCTTCTCCCTTCTTTCCTTCCTCCTTCTTCTCTTGTTTCTTCTTCCCTTCTTCCTTCTCCTCTTCTTCTTTCTTTTCTTCTTCCTTCTTCTCTTCTTCTACTTTCTCTTCGACCTCTTCCTCAATCTTCTCTGTCACCTTTAGTCTCCTCTTCAGACACCTTCTCCTCCTCCTTCTCGTTCGTATCGCTTTTTCCCTCCTCATTCCACATCGTCTTATCTTCCTCCTCTAACTTCTCATATTCCTCCTACACATCCTTTTCTTCCTCATTCTCACTTTATTCTTATTCTCTCCTCTTCCTCTTTTTAACCTTCACTCGCTCATCCAGCTTACTCTTCTTCGTTTCCTCCTCCTTCTCTTTCCCTCTTTATATTAAATCTTCTCTTCTGTCACCCTCTCTTTGTATTTTTAATCATTTTCTTTTTTTCTTTACAAACTACTTTTCTGGTTCCTCCTCCTCCTCCTCCTCCTCCTCCTCCACCTACACCACCACCTCCTCCTCCTCCTCCTCCTCCTCCACCACCACCTCCTCCTCCTCCTCCTCCTCCTCCTCATCAGCCTCCTCCTCCTCCTCCTCCATCACCTCCTTCTTCTCGTCCTCATCCTCACTTTTCTTACACTCTTCTTCTACTTCTTCTGCCCCTCCTCCTCTTCCTTTTCCTTCACTTCTTCCTTCATCAGATCTGTTCTTCTTCTTTTGGCCAACTTCCATTTCTTCTTCCTGATTTTCAACCTTCTTTCCCTTCACCCACTCCTTCTTTTTCTTATTTTCTTATTATGCTCTTCTTCAGCATCACAAACTCCTTCCCGACCCCTTCTCATTCTCTTCTTCCAACTCCTCATACTCCTTTCCGTTTCCTCTTGCACAACCTCCTCTTCCTTCTCCTCCCACTCCTTCTCTCCTTCACCTCCTCCTCCTCCTCCCTTCTTCATCATCCTCAACCTCCTCGCAATTCTTCTTCTCCTTCTATTAATTCTATTTTTACCCTCCTTCACCTACTCCTCGTCATCATATTCCTTCACCTCTTTCTACTCCTCCTCCTCCTCTTTCAACTCCTCCTTCTCCTTTTTTCCTTTCACTCACTCCCCCCACTCATTCTCCTTCACCTCCTGCTTCTCTTTCATCTCCAACTCCTACAGCATCCCCCAACTAGGGCTCATCTAATCGTGTGTCCAAAAATCACGTGATTGATATTGCCAGAATCGTCAGCTACCAAACAAAGAGTAAGCTTTAGGTAATCCCACATCTTATCAACACTTGGCGGCGGGATGTTTGGCTGATAAGTCCCTCGTCCACGGCAGATCACGAAGGACTCGTCCAATCAGGATTGTCTCCAAAAGTTATTCGAGTGCAACCCTAACTAACCTACCCCAAAACTCAGATAGGGGAAATGCCAGCTGGCCGGGCGGTGGGTGACTCACTGCTATCATCGTAATCATCTACAGCTGACATGCATACGCGCATGCGCTGTGGTACTGTGAACCATGCCCCACCCTTCATTCTTCTGTTCTAGATTGGATGATCGTTATTGGAAATTCTGGGGTTGTTCATATTTTGATAACGTTGCCAGGTCTTAAAAAGCCTATGACAAACACTAGTAACATGAGACAAGACAAATATAAGATAATTGTAATGATAAAAGAAATGAAAAAAACGCCTTGAACTACTTAAAGTAAACAGAGAAACAATTTATTTCAATATGTAATACAGTGATAGACCTTCTAGAAACGAGCCTTTCTTCCTTTATAAATAAACTTACAAGATTCTTCACAAATAATTTTTTTGAAGATATTAATAGGGGGAGGATTATCTTTGAAAATAGAGAATTATTTTTTTCGGTCTGATGTGACTATCTTAGTTACTTACTCTTTATTACCACTTTCACTTTTCTTGTTATTTTCATCGTTGTAGGATGGTACAATCTAACCGTTTTTGCAGTATTCAGGGGATGATTATTTTTTGGGATTGAACAAGCTTAAATGTTAGCTAATTGCTAGCTTTTTTTCTCGAGGAGAGGAGGGTTCAAGGCCTTAAAATTTTACATTAGGCTATGATTCGTTCATACAGTAATTAACTGTTAAGCTATAATAATAGTTAACCAGAGTAGGTTCATAGGAGAAAGTTTCTTTGGAGGATGAAGCCCACATAGGTTTGGGACCTGTGCATGGGTAATGAGTTGGATGATGGTGATTGATGAGTTGAACCTACAGTTTTAAGGGGGATTCGAACCAGCGTTAAGAGATTTTACAGTGTCTTTTTTGCTGGCCAATCTAATCGGTCTCCCTTACAAAGATGGCCCAGGAGAACGCAGCTTATCTCTATCTGATTGAACAGATACCTGCAACGGCTCACGGCTATACAATGAGTTGCAGTATTTACATAGTTGATATACAATAAATTTGGTGTAGGCTACAATAGATTCAAAGTTAGTAGATAAAATTTTGAACGCTCACATTAGTAATTTTCTATTATAATTTAAAATGAAGGCAATGATGATGTGATATTGTTGCGGGGAAACTTTCAAATTTCTAGCACACGTTCTTATGAAGAATCAATAGAAAAACTCATAATTTTTGGAAAAAATATATAACTACATTTTCTAATGGAAGCAGCCTAGGATATATAAATACAACACAATAATGAATACAATACTTCAATTATAACTCCACAAATTCACATTAAACCTAAGTGGTGTTCCACCTTGAAGAAGGCAAATGGCCAGAGGAGACGGAGAAGGCATTATGTAAAACGCCATATAATCGAATTGAATATTGTCTTACACTGGAATTTAAACTTGAGTTAAAAGTACAGAGCTCTACGGAGCCTATATCAGGGGTGCCCACAGGGGGGGGGGGGCTATGACGCAGACTGCGTCATTGAAATTCTTGGGGGGGGTTCCAAAAAACGTTTTGGGGGGGGGCGTAAAGTTGATTGAAACCGTGTTTAACATGACAACATTCAAAAATATACTACGAAGTCACCAGATAGAATATCATTTAATGAGAATATATTTATAATTATTATTATACAATTGAATATGAATTAGCTAAAATAGTTATGTTTAGGATTTGTGCAGGAAGTTATTATTCAAACTTAGCAAGACTCGCTTAGCAGTGCTCTGAAAGTGGTTTATACAACTTTACTCTCCTTAACAGTTACTAGTTAATCAGCAGAAAGAGCAATAAGCCGATTTAAAATTATCAAAAACAGACTCAGATCAGCTATGGGAGACTCATGGTTTTCCAATCTAATGGTTCTAGCTGCAGAAAAAGATGTACTTGAGTCTATTTCTAACGAAGAAATAATTGAAAGGTTTTCTGTTTCCTCATCCCAAAGACAAAAACTTCTATGTGGGGTTTAGAGAGATAGATTTAACAAGCTTAGAAGGTGGCTAGCTAACTTGTAGATGGTCACAGCCTACAAATTTAAAATGTTTGACTTCAAACTGTTGATGTTTTTCATGTATTTTACGATAACTACTTACTAATAAGTAAGAGCTGCCATAGCAAAACTTACTAAATACTAAAAATTCAGTAATTTTTCATAAATATGTCTTTATTTTGTTTTTGAAAGTCACTTCTTTCGATTGTGTGTTGTAAATAACTATACATGGAATGTGTGCCTTTTATGTACTACATCCATACATAAATTCTCCCAAGATACTACACTAAGTAAATAAATAACCTGTTGTTCAACTACTGTCCAATAAATGACTTGGTATTTTGAATTTTTGTGTTTTACATGTTTTTCATTTAATAATGAAGTTATAGACTAATTTTTTTTCACTTCCTTTAAAGGAACAACTTTGTAGAATTATTTAACCTTAATGTAATTGGTACACCGAACATAAACTTATAGGTATTTCATTAAACATTGTGTCTTTGTAATAATATTTTATTGTTTAAAAACCATTTAGGTTCAAATTATTATTTAGCTATTTTGCAATTAAGTTTATTGAGCAGAAGTTCATATATTCATTTCATTGATATTTCTTTTTTACCTTTACAAAAAAATGTTACCTATGTAAAGAATCTCAAGAAATATACATACATTTTGTATATTATCGACTGGGTTTGAATTTTTTCAATCGTTTTAAAAATCTTCTTTTAGTTTTAGAAAGAATACGGGGGGTTTTTTCGCATTTTTTGGGGGGGCCTAATTTATGGGGGGGGGGGGTTGTTGCTAAATTTAGGGGGGGTGCGTCATGAGGCTTAGGGGGGGTGGGCACCCCTGCCTATATTATAATTATCTCATTTTCAATAAGGCCTATACAATTTTAGAAGAAATAATTGGCATTCCACAAAAGGCTATCTTATAGATTTGTGGAATAGCAACGTTTTCATTAGGTCTAATAATGTAACTGAAAAATTAGTGCATATTCAGATTGCAATATCGTAAGAATGTGTTTTAACATTAATTAGCATTTATGAAAATTCAAACAAGACACGTTTCATATGATAGTGAATATTTGACAAAATATCTTGTAAAGTAATGTGTGAGAATTCTTTCTAGAGTAAAATACCATACACATCAACAGATTTAAGTTAACTATTATGTGGAAATAATTAAGAGAAAATATTTTTTTCACATATCTATTAGATAGCCTATTGCGGAGCCTATTTTTCTCTTAAATTGCGTGGTTTCAATTAGAAAAGGAAAAATAATTATAATATAAGCTTTGTAAATTTCTCTAGTTTTCGACTCAATGTAAGACAAAGATTAATTGGATTATATCGTATTCTGCATTATACTGCCTTCTGTAAGGTAGGACACCACCTAGGTTTCAAGTGAATAAGTGGTGTTAGGCTATAATTGATAAAAATTGTAATAATCGTGCTGTATTTATTTAATGCTCCTAGGTTGCTGCCAGCAGAAAAATCTATCACATTATCATTCCCCACCACTTTGAATTATCATCTGTGACCGTTTAATCTTTCATCCACTAACCCTACAATTAATAATTATTAAGGAAATCGAAATATTAAGGCCCGTTTCACACACATCAATTTCATCCGTTCGGTAAAATCTCGAACGGACAAAATTCCAACAGTGGCGTGAAGAAATAAATGAGGCTCTTCACACACATCGATATTATGCCGAACGGTAATGACAACCGTCCGTTGCCGTGAAGCAGCCGTCCAATGTCTCGACCAGGACGGCCGCCGTTCGGTAGGCAATGGGTAGAGGTATAGAAAACTTGAGGACATTTTCAAACACATCGACTTTGACCGTACGATAATTTGCATTGTTTATTCAATGCATTATCTATTTGCATTGCTTTTCCTCTTCAGAGACTTCTCTGTCTCTGTCTATATAAATAGAGTAATTTTATTTTTATCTAACCCCATAAAACCGTTTGGAGTCCAAAATTTGTTTACTTTTGTCCATTCCGTTCGAGATCAACCGAACGGCTGAAATCGTACGGCCGATATCGATGTATTTGAAACGGCCCTAAAGCAGCAATTCCAAGCTTATGATCCAACCATTACCTCCAAGAATACAGTGTATCCGGAGGTAGGGATCCAATACGACAACTACTACGAAAGTTTTATAGCCTGCAAATTTCATTATTTAAACTCTCAACGAATCATTTATTGAAGTAAAAATAATAAATATTGTTACCACAATAAACTCAGAACGCTGTAAGAACAAATGTTTACTTAACACTCCACGAGCAATACCACCTTCAAACTCTCCCATTAATCCACACGATTTCTCATTCAATTTAAAGAAAAGCACGGCAAAGCTTTATTAAACAGACATAGATCATTAATCAAGACATGAAAAATGGAATTTCAAACTACATGTCACCTCCTGTACCTTCGCATGTCTTGTTGGGCTGCTAAAAATATTCGTAAGGGAAAAGAAGGGTGCGTTCACTACCCTCGCACTAAGGGAGAAACGATGTTGTTTGCTCTTTTTTAATTGATTTGAAATCGTGATGGAATTGATCTTTTTCTTTTCAATTATTGCAGTTACTATTTGTTGAATACGATTGTAGGCTCTATTCATCAACTTCTCTGTTGTTATTGCAGCCCTATACAATGCTGTACGGCCGTCTCGCTTGTTGAAAGAGGGGGACAATGAATGCAGGGTTTTTTCGAATGTACTGAGTCCGTTTGCACACCATCATTAAGAGTTTTTTCCTCCACAGACGTCATTTCACACCCCTCTTTTCCTGTATGATTCGTGTTTGATATTATCGAATAGCTAACGATATTTCCCATTGATACTTCTTATTGAAATAAATTAATGAATGTGTTGAAAAATAAATTAAATTAAAATTATGAAATACTTAAGCACGAAACAGATGATGTACCATTGAGAGACAATCAAATGAATAATTTTTTTTTATTGCTGATGATGCCCACATGAGTCCGAGACTTGTATGTGGGTAATGAGTTGAATGATTACACATAAATGCCTGACGGTGGAGTGGGATTCGAACTCGCGACCGCTTAAACGACAGCAAGCTGAAGTTGCGACGCCTAATAATAATACTAATAATACTAATAATACCAATAATACTAATAATACTAATAATACTTATAATTTTTTTTTTTTTTTTTTTTTTTTTAATTTCTTTTATTAAGGCGTTTTGCCATTTGACATGTACATGAGCATCAACTATTGGCTAAAACCACCTCCAAACTATTATTATAAGTATTATAAATAATACTTATAATACTAATAATACTAATAATAACACTATGAAGGTGGAATTATAATTCTGTGTTGTGAATTTCAAATTAATTCATTTGTCATTGATCCAGATTTACCTGTTGCCTAAGATTTTACAAAGTAGTTTTATTAGTACTTGCATTTTTTGAAGTTACTGAAAATTCAGATAGAAATTGTCATTGTGAATTGAAATTTTAGTTTGTATATTGTTATGCAACAATTATAGGCGATAATAATAATAATAATAATAATGATAATACATGTTTTGCATTGGTTTTTACATTTTTCCATTACTATTTTTTTCTGTAGTCCTTCACTACAATCTTTCATTTTTTCCACTGAAACACCTACTTAGATTTACTATTTAAAGCATCTTTATTTTTACCGCTTTTTCTGATTGTATTTATTTTAAAATTGTTTCCTTTTTTTCTGCAACTCACTGCCAACACTCAAGCTCAGCTTTTGTTGGCAGTGACAGAATTTTTCTTTTTTTTTAAATACAATTTAGTGTATGTAGGAGTTGTGTATATATTATGTACTCTACATTGTTACTCCACTGAAGATTTTTTAAGATTGTTGTAAATAATTTTTTGGTAATAAATTTCAATTTCAATAATAATAATAAATTATTATTATTATCATTATTATTATTATTATTATTATTATTATTAATTTCAGTGGATAAAGCCCACATAGGTGTGAGACTTCTGCTTAAGTAATGAGTTGGATGATGTTAGTATAGTCTAACAGTAAGAACATTTTCAATCTCAACCAAATGTATCGATTAGTTAGATTTAGATTGAAAATTGTGTAGGTGCCGAAGCTATAGCATAATATATATCTAATCTTAATAATAATATATATCTAATTTTAATAATAATAATAATTATTATTATTATTATTAAAATTAGATATATAGTTTGCTATAGCTTCGGCACCTACACAATTTTCACAATTAATTATTATTATTATTATGTGTTATTAGACTATTATCAGAAGCTTATTGGTCTTATTAAAACCATGCTGCGGTCTGTCCACCCATGAAACATCTCTTGAAATAAAGATTCTGGACTCTTGAAGCTTAGTATTTAGCTTCTTCGAATTTCAAGTGAGATACCTACCTATTGATTTTGGAGTTTGGAAGTCCATTATTCGAGGTTATTGTAGAAACTGTTGTAGCCTACATAACTGTGATTGGGAAAATCACCTCGAAAATCAAATATGATATATAATCTGTTGAATATTAAATTATATTTCCAGTTCGGGTACGGGTCAATACCCCGGTTTATTATTGTAGAAATTTGGTTGAGATAATAACAATTCACATTCATCGTGAATATCAAATAACATTGATATTGGTTATTGATTATTGGAGGCTATTGTAGAAACTGTTGTAGCCTATACATAACTGTGATTGGGGAAATCACCTCGAAAATCAAATATGATAGATAATCTGTTGAATATTAAATTATATTTCCAGTTCGGGTACGGGTCAATACCCCGGTTTATTATTGTAGAAATTTGGTTGAGATAATAACAATTCACATTCATCGTGAATATCAAACAACATTCAACAATTGAAAATTTTGAAAACCTAAACCTACCTACTCGGATCCACCTTCACCAATTACTTCCTTCCAAAATTTCCTTTCCAAATTACATTTTCAAACCGACTCTCACAATGCAAACAACAGAGAGGAAAAATGCAAAATGGTAGCAGCAGAGCAGAGCAGAGCAGAGCCGAGTACTGCACAGTGGAGCAGACAACAGGACATTCATCTTTGCATCTGACAGCATGACACTCGGCTTGGCACTACTTGTGAATTGAGTAGAAGCGGTCATTAGTCAATATCCATCAGGGGTGAACTGGTGAACTGAACACTCAAATGAAAAGACGGCTCTTCACGCTTCTATTGGCTGTACTACACCACTGTTTGCATTCTTCCCCGTGCAAACTTCCCTCACTAACCTCTCTTCAACACTCATCGTCACTTACTCACTCACTCACTCACACACTCTCCCACCTCTACTCCCTCACACCCTCGCTCATTCGTTCTTTCTTTTTCTTTCTTTCTCTATCTCTTTATCATTTCTCTTTCTCTTTATCTTTGTCATTGTCTTTCTCTCTTTCTTTCTCATTCTCTTTCTATTTCTCTTTCTCTTTCTCTTTGTCTTTGTTTATCTCTTTCTTTTTCTCTTTTTCCCTCTCCCTTTCTCACTCTCTTTCTTTTTCTCTTTTTCCCTCTCCCTTTCTCTCTCTCTTTCTCATTCTCTTTCTCGCTTTCTCTTTCTCTTTCTCGCTTTCTCTTTCTCTTTCTCTTTTTCTTCCTCTTTATCTTTCACTCTTTCTCTTTCTTTTCTCTTCCTCATTCTCTTTCTCTTTATCGCTTTCTCTTTCTTATTCTCTTTCTCTTTCTATTTCAATTTCTCTTTCTATTTCAATTTCTCTTTGTCTTTGTTTATCTCTTTCTTTTTCTCTTTTTCCCTCTCCCTTTCACTCTCTCTCTCTCTTTCTCATTCTCTTTCTCGCTTTCTCTTTCTCTTTCCCATTCTCTTTCTCTTCCTCTTTCTCTTTCTCTTTTTCTTCCTCTTTCTCTTTCTCGCTTACTCTTTCTCTTTCCCATTCTCTTTCTCTTTCTCGCTTTCTCTTTCTCGCTGTCTCTTTCTCGCTTTCTCTTTCTCGCTGTCTCTTTCTCGCTTTCTCTTTCTCGCTGTCTCTTTCTCGCTTTCTCTTTCTCGCTGTCTCTTTCTCGCTTTCTCTTTCAGGCTTTCTCGCTTTCTCTTTCTCTTTATCTTTTTCTTCCTCTTTCTCTTCTCTTTCTTTTCTCTTCCTCATTCTCTTTCTCTTTCTCGCTTTCTCTTTCTTATTCTCTTTCTCTTTCTCGCTTTCTCTTTCTCTTTCTCGCTTTCTCTTTCTCTTTCTTTTTCTCTTTCTCTTTCTCTTTCTCTTTGTCTATCTCTTTCTTTTTCTCTTTTTCCCTCACCCTTTCTCTTTCTCTCTTTCTCTCTTTCTCTCTTTCTCTTTCTCTCTTTCTTATTCTCTTTCTCTTTCTCGCTTTCTCTTTCTTTTTCTTTTCCTATTTCTCTTTCTCTTTCTTTTCTCTTTCTCATTCACTTTCTCTTTCTCTTTCTCTCTCTCTTTCTCTTTCTCTATCTCTTTTTCATCCTTAAAAAAAAAAATGATGGGTATTTACCACTATATCATCATCACCAATACTATGAAGATTAACCAGATGACACGCTGACGCGTTGAATATGTTACGGTCAATGTCGATTTTATGTCATCATTGACGACTAGTCTGTTACTATTCTGTCACTAGACTAGTCACTAGCCTAGTCAATATCTAGTATTCTGTTTTATAACAGTTTTTGTAGTTATTGTATTATGACTGCCTTTGAGCCACAAATGAGATGTAAGGCCGGCAATAGACGGACTGCTTCAAGCAGTCGGGTTCGACTGCTTGAAGCAGTCGCAGTTGGGCGGATCGCATTTCAATGTTAAAATCAAGACCGCACTACACGGACTGCTTGTGCAGTCGGGTTGCGGTCGGTAACAAAACATGCAGTCCATTTGCAGTCGAGTTCCGCCGTGCTGCCGACTGCAAAAATGCAGTCGGTCTGCAATACACGGACCGCTTCAAGCAGTCCACACGACTGCTCGCATCACTTCTCATATTTCACTCATTGTGTGTTTTTCGTAGGCTATGCGTTCTGTGAACATGGCACGTTCTTTTCAAAACTAGTTGTACTTTGTCACTAGAGTCTTCTTCAAAGACAAAGATCCTGTTTTATTATATTTTTTGATTTTTGCATAATTTTCTCCTAATTGAACTTTGCTCGTTTAAAATTTAGTTTACCCCCTAATTTTAAGTAATGTTAAGCTCTAGGAGTTATTTAAAGTGAATCTGTCACTTACAATAAATACTTCAAGATATTGAATCATCCTGTTTAGGACTAAAATATATTTTTGGGTCCATCCAGTGATTTCATGGAAATCATTATTAAAAAAAGATGCAGTACCGTACTCTATCCGGTTCCGGCTCTATCTTTTCATAAAAATATAGTTATTCAATACTTCTAGTAATAACTTTTTATTGTAAATTTAACGACTTGCAGTCAATTTTTATAGGTGGTTAAATAATAATTGTACTCACACTTAGCCGAACGTTTTCGAGTTATGGAAACTCATATTCAAGGCATCCTAGATCGGCGATATTGGTTTGTTGGTTAGATGCTCAATGAATTAAATTTTAATCACACATACTTTTTGACCACATGATACAAAAACCACAATTCTTCTAACCAACATCGCCGATCTAGAATGCCTTGAAGATGAGTTTCCAGAACTCGAAAGCGTTTGGCCAAGTGTGAGTACAATTATTATTTATTCACCTACAAAAACTGATTGCAAGTCATTAAATTTCCAATACAAAGTTAATATTAACAACGCAGATCGTTAAGGAACAAGAAATCGAAGAATTTAATTCTAGTACTTGGGCTGGTTATTACTATTTGTTCTATGAAATGATCAATCTTTTTATTGATTTATAATTATTTGCTGTGTAATTAATAACCCTGTGATTTTATATACTGTAATGTTACTATTTCTTGTATTTTTCTCATGTCAAGTGGCCATCTTTGTATGACGAGAATAATGAATTATTATATTAAATTAATTATAATTTATTTTTTGAGGATCCATTTCTCATTCCATCCATTTACCAATTTTTCAGACTATTATTAAATTTGTTTTAAACCATATTCAGAAATTTGATTAAATGTGTCTTCTTCAATTAATTTGTGCTCCAATCATTTCTAGAAAATTATTTACAGTAATTTTATTAATAATTTATTGTCTTTATGGAAGGCTCTCCGCAGTCTCAACTCTACTCCGCCTATTGAACAAGGCAGTCACCGACTGCTTGAAGCAGTCCAAAAGCAGTCGAGCCGACTGCAAACCGACTGCTTTTGGACTGCTTCAAGCAGTCGGTTTGCAGTCGGCTCGACTGCAAATCGACTGCACTTTTGCAGTCACTTACGACTGCTTGAAGCAGTCCGTCTATTGCCGGCCTAAGTTAGGACGCGAGCGAATCGAGTAATCTCACGAGTGGCGTACGCTGCGTACAATCGTAGCACACTATTATTTTTTGCACGACTGCCAATAAACAGAGTTCAATCCTTCATACTAATTGCAACTCATTTTGAACAGCTTACTCGAACCTAACATGACCTTGTATACTTAATATATTGTTGACAATCAGTAAAGAACAATACAATGTAAGCAAACAAAATTGAAATTTTCAATTTAGCTGTTGTGAATATTTGGGCATTTCCATTATATTATGACACTGATTGGGATGAATTCTGGATTCGTATTAGTCAAGAGCCTCTATGAAGTATCTCCCGTGTTATAAAAAAATTATTATTTAACAGTTTTGATTAGGAATAAATTTAGGTTATGACAAAATTTTTCCAATTCTAGCAACTATTTCATAACGTTGTCGTGGATAGAGAAAATTATAAATTTTAATTTAGAGTAAATGATTGATGTACAAACATAAAAAACAGTTCGAATGAAGAACTTTGTTCTTTTTGGAAGTCGGTTAAATACTGCGAAAAGATGTGGACTTACATCATGATATTTTTTCGATATGATATTTTTCCTACAGTGACCCGAAAAAGTGCCTATTTTTGCACTTACTATTACATGCAAAATAGTCTATTCCTGCACCAGTGCGGGAAAGTAAATTCCAGTGCGGGAAAGAACTTTTCCGCACTCCAGATTTGCAACCTAACAACACAAAATAGTGAACATCTAATACGCAGGTTCCCTATTCTGCATTCAAAAATAGGTTGGCTACTCTGCTTCAGCTGTGAAATAGTCGTTGTAGTTGTTGTTGTTGAAATAGATTTGATTCGAAGATAGGTTATGTGAGGAATTGTCAGGTTATGTATGTCCTGTTTTATTCTGTTTAAATTACTTTATACATTACTGTAGGAAAAATTTAATGTGTAATACGAGCGCAAAGTATTGTTTCTGCACTCGAGAAACTTTTTTCACTCGCCTTCGGCTCATGAAAAAAACTGTTTCTCTCGATGCAGAAAAACGCTATTTTGCACTCTAGTTACACAAATAGCTATTACCACGTCCATTCGAAAACCTGGTACGTTTAGGTGATAGCAAAGCTCGACAAAAGCCTACTGTCAACTAAATCACAAAATACTGTCAACTATTTTAGAATATACTAGCTGTTGTGCCCGTCCTTCGTACGGATTATGTTTAGAAATAAGACTAAATATGTTTCGGCTTTTTTGATAGCAACGATCATTAAGTTGTTAGCAGCTTAGGCCCCCCCGTTCAGACGATACAGTTTTTTTGCGGTACGGTTTTTTTACTGTACGGCGTCAACTGTACTGTGATGTTCACACTGTCCGGCTTTGCTGCTTATTGCTGTGCTCTCCTCCTTCTTCCATTGAGCTTCCAGTTCAGATTTATTTATTCCAGTCCAGGATTTTTTTATTTGTGTAAGATTTTTTCAAATAAGTTTCTTACTGAAGGTTTCTCTTAAATTTTGATCAAAGTACGCAAATTCTGGTTTCAATATTCCATACATTTTTCTCTCTTTATTTTTTATATTAATCTTAAGTCTTGTCCCACAAGGCGGGTCTCTCATATATTAGAGAAATTAAATTTTCACAATTAATATCTTCCACTTCTGGACACTGGAATTCACTAATAAGAAGATCAATGCTGAAGAATATCAATGAAGGAGATCAATGCTGACGATCTGAAGACTGCTTCCAGCGTAATAAGCGTATCGTTTGAACATATCCATTACCGGTACAATACATGTGCCACCGGATACGGATAGTTATTTTGCGGTACAGCTGATTTTAGTGATACAGTTTTCGAAGACAAAACCGAATGTAGAAATCGGCTATAACAGCTTTTTTACTGGATCCAGTCGAAACAGTATTGTGTGAACATACAATATGAAATGTACATGCAAACGAAAGCACTGCAAAATAACTGATACAGCAAATTTACTGTACCGCACAAAAACTGTAACGTGTGAACGGGCCCTTAGTAAACAACTTAGAACATCAGCAATTCAGTGACAGGTATCGGAGAGAATATTTTCTGAGAACAGCTGATTAATATATCATGATAAATTACGTGATTTGTTCTTATGTGGTAATAATAATAGTGCTACCTGGCGAATTCCCAAGAGCCTAGCACAAACCGCACCTTCCTAAAATGTTAATTTTTGTTTTGATAAATTGAAATTAGAAAATTTTGTTTTTTTTTCAACAAAGAAATAATTGATAAAACATAAGATGAGCTTTAATTCACCAGACATATGTTTCCTAAAAGACTGCAATGCTCCGACTACACAAGTCTGCAGACAGCGTAAATAACGCCGCGAAGGGCCCACCATTTATATTTGAGAACAGCTGATTGATATATCATGATAAATTACGTGATTTGTTCTTATTCTTATGTGGTAATAAAACTTGGAAGAACTTTATCCAAAATCGCCCAATACTTGGTTTTTAAACGTTTATTATTCTGTTGAAAAAAAAGTTAATTTAGTTTTTTATAGCTAAAGACATTGTCAATAATGTTTTCAATACTGTTCAATAACTAAAATCCCGATCGATGCTCTCGTTTTTGAGGAGAAGGCCGCGTAAAATGTATCCAAAATCGCGCAGTACTTGGTTTTTAAACGTTTATTACTCTGTTAAAAAAAAAGTTAATTTAGTTTTTTATAGCTAAAGACATTGTCAATAATGTTTTCAATACTGTTCAATAACTAAAATCCCGATCGATGCTCTCGTTTTTGAGGAGAAGGCCGCGAAAAATACCTTTGCGGCCGTGACAGACAGACAGACAGACAGACAGACAGACAGACAGACAGACAGACAGACAGAAAGTGAGATAAGACTATTTTCGGCTTATTTAATGTATAAAACGTAAAAATAACCAAAAAATATACAATCCTGATAAATGTACAGACAAAACTCTAATTTTATTTATATAGATAGAAGTGGTAATCATAACAGCAGCAGCCTTAATTTATAGTTGTTTTTATTTAGGAAGCAGCAACTTACTAGAACTTTCAGCTGAGTTCGTAGGTCACGAGCTTAGAGACATATATTTTGTATTCTAGAGAGGTGGCCGCATTCTAGTGTTAAGAAGGCATTTGCAGAACCGAACGTAATTCATGAATGAGATCCGAAACCCGGGGAATGTTTGAAGGATTGCTTCCTGAACAGCTGGGGTGACTACACAGGGTATATCGGCACCCAGCCATTGAGTTGAAAGTGTCGGGATTGTTTTTAAATGTCGTAACAGAAAAGAAGATTCCTCGAATACTCTCTTCAGAAAATGCAGCCCCATGTGGAATAGCATGCAGGCCCCTGCTGTTTCACTGCAGTGTTACTACACCCCCACAATTCGCTCGGCTGAGGAGGATAAGGTCATTGAACGATGCAACTCACAAGAAGTGCTCGTCAGTCTCCTCTGGCGAATATTTTATGTATTAATTAATTAATTTATATTCAAAATTAACAGCCTCATTGACTTCGAAAACCTTTCGAAAACTGGCAAAAAGTATGCTAATAATTATATTCTTTTTTTAAAAGACCAATAATTAGAAAAAAGAGAAATGTTGATGCTGATTATGAAGCAACTCATATTTTCTATTCATATATTTTAGTATTATTTACAATTCAAAATATTCTAAATTTTGGAAGGAAGCAGTTTTGGACTTGAGTCTGTTCGTTGTAAATTTGTCTCAATAAATAAATAAGTATAGGCTAAAAAAGATAAAACTACATTAAAATGATATTTTACGTAACCATTCGAAACACGAACACTTTCATGTAGTTTGTAGAAGAAAATTTGACGATTTCATTGTCTACTGCTAACTTAATATCTATTTTTCAATAAAAGGAGATCATAGATAGCAGCATCAACCTTAATTTTTTGGGAGGAATCTGTAGTTTGTATGAATTCGCCATAACAACTTCACCACATCAACTTCTGTCTTAAAAACTACAAAAGTGCTCGGCCACTGAAAGCTGTGTTGAGTTGCGCCCGCTTTACGGTGGCAGCTTTTTTTATTTTTTTATTTTATTTTATTGGTGATGATGCCCACATGAGTCCGAGACTTGTGCGTGGATAATGAGGTGAATGATTACACATACATGCCTGACGGTGGAGCGGGATTCGAACCCACGACCACTTAAACGGCAGCAAGCTGAAGTTGCGACGCCCCAACCAACTGCGCTAAGCAATTGTGCGAGCCAATAGTTTTCAATAAACGCCCGGCCACTGGAAGTTGTGCTACGTTAAGCTGTACCAGTTGCCAGGCATTCCTTGAAAATTATTGATGCCATCGCACAGCACAACTCAATTCCACTTTTAGTGGCCGGGACCCTAACAATTTTTTCCTATCTGATTCTGATTTCTAATTCAGAATTTTGAAAATTAACAAAAATCACATAGTTTATGCCAGTAGTTGAAAAAATTCAAGTAGCGTTTAAACGACGCTATCAACGAATCAATAGGTGTCTAGAATCGCAATGTTGCTAATTTATATAAAACCCCGTGTTTCGGAGGACACGTGAAGCCCGTTGGTCGCGGCTGCCTGAAAAACAGTCAAGTCACATCAGAGGCTCTAAACTTTGATCAGATGTGACCTGACAACTTTGACATCTGACCTGAGTCAGACAGGTCACATGATATTATTATCATTTTTATTATTATTCTTGTTATTATTATTATTATTATTATTATTATTATTATTATTATTATTATTATTATTATTATTATTATTATTATTATTATAATTATTATTATTATTATTATTATTATTATTATTATTATTACTGGTGTTTTCTCACATTTGCGGTAAGGTCTTTTGAAGGGAGGGGCATTCACATGCAACCTCCTCTCCAAGATAACTATTACAAGTGAGTATGGTTGAGACTTATCTTGTGCATTGCAATATTTGACGCACCATGCGTGCAGTGTCAAGCAAAACAGATTTCTGCATTTTTTTCCACCACAGAGTCTGACAGTCCAATCAATTTACAGCACTCGTCTGCTGACTTAAGAACCAAGCCACCCACTGTTATTACAATTGGAGCTATCTTAACAGTGTTCAGTTCATACATATCTTTTAGTTCAAATGCAAGCTCCTGGTATTTTCTCAGCTTCTCTCCTCTTGTTCGTTGAGCATTCTCATCTGCTGGCACAGCAATGTCAATAATAAGGGCTTCCCTTCTTTGCAGGTCCACAACCAGGATATCAGGCTTGTTGTGGGGAACATGTCTATCGGTGACCATTTGAACATCCCAGTAGATCTTTGTCTGGTTCTTTTCAACAAATGCAGGAGGCGAATAAGAATAATATGGGGGAATCTCATTAATAATCCCAAATTTCATTTGCAACTCCAGATGCACTATCCTTGCCACATTATTGTGCCGTCTCAAGTATTCTCTTGGAGCCAGTATTGAACAGCCTGATGTGATGTGCTGGATACTTTCAATAGCAGCAGCACATAGCCTGCATTTGTCACTTATGTTCTGATCACCCATGACATGCTTTCTATAGGCATTGGTAGCTACCACCTGATCCTGTATAGCAAGTACAAACCCTTCCGTCTCAGGAAACAGGTTACCCACTACAAGCCACTTGCTAGATTGCTCCTGATGAGTTTGGTCAGAGAACAAACACCTGTAGTAGCGCCCATGCAGCTCTTTCTGCTGCCACTCAGCCTTAAGAGATTGGATAGTGGTAACCTCTCGCTCATTGGGACTTTTTAAATTGAGTGCAGTATATCCATTGTCCAGCCGACTCATTTCTTTGAAAAGGCTTGATTCAGAATCTCTGAAGTAGGCTCTCAACCTTTTCTCTTGGCTTGCACATAGCTCAGAAATCCTGGTCAGACCACGACCACCCAGCTTCCTTGGCAAGTATAGCCGACTCATTGATGCTCTTTATTATTATTATTATTATTATTATTATTATTATTATTATTATTATTATTATTATTACCATTATTTTTATTATTATTATTATTTATAAAAATGCTTAATTCACATCAGTAGCGAAATTTCTGCAGACAGATCAGTGCTGTAAATTCGTGCATTGCTGATGAGAGCTCTGGACTTTCTTTTTATAGATCTTTTCTCTTAAGAAAATCCGCTGTATCATCAGCAACATTACAATTTCAGAACTGGCCTAATTTAATATCATGTATGCTACTTTTGCTGTACAAAAATAAAAATTAGAATCTCATACTATACAACTATAAAGCTATATTATTGGGGAATTCGATCCCACTAGGCAGGCGTCAAATCGGCAAGAAAGTAAAACCAATCTGTCAAATTATGTACTATAGGCTACTACTCAGAACATTACAATCGTATAATCATTTACCTTACCAACGAAAAAATCTCAGACTCATGTTGACTTCTGACTTATGTTGGAAATAAAATATTTTAATATTAAATAATAGATGATCTTGTATCATAAGTCTTTTGAGTCATCTGAAAATAAGAGTTTTATTAGATTTTTGCGCTCCATTTCTATATGGATAGGCTAGGTAAATAATTAGACATGAATTGTCTGTAAAAGTACACGACAATATAAAGTATTTTTATCTTCATCATATGGTTAGCAACTGGTGAACAACTATGTTGTCAACAGGCCATGAAATACAGTCGGGGGAGCAACTGATTTGTATCAAGGCTTCATTATATTACTATATTTAGTAATATAGTGAAGCCTTGGTTATATACTTTGCAGCCCTTGATACAAACATCCCTCTCAATAGAATGACATCTAGAAGATTTAATGGCAGAGTAAATGGAAACTGTTGTTCGATCCTCCTCCTCTGATTTGAAAACCAACTCTGTTCTCCGCTATCTGAGGATCACGGTCGTCCCACATGTTTTTGGAACAAATTGGGGTGTTTAACGAGAATAATGGGTCCTACGTAGAAATTCCTGGAGCTTATCGCATTCATTTGGATATCTATTCTTAATTAATTCAGTGGTTTCGATTCAAAAATGAAATTTAGTACGCTTGAACAATGTGCTCCGACGTTTAAAGGAATACCAGAGGATACTCAAGGAGAAGTTGCAGCTAACCTGGAGCGGCCGGGCACTGCTCTGGGGGATACGGGGCCCCTTCTTGTAATTTGATGTGAGTCTAAGTCAATCACAACTGTTTCTCACGTCCTCCGATAGGATACCAATCGACTCAACAGATCGACAGTCGACTCAGTCACTCAAAGAGTTCAATCACTCAACTTACTCAATTTTATTCATACCATCCATTGAATAGACCCATGGAAAGAGCAAACAGCAGGCTTGAAGCTAGATTGGGTAAGACAGGAAAGTATTCCTTAAAGGCTCCCAAACTTGCAAAAAATGACATATTCTTGTAAGTGAATACGGCCCCCCCCCCCCCCCCCTATTTAAGTGTAGGCAATGACATTTTTGTCTTGGAGCCCCCTTCTTTTAAAGGTGTATAATATTATTTGCAAGTTTAAGAGCCTTTAAGGAATACTTGTTTTTCTAGTTTTAAAAAAGGAAATTTGCAATTTGTATTGTCTTTTTTGAAATTAATAAATATTACTATTATTATTATTATTTTATGTGAATTCGTCGGGTCCTTAGATACTCCATTGTATTGATTTACCTTTGCAACACAATCTGGATAATTTTTCAATATAAGAACAATTTATTAACAATTCCTCAACCATGAATGTCTTACTTATTCTTTAAGGAAAGAGGTAGCAGATATCAGTTCAGATAGAGATAAGATAATAAAAATAAAAAAAATAGCTGCGTTCTCCTGGGTCCTCTTTGTAAGAGTGACCGATTAGATTAGAACAGAGACACTGTTCTCTGCTGTAAAATCACTTCCCGGAGGTTCAGAACCCATCTAAAACTGTAGGTTCAACTCATCAATCACCATTATTCAACTCATCAATCACCATTATTCAACTCATCACCCACGCACAGGTCTCAGACCTATGTAGGCTTCAACCTCCAAAAAAAATCATTTCAACCACTTTTCACGACATAAAAATAATTTTAAGAAAAGAGATTGTATAATAGACAATGGAATCAAAATGTGTACATATGCTATCATGATTATTGTCTGTGGTAATATTATAGCATCTAAAATGATACATAATGCACAAGAAAAATTTAATATCACTTTGTCCCGGGGGCCCCACTTTTTTTATCTATTTTCAAATTTAACTTCTTTGGAGGCCCAGGGCTCCTCCCCGGTTGCTCTAGCCTAACTACGGGCCTGATGTTAAATTCAACAAACTTATCCCGTAATTCGCAATCACAAGACATGTGCTTCTGAATAGCTCCAGATCTCTACACACCTACTCCTCACATTATGAATGATAGTTTGTTTCTATCAATGAGCTGTCTCTCATTGGTGAAGTCAAAAAACAAGCTATTGCATTCAGAAGAGTTAATTCAGCATGTCGGTGAACATTGAGTTGAATAGCATCTTGTCTTAAATTTAGTTGATTGAATACTGACCTCCCAGTGAATCCATCTGGTATATCTTACATACTATCTATCTATTTACAGTTACAGTGATACAGTAACAGTATTTATACAGTATAAGTTACAGAAATTTGTTTTGTTCAATATCTACAGCTAATATAAACGAAAATTGATACAAAAATCTTGAATGCTAAAGTGTTACGTAGCTTCACATGCAAATATGCGTTGAAAATCGAAGGAGTTTGTGAAATTCATTGACGTGATGCGCGCCCCTCCCCCACCCTAACTATTCCACTGTAGTGGAAGTAGGTTTTGAGAACGAGAATTCGACAATCAATCAAGCTGACTCCTCTCCTGCCTTGTCTATCGTGCCTTATAGGCCGAATAGAACACACACGTTGCATATATACAAATGCCTTCTTATGTATGGCGAAAAACGCATAAATATATATATATAGTAGGGTGAGGCGGTTTCAACATGTTTGAGAATTAGCAGTTGCAGCGTTGCATGAGTGCGACTGACAGCACCAGTGTCCATTCCACTGGTCTGGGAGCATCCTTGAGAACTCGGGAGATGTTGCCTACTGGTCTAACAACATGAAAACTATAAGAGGACGACAAGTGATTGGCACATTCTGTGACAGCAGGAAGAGAACTCTGAAAGAGAGCAGATAGGAGGTCTTGTGGGTTCAGAGCTGAGTGGTTTTAAAAAATATTTTTAAAAATGTTTTGAGGAAAAATGGTAGCAGGAGCGTTTGAAGTAGTAGAACGATATTATAAAATATAATAGTTTACGAAGAATACATCATTAATGCAATTTAGATTTAAAAGATGGGAAAAATCGATTGTTTAAATTTTGTTTTGTTTTGTGAGGAAGAAACGATAGCAGAGAGTGTTTAAGAAGTGGAACGATCACATAAAAGATATTACTAATACATGAATCAATTTATACAGCAATTAGAAAACCAAACGCCGTTCATCTAAAGATCTAAACCGATCTTACAGTCTCTTTTATTAGGACTTCCTCTATTTACGCTCAAAAATATAAGTTAAATTAATCACACTTTGCCAATAATTATTTTTAATGATGAATTAATTAGACTGGACTAATTAATTAAAGAAACATATTCGTGATATAAGTTTTATTATGTGTCTAATAAACTGATTATTGATCAAGGTGGACTGGAGAATGTCTTACTTACTTACTTTATTGAAAGAAAATGTCTTGAATGAATTGTTTTATATTTTACAGGTAGCAGGCGTTCAGGGGATGAGTTGAGAGTTACAGGCGATTAACATGGTATTACGGCAGTATAAATCTGAGAAAAAGAGATAAAAGCTTTCAAAATTTGAGAATTTTTGTTTAAATATTGAGAATTCTGTGAAATAAAGTGCTAGACATTGAAATCTGGATATTCATTCGACTTTAAACCTATTCATATTCGTTTATCATGCATTTACAAAAGATAACTGAACAAATGAAATAACAGTAGGCCTCCTCAAATATTTTGCTTGAAGATCAGACACATCACATCAAATATAGAAACGCAGCAGTAATCTTAAAGGAAGAGACATATTATCTTAATAAATTCTTAGGAGTTTCTCAGAAATTGAGGTTAAACTTTTAGCATACTGAAAATGACCCTCAAGAGTCATGTCTCCGTATCTCACGTAGCTTGGAGGTGAGCAGTTCAAATGATTTCTTTGAGTAGCCTATTTTAGAAAATGGTTGTACTTCAGTAGAGGATTCGGTACAAAATTCAGAAGTAGAACGCAGGCTGTATCTAGTAGGTGTACAAGCTGTATCTGTAGTTATATCAATTTTTAAATTATCCATTTATATTATTAGTAGATATTTATACATAAATGCAGAACTATTTGAAACAATAATAAATTGCAATTTTTCTTTCTTGATGCAAACATGTTTTCGTGCAGGATACCCATCCCCAATGTCTATCCGAAACCAGGATGCCTGCCTGTATCCTGCCGGGAAACATGTTCTGCCTCAAATAAGAAAGAAAAACTCCAATTTCTTATTCATTTTAAACAGTTCTGCAAGTCGTCTGAAAGAAAATATCTACTCGCAGTTCAAGGCCACCATAAACTTTTGCAGCATTTTATCAATATAATTAAGAGTTAACTATTTAATGCTCTTTGTTAATTGAACAATCAGAAGGCCTAGGTAAGTATTTGAAGTGAGTATTGAGTTACTTTCCAGTTTCAATAAAAGTAAAACTTTAGTTGCACAATATGATTGAACTGGTATATATATATTGAACTGGTAATTGCAGTCTTGCGATAAAGAATCTCAATTGGTTTTGTCGTTCATCAAAGGTGTAAAAATAATTGCTCCAAATAGTTTCATGTTCTTTGAAGGAAATGTAAATTTGATGAATAGGCAGTAGCAGTAGCTCTGACTATTTTTATAAGGTGTAGAATTTGCTAACGGTATAACTGAATAACGCAACTATCAGGGAAAAAGGTCTCGCCAATGATCATATTGTGAATTGTGCATTGGGTCTAATCTAATCTATTAATATCATAATGACTGGAAAATTGAGGATAGGCCTAGTTACAGGTGACCCTCCTATAGATTTACGAACAGATTAGGGTAGGAATGGATGGTTATATCCTACAGGCATGAAGTATGTGTCTATTGGGTCCAGATCTACACATATTGAACTCGTAGATTCCCTTATTATGATGAAGAACCTAAGACGTATACACTAGATAAAGTAGTAATAGAGCTGAGTTCTCTTCAATTTTTGATGAAAAATGACACTTGTTGTAACTGTCCAATATCGAGACTAATGACAAACCTGTTTAATCTTTTGAAATAGCCAAGTATGGATCATATGGATGAAATAGATAGATAGATAGACAGATAGATAGCATGAATTTATGGTAAATGCGAAAGGAATCCCACGTCTCATCTGTAGAAAACACTGGAATTGCTTTTTTATTAGTTAATTTTTCAAGAATCAATTAATAAATCAGGCATAATGGGATTTTTTAAATCATTGTACAATGGTACTGTAATATATTAAGGTCTAAATTCTAATTAATAATGGAGCCTTAAGGTCATCTTTTTATATGAAAGAGAAACGGTTATTACATTTGTTTTTGATATGCGTCCTCCACTAGAGGTGCTTGCACAGTGCAGCATCGATCCAATGTACAAGAGTCTAAAGAGTGGAACTCAGCATATGTTTTATTTCGCAAATATGATCTATAACATAGGATTCAAGCTCCACTATCAGTTGAAAGTTGAGAGTCCAAGAGAGAAAGAGAGAGAAGATAGAGTGAGAGAGAAATGTGAAACTATATAGGAGAAAAGAAGTGGCAAAGCAAAAGAGATAAACGTTGAATTATAAAAGCAATAGCAAAACGAAAAAAAGAATAGCTGTGAGACGATCAAACAAAAATTCACACTACACAGGAAAAAACAAACAGAATTGTGCATGTGTGGTCTTGCTGAAGAAGCAGCAGCCGGCGGAGTGAGAATAGTTACCAGCTACTCTGACGACGACAAAGTCTACCGAAACTTGTAGGGGAGGAGTGAGTGAACTGGCAAGGGGAGGAGCCAAACAGTAAGCGTGCTCAGAGTCCCCCTCCACACTGCTGGCCCCCACCCAACTGAGACGGACCCAATCAAATCGGGCCGAAAAATGACTACTCGGTATAAGCCGTTTCCACAGAGAAGGCATCCGACACACGTGGTCTCTCATTCCGACGGTGTAGACGTGCACTTACGACGCCAAACTTACGTCATAATTCGTAATTGATGCGTTGACGATCCGACGATAATAATCGCGCGCGCGAAATGATCATGTCTCGCGGTGTGATAACACAAGTTTTGGATTTTTTGGTGTAATTGAAACTTTAGTGTGTGATAAGTGGTGATAAGAGTTCCAGATGAGTTCCTACCAGTTTGTAAACTCGCTGGCTTCGTGCTATCAGCAGGGACAGGGACAAACACCGCGATCGCCCGTTGATCCCCAGGTTCACTCGCCGGGTTCTGAGTATTATCAGCATCAGCAGGCTGGTGTCTACTCGACGGCGGGATGTTATTCTCCGCAACAGTATTCTGGGCAATCAGCTGCTGCTGCTGCAGCTTACATGCAGCAGAGTCCTCCGCCCATGATGGACTACACGCAACTACATACTGCAACGTCTCAGCATCAACAGAGGCTGGGTCATTTGCAACAGCTCCATCCGGGAGCTTCTGTTTCACCAATTTTAAACAACAACAACAGCTGTAAGTACGCTGACTCAACTACAGCAGCAGCTGGAGCTGCTCCGGGAGCAAATCTTAGCAGCCCCCAAGACCTGAGCACCACAGGTCCACCAACAACCAGAAGTCCCCCGCCTTCGGCAAAATCCTCCAGCCAGAGCTCGGCTAGAACCTCTCCCGCTGCGGCGACCGCCGCCCAGGGCGCCTCGGGGCCCGCGTCTCAAAGTTCCTCGTCCCCAGCCTCTTCGACCACCTCCTCGAATTCTAACTCCAATTCGGGCACGACCGCCGCATCGGGCGGCAAATCGGGCAGCAGTAACGGCAATCCGCCGCAGATCTACCCCTGGATGAAGAGGGTGCACCTTGGCCAAAGTAAGTAACTACACGTTGCATCTTATCAAAACGTTATCAATTAGTCAAGAATATTTAGCCCTAGCTTGGAAGCCTCTTGCTAATATTTTCTGGTGTGGATATTGTTGACGCTCGGTACATAAAATTTCACTTTGTTATCGCCATGCGTTGCCTTTACAACTATACTATCGTGGTACTGCTCCATGCATTACTGCACTTGTACTTATCTTCTTATTATGTTAGAACCTAACATATATTATGTTTGTGTAAACTTTTACTAATTTGAAAGCTTCTAGGCCTAATTAGCATATAATTCTACTCATCAAAGGATAATTCTTGAACGTTTTGATGATTCTGATCTGTCATAGCACTCTTTTTCGAAAAATAATACTTCTGTATTCTGGAATCACTCTAATCGAAGTGCATTAATTCCTCTCCATGAGAAGGTCAGATTGAGAAAATAGGAGAGCACCAGTAATCCAAAATAAAACATTCTAACAGAAAACGATGATTATTATCTACTGAACTGCAAAACTTGGTGATTCAAACTCTATGATATTGGTATTGGCGTTTTCGTAGCTAATTCAATAATTTCAAATGAAAAGGGAACTTCTTATAAATTAAAATTATATGTACGTATGGAAATAGATCGTTTTTATTAAAACTTCAAGATTATCCTAATAGTTTTTATGGATAGTAAGAGATTTCAGGTATCAATATGAATTAAATCAAGGTTTGACCAGATTTTTTTAATTGAGATAAATGTTTAGTGTAACCTAGTCAATAAATAACAATAATATTCGACTAATACCAAATATATAATAATTTACATCATAAACATGTAGGCTGATAAATATCAAAATTTCACTTGGATAGCTAAAACTTTCAAATTGATCTGCTTCTAAACAATTAATATAGAAGCAAAGGCGTATTTTAAATGCTGAACCAGCGAAGCATTTCAATTGTCAGGAGTACAGTGAATTAATTTGTGATAATTGATAGCCTTACGTTTTTTCATTTTGCGAAGGTTCGATTTTTCAGTACACAAGTGGACTAATAAATTTCCAAATAAGTATACTCCACGTTAGTCTATCTACAAGACCAATGAATTCAAATTAGTCATCATTAATTAGTCAAATTGGGAGCACTTTAAATACCAACTAATAGCCTAAAGGCCTGCTTTATGACCCAGTGAATTTTTTAATAACTTGTTTGCACCCGAGTTACATAATGATTGGAATTCATATTCTTTATCTATAAATCAGTCTGACTTAAACGTTGGAAATAATTAAGTTTTTCAAATGCTCCAGACATGAATCTTCACTTGAAACTATCAGATGTTCAAAGGTCATTTTTCATTCTAGAAGTGATTTGAAGTTTCTTTGGCTAGGCTAGATAAGCTTAATAGAAACTCAATTTTACATGACAATTCTCTCAATATTCCTTGGTGGGCTGAATAAACTTAGTATCGTTCGTTGGGTGATTCATTTAGAATTTAGAATATATAAATTGAATATTGCCAATTTCACACTTTATTCCAATAATCTACCATTTATTAAAAAAAGTGATGGGTGCAGAATATCGTTAACTTATATCAAAATCTAATCATACCCCAGCAAAAAAAAAAAAATGCATCACAGTTCATAAACTCGAACAAATTCAATTTTATTCAATTTTCCAGACTAATATTCCCTATGAGCGCATACACCAACCTCAATTGATTAGATGAAATAATTCTACGCAATTTAATCCTGTTTAAAAAAATCATTTTGACGGAAATAGTTTTCCACTGAACCATATTTTAACTTCGTTCACTTGTTCAACTTAATGAAAAATAGTTCTGAAAATAATTGATATAGCTTTTGTACCTAATTTACTGCTAGGATTCCAGCTTTCTCCTTAATAAAAACTTTCGAATATTTTCAATTTTGCAATCGAATTATTTGATTACGATTATAAGTACAATTTATTCTCCAAACATCAGTATAACATTGTAGTTATTTGAAAATTCTGTAGTTTGAATGCTTTGTTATTGATTTTTTAATAACAATTAGCAAAAAAACACAAAATATTCAATAAAATAGACTAAGCTACTGAGATTTATTGTGTTTAAAGTCAGAAGTTTGTTGATGCTAAATAGGAATGGATGTGATAATAAGAGAGTGTGATAAGATATGATAATAACATAAGTCTAGTCTATTACTTACTACTGAATACTTTTTTCATTGATTTTTTAATAAAAAGTAGCCATAATATTTCATAAAATACTCGTAGACTTAGAATTCATTCAAGTTTAAAAAGTGCTATTAATATAAGATAGGATTGGATAACATTGTAGGAGTAATAAGGAAAGAATCAAGATAAGAAAGGCATCATTGAAAATTGGAATGACTTATTCGATATTTTCATTAATATGCTATCACGATTATTGTTTCAATAAATTCATCATTCCAGTGAACGTGTCATATTATTCTATCGGTGGATCCGATAGCCAACAAGCAAAGTAACAATCCAGGGTTTATCTCGACCTGAGGCGCTCAACCCCCAATCTAATTTGCATATTTAACTCGTAAATCTAACGTACGGCAAGCCAGCATTCTATGAGCATGGACAGTATTGTTGCTACAATCATTAGCCTTTCCTAATGGGCCTACTGTTAACCCTTTAACATAACTTGATTGTGAACTATCAGTTGTGAACTCTCTCAAGCGAGTCTTGGGGCTCTGCGAGGTTTGAGCAAAGAATTAGAAAAGGGTTTCAGACATCAGGTCTCTAATAGTCTGAGCTGTGATGAAGTCTTGGCTTTTGAAGAAAGGCTGTAGTACTTATGTGCAGTAGATTGCACAGGTAAATCCGGGTGAGACGGCTATAAATCAAGCGTAGTTAGGGGTCTTCCTCCAGAAATTCATTGCCTTCTACAGCTAAGTTCAGCAACCTTTCGTGTTTGTTTTTGTAGTGCTTATACACTCTGTCATTTGTAAAAGTAACTTCCTTCTCTTCAAAGGTACAAGCTTAATCATAAGACGTGATAAAATCTTTAATTTCTGAACATACTCTTATAAGAGATAGCCTACATAAAATTTTTGTTTAAAGTGAACAATGACAATATTGCTAAAAATCCGATGGTTGGAAATTTCCATTTTTTAACATACTATTGGCTCATAAGATCTGATATACTTAATAATTTTGTTAAAAAGTGGAATCTTGACTATTAATTTTCTATGAGTTTGATTACGTTTTTATAATGATATTCCTGTTCAATATTTTTTTATTCTTAGCGGTTCTCTGATTGAACCGTATCAGTTGTTAAAAAGTGGAATCTTGACTATAAATTTTTTATGAGTTTGATTACGTTTTTATATCTTCCTGTTTAATATTTTCTTACCGTTAGAGGTTCTCTGATTGAGTCGTATCAGTTGTTCCTATTTTCAATTGTTGAGCAATTGTAAATATTAAAAAAATACATATTAGGAAAGAATTAAGATAAGGAAGGCATCATTGGTAATTGGAGTGACTTATTCGATATTGTTACATATTTTTGAACAAAGTATATTATTGTAATAGGCTATATATATATTAAAAATATCGTATTATTGTATCAATATATTGTTGATCAACGTGAATAGAATAGAAACCACTCAAAACACTTTTTACTCAAAATATCAAGATTACAGAAATGAAACGCCTTTAAAAGACTGGAATTGGTAGAGAATTGTTAAAAAATTAGAGTTTAAACTATTCTTCAAAGTAGTGTCAAAGCTTAGAAACTATTTTTTAAATTATGCAGAGCTTGGGTCTAGGTGTAAGAAAAACATGAGAGTGAATTTACACGAAGAAGCTTAAATGCTTTGACTTATCAATTCCAATTGTTCTTCTTCAAGAAATAAGAGATTTAAAACTTAAAAACTTAAAAACTGCAAGTTTAAAAAAACTTTAGAATAGTTTCTCGATGTGTGAATAATAAATGTGAATTTCATGAAACTTTGTAAATAAAACAAGCTATAAACCCTGTCCGAATAATCTTCTCTGTATGCAATTCAATGTTTATGTGGATTTATAGGAATAACTTCAAAATAAAGATTCTAAGTTCTGGCTTTGTAAATTCTGGAATCAAAATCTTCAAAATTAGTAGTTGAAATGAAATTTTACTGTTGTGGATCCGTCTTTCCAAAGGAGAAACACATCTAAAGTTTGTTTCATAAGTCATTCCTGTGAGTAAACCAACTCAGGGTGAGTTGGGAGCTCATCAGATCAAAATTGAAATGTTCAGGCTTTTCGCTATAGAAACCTTTAAACTGTTTCGAATATTTCAGTTGAAATAAAGTATTCACTCCATAAATATTTTAGTTCTATTCCACGTAAAGCTATGCCAATAAAAAACTAATTTAGTACGTTTGATTGAAATTTTAACTTCCGATACAAAAAATGTAAATTTTAATCCGTGATGTTTTCCATGACGAAATACTTAATGAACAATCTAATACTGTATTAAAACTGACACTGTATTTCACTTTTAAATAATGTTTTACTCACATATATTGTAGATGCTTGAGGAATGCATTTCTGGCTGACGAAGCTTCTTTTCAGAAGTGAAATGCATTCCTCCAATATATGTGAGTAAAACATTATTTAAAAGTGAAATACAGTGTCAGTTTTAATATTAGATTGTAAATTTTAAATTTGAGATTGAATCAATTGGAGATTAAATCAATAAACGGTCATTGCACAAGCGAGTTCTATTTTTAATTTCTATTTCAACTTGTGACGTTACATATTAACTGACCATTCTGTTATGAACGTTTAGTAAGATTAATGCTAGTTCAACTTACGCAACAGTCTAATTTTATTCTTATCGTTATTCATCTGAACCAGGAACAATGACTAACATAACATTTTTTTGCACGTGAGAAAATTGAATTGCAAAGATTGATTTGCTATGTTATTCAGTGACTATGATCACTGAAGTAATCATTTTATTTTCAATCGGTCAGTTTATTTTGATCTTCATTCATGTTTCTGTATTTTATTACAATTACATACATTTTGATGTTTATCTAATAATACAGTTCTACATTAACAATCTCTACCATACCTGTTCTGTTCCCTTTTTGGTTTTGTATCCATAGATTGAGGAGGAATGATGTACTTTCAACTCACATTCTAGATCTATATCCATCTATATCATAATTTACCTTTTATTTTTTCGTTTTTTATTTTGGATCCATAGATTAACAAGACCCAAGTCATTCTAACTTACTTTATAATCAACGACATCGTTGTTTGAAATCTAAACCAATAAGCTCCAATAATCTATCATTTAAATCTAGAAACATCTGCTCAAATCTAAAAATAATTTTTCTTGAGAACAAAATTCATCGACAATTTACAATGCAAATTTGAAATTTGAGATTGACTCGATTGACTCGTAATCAATAAACAGTCATTGCACAAGTGAGTTCATATTTTTGCACAAGTCATATTTTAACTGGCGACGTAAATAACCTGAACATTCTGTTATGAACGTTCAGTAAGATTAATGCTAGTTCATCATACGCAACAGTCTCATTTTATTATGGCTTATTCATCTTAACCTCAAAATTCATTGACATTTTTTTACGAATCACAATACAAAATTACTGAATTTACCGATAATAGCATAGTTTTTGATAGGCCTAATTGAAGAAATTTGTAAAAAATATTTCCAATTGATAAACTAATTTCACTACCGAAACACCGAAAGTCAATCTAATTTAAATCTATGAACTTTATAGGCCTAAAGCAATTCCAATTAGTTGTATTTTCAAAGCTAGACCATCTGAAAGTTAAATTGAATATTTATGATTTTTACTATGGAACATAGTTTATTCCAACCGTAGAAAGAGCACTTTTTTATGGAGGATGAAGCCCACATAGGTCTGAGACCTGTGAGTGGGTAATGAGTTGGATGATGGTGATTGATGAGTTGGACCTACAGTTTTAGGTGGGTTTCGAACCACCGAGAAGTGATTTTACAGCAGCGAACGTGTCTTTTTTGCTGGCCAATCTAATTAGTCACCGTTACAGAGAGGACCAACGAGAACGCAGCTTATCTCTATCTGATTGAACTGATACCTGCTACGGCTCGCGTCTAATACATCAAATTTATTCGATAAAACGTTTCACTACTGAGCAGTTTCTAACAAGTTTATTATACTTTGTAGTTTATTGCTATAAAATTATTTTCCAGATTGTTACAGCTTATGTTGAAAATTAAATTCTCAAGACTATTTTTTACCCTAAAAATAAGACAGGAACGTTTTTTGAAGAATTATTCTTGATAATACAGTATCTATACTGAATTTGAGGCCAATATTTATGAACGCACCTTGAGGCGGGTTTTGATTTCTCAACTTCATCTGTCAACTCAAGGAAAACTTGGAAAGATTTTGGAGAAAGGCTTTTCAAGACTCTCTTGAGTTAAGATATCAAGTTGAGTGAGCATCAAGGTCTGTTCATAAAAATACTAGCTTAACCTTTCTTGGGAGTATGCATTTTTTAGAATCTTCTATTATGTCAGCAAAAAAATCGTTCTTTCAAATTCTCATCACTTCCAGTCTCACTTAACTTTTTTAATTTTTTTGACATATTTTTTCTTTGTCATTTCTAACTAATAATAGTTTACCTATCTGTCGACCTCCATCTCAATATAGTGCAAAAGCATTTTCTCAGTTAGGAATAACTCACAACTTGCAAAGGGAAGTATTTGTCAATGAAACTATTAATGCTGGTCGGAAGCCTTTTAAAAAGCCATATCTTAGCGGGAGTGAAGCTCGAGAACATAGAATAGAGGGATGTTAATCGAGATAGACCCACAAGACCGGGCTAAGTGTGGTTCGGAAAGATTTATATGGGCGGAAGGGTATGAACGCCTTACTCATCTCTAGCTTCATCTCATTTTATTCAGTGACTCTTTCTCCCTCTCATAACCGAGCTCCCCTCTTCTCATTCAAGAATCATTTCCGACCTTCAGAGTCGAAATTATCAATCATTACTCCCATTTCGTTCATCGTGTAAACATAAACAATGCTTCTCGGCACCTTGGAGAAAAAGCGTGTTAATAACTTAATCATTGTCAGCTTTTTCTCTAGTTTGTACTGCCAGGTTTGATGGTTGTATTGGTGAGATGAGAACTAATTACTTTTTTAGACAACTCGAGCATAGGTACTATGAGACTAAGTAATCCGTGACAAAGAAATGGAATAAAAACATTTTTTGACAAACTTTGTAACTTCGCATCCATAATGTTGTATCAAACAAAAAATGTGAGCCATTTTGTCGAAATTAACACTCATACACAGGGATTTAAATCAACTTAATAGTGACTACACCAATAAACAATCGAACTCCTCAACCATACAAAGTATGTAAACCATTCCAACAAAATCAACGCACATGCACAGGGAAAAGATCAACTTACCAGTAGCTTAGGTGTATAACTGAAATTACTATTTTTTCTTTCACCTTCACGTTAAAATATTTATCTTAAAAATAATATGAAGCTATTACCTATAATACATTTTATTAATTTATTTCTTCTAATTTTAGTAGTCTTTTACTGACACTTTCTAGGACTAGCGACCATCATTTAGGCTGTAGGCTACCACAGAAAATAAATGTATTCTCTTACTTTCCTGTGCTGTAGGCCTACTTTGTAATACGAGGCATTGATCATTAGTAATAACCTTCTTCTTTAAAATAACCTACCTGATTAGAAAAATTAAGTTAATTTCAGGAACCATCTAGGTTGTAGGCCTATATTATTATTACCAACCGCAGTAATATTGACTTATGATGAAGTTATAAAATTTAATAAAGTTAAAAATTTTATATAACTTACAATAGCCTACAATAACATCTGTCAGTTCAAGTAATTGAACTGCAAGTCCAGTAATTCAGAGTGAACAGTACTAATAAATTAAAATACTAGCAATTATAGTAGACATACTACTGTAGTTCGATGGAATTTCTATTAAATAAATCCAATGATAATTATTTTTCAGTAATTAAGGTATTCAACTGCTCAGGCTTTTCAAATGCATTAAAAACATTATTCGTTCTGAAAAAATTGATTTCTTTTCTTAGTAAACTGTGAATACTATACAGAATTATGATCATCTTGAAATCTTTCAAAGCAAGATAATATTTAGCAATTTATATCATCTTAATTATCACTCTGTAATCTTTCAAAGGAAGATGGTTTTCAGCAATTTAATAAGATCGCAACATCTTCCTAAATATTATAAGTTGATCGTTCAAAGCAGTCTTGCAATCGACTTCTGAGGCTTTTAAACAAAAACTATAATTATTATGATTACTTTCATGGAATATAATCACTGCAATTACGTTAACTCCAACGAAAAAAGTTATGGAAACATTAATTAGACTACATGAAGTAGCAACTTCATCAATTTTCAAACAACACATCCCACATAGAATCCTTAATTTCTTATAGGTTTATTTTATCATACTCTGTTCGCTTACAGCGTAGACCTAAATGATGCGGGTCAGGCGTCTCTTCCAATAGACTTAATACTTGAATGCAATTTCCAAAGGCTGGCAACATCATTAGAACATGACAGATGACACACATATCACATTTAGCGGCGATTGACTCCTGTGAACAATTCACGCTCTTGTAAATCAGTCTTCGTTTAGAATTTTAATAATTGAATTTCTCCACTCTAAAATGCACAAAACCTACATTCTAGAAGCTCAATTGATTTTTACCTGATGCATTGCTATTACTGAACATTCACATTATAAACAATAAACTTATTACTGTAACCTATATAAATTTAATCAACGTTGAGGTATAACTGCTAAGCTAGAAATAATTCTCTGATTCCGTAGATGTTTTGAAATTTGTAAAAGAACAAAACATATTGTAAGGTTGAAGAAAGGAAATTTAGCAATTTGATTAGACTGCAACATCTTACTAAATAATTTGATCGTTTAAAGCAGTTTTGCTTGCAGTAACAATCGGTAATAGTACCTAAAATTGCTTGAAAAATGTATTGTTATTTGATGCTAATTGTGCTTGTAAGTGTAAACGACTCAGGTCTTAGCAGTAGGTACATCTATAAGCCAAATGCTTCCGCTCAAAACTCGGTCTAACTTATTTATTTCCTGACTTTTATAAATTCTTCTACAATCAATTAAAATGATAATCATAGGAACCTTTTCTTTGAATAACCATAATTACTTTATTTTACCAACATATGCTTAGAGTTACGATAACCCATAGTAACAGTCTGTTAAGTTTCTAAGTCCCGTTTCACACAAAACTTCTCTAATATGCTAGAAATTCTATTCATCAAAGTATAATAATCTTCCTTGAGAAGACAGACATTGTTTCATTTTTCATCACCATTATTCATGTATTACACAGTGATACGGAACCCTCCTAAAATTCATTTTTGGTTCATCATATGGCTCAAACTACCCATAGGGACTTCGTCAAAAGAAGCTCATTTTTCCCGTTTTTAATAAAATAAATAATAGAATAATACAGTATAAATAGAATGATACAGAATATAGGATACTTATAAAATTTTGCCGCAATTCCATTATTGACCAAAGTATTTGAAGCTAGTTTTGCTTTCAACTACGGTACGGTTAAAAGCCCGTAGACGAAGTGGAATTATTCAATTTATACTGTATTAGACGAAGTAAAACGCGTGAAAGATTAAGTCGGTGAAAGATTAAGAAAAAGTCGGTTTTCAATTTTTTACCGATCGTTAACAGTGTTGAATTAATGTTATTTCACGGCGCTCACTGTTTTGTAAATATTGTTTAGCACGCGAGCTCACAAACACGGGCGTGTGACGGACGGCGGGACAGCGTTCGTGTTTTGAATTCCGGGACAATTTCGGGACGGACAAGATTCGTCGCGTTTAGTGAACTTTTTAATTCGAATGTAACGTTGAAATAGTTCAAAAATAAATCTGTCGGAGAATAATATTGGTAATACGCCAGGCTTAGCATAGCTTTCTCCTCCTTTACTACTAAACTTCGCTCCTCTTTTTCTTCTTCCACTTATTCATTTCACTCTTTTTCTTCTTTTTTTTCATCACTCAATTGTAGGCTGTAAGATTTTCGTTCAAGAATGCGTCAAAAACGTTTGTCTCTAAGGGAATCGAATTCGGAAATTATGCGTGTAAACGTTCTATGATACTTGATTCAGTATCCTACAGCGAGCTGTATTGTCCGCCTCAATCCGTGCGTTACTGTAGAACCTAAAAAAAACTAAAACATCTTCAGCATTTCAATTGTATCGCTGTGCATCTGAGCATCTTATACTCACTTATGTTTAGTATTTTTGGTGACAAAAAATAAAATTAACGTTATTTTATTCTTCATTTCTCTGTTACAGGTAAGCGAAAGGATGATACACTTAGCACATAAAATCAAGGCAAACTTTTGGTAAAGTATTCATGTTATTATAACCCAATGTTATTAACAGAGCTCCATCCTGAAATTACTCACATTATCAAATCACTCAAAAAGTTAACCTACATTTAATATTATATCGAGACTCTTTCGATAAAATACTAGATAGATTGATTTTAATTTTTAAACATGAATAATTTAGAATGCAGGATTTGTTATTAATTAATTTAATATCGTATTTCAAGGAAAGAGACCAATATTATGAAAGTGAGATGTTGAGAAGCACACTTCTATCAATACTAATATTATTATTCGAAAGAAATACCCACATTTTATCCACTCAACAGAATATTGAGACCAGGCCTACCATTCAGTTTATATTAAGAGAAGTTCACTAATTTTCGTTAAGGTATTTGAAGGTGAATATAATAATATTTTATTCCAACAAGCCCCCACAATACTCGGCATAAAACAAGAACAAAATCAATACCATTCTCTTACAGAAGACTCAATAAATTAAAAAAGCAACATAATTCCAAACAGACCCGTACGTTATTAAAATCTGAAAAAGACTCGAAGCTCAAATATTGAATTCACACCAGAATATCATACAAGAAGAACAGTACGGAAAACATGGAGTAATAATTTGGAAGGAACACAAAGCTAAACTATTAGTTTTATTTTATTTAGCCTACACTGGAAAATCATTAGCAGAAATATGCAAAACATGAGGAAAGTATTACTTTTGAAATACTTTTGTTAATATGACGATGTTATAAGCCTTATTATCACTTACCCGGTGGTTCGAAACCCACCTAAAATAGTAGGTCCAACATTTTCCCCATAACATGGCTCAAACGGCGAGGTGGAACTACCCGTAAGGATATCTCCACCAATAAAAGCCATACGCTTATTATTATTATGGGATGAGTAGGCACAAGAAGAATCGCATGCAAAACATGGAGTTGGCTAGTGATTTAAAGAAAAATGCAAAGCTTTTAAACATTGAATTCACACGACAAAAGCATAGCAAAAATATGGTTTTAATGTGTCGAGTTTTTTTAGATGAGCACTGTCATGTTGTCTAAATTGTAAACAATCTATCAAACTCTATACCGGTAGGCTACTTTAAACTCTACAGAATGAGTTTCTCTGTCAACTTTAAATAGGCTACTTTTGGATAGGTTACTGAGAAAAGGGTATTGCTAGTTTTCTTTAGTCAGAAGATATCTCAATCTTTTGAAATTGCGCGAATTTTACTCGAATTTACAGTCAACTATAGATGAATTTTAAATATTTAACAAATGAGAGAAACCTTGCATATTCATGTGATAGACCTACACTTCACTTGATGAGTAGGTTGTTTATCATTATAGGGTGTTTAAGATCCAAAAGAAAGCTGTTAAGTGTATGGAAAAAGTAAATAGATTAGACTCATGTACACCGTTGTTCAAGAGACTTGGTCTCCTAACTGTACCCTGCTTATATGTGAATGAAGCTACTTTATATTTAAAAAAAATGATATTAACCAATTACTTGGACCACAACACACAACCATTCCACTCGAGGATAAGAATCGAACTGAGGCCTCGCAACATCTAGCAAGGGCGGTTAGATATTAGAGGCTACCTTTCACCATGCAAGCGCTTGCTTATACTTTTCATTTCTTCCCTCTACCTGGCCTACAAGTGCTCATAAATCGTCAAATTGACGTCCCTGGTGCAGTGTTGGCCGCCGCTTGATCATTTCGGGCTCTTGTCTACCATCGGAGGGTGAAGGGATCCAAAAAGCAAGCAACACACAAGCACACATGCACTCACACATCTTGAAACCAAGAGACCCTGACACATATGTTTCTGCTCACCCCATTTCGAATAACATCCTACTACAGCATACCAGAATCAAAGTCCTAGGTCGTGAGGTATGGTTTGTGTATGCTCTGAAAGTCCTACCGAGCGACGCATTTTCAAAATAAAGATTACATGGTTATCCAATATCCTAGTTATGTCTTCTTCTAAATTTGTCATTATAAATCTCTCTTTCTTAAATTAGCCTAAAAGAAATTTTTGTATTTTATGTTCTTGGTTCATGGACAACTTCAAGTAGCCAACTAATTTTTGTTTTGTAGATTACGTCTTGGAGACTCCAGTTAAGGAGTATAAGACAAGTCAGATTAACAATTATACTATCTTATACACTATTTACCATAATTACCACATCAATTAGTTGAGGTGAGGCTTACCAACTGAATATTTTTCAATTGTTTTTAAAATATTTCTATATTTACAAGACTCTTTAAAAACTGCGGTAGCTTGTTGTAGTTTCCTACCAATATAACTAGGTTTTTGTTTGAATAAGCTACTATTGTGACTCACCAAGAGATAATCTTCTCGGCTTCTTGTATTATAATCGTGTACGTCAAGATTTTGGTTAATAACACTCTTTTTTACATATAAAGTAGCTTCATACACATATAAAGGGTACAGTTAGGAGGCCAAGTCCCTTAACAACGGCCTACATGAATCTAATCCATTTACTTTTTCCATACACTTAACCGCTTTCTTTTGGATCTTAAACACCCTATCATATTGTTCTTTATTACTTAAAAACACACAAAAAACAAATGTAATAGTACCCTATATTGAACTATGTGTTTGCACAGTAAGTTACATATATTATAAGAAAAAATATATACTTCAAGATTTCCATCAGCAAAGCCAAGCTTGTGCGCCGGATGAAAATCAAAACAATAACACTTATAAACAACCTTAAAAATAACTTATATCCAACATTATAAAAATACAGAGCCTATTTTAGAATAAACATTTGCCTTCACCTAAGTATCAATTCTAAGAGTTTTAGTTTTATTCTATGGGTATCACGTTAAGAAGTTTACAGTAAATATAGAGAGTTTGATGTCTGCAAATGTGTTTATTGAGATTTGAAATCAAAACTAGATTTCTTAAAAATCAAGGTAATAAACAACCTACTCATCAATAGTTTATAGAGAGCCCTTGAAAATCTAGAACTAAAAACAGCACTTTAAAAGAAAGAAGAATAGTTGAAAAGTAGGAGTCAATATGTGTATTTATAATAGGCACTATTTTTTTTACTGATAAGTACTGGATGTCTTGAGGCGTAACCTGCAGTTTCAAGATAATTTGTATCAATTTAATCCGTATAATTCTATCGCACATTTCATTAACCGTTTGTGTAATAATTGTTGTTTGTTGAACAGTTCATCAATTGAGAAAATGTGGAAGGATAGCGGAAAATAGAAAAGAAATAACAAAAACCCACACATAACATGATATTCAGCTCGATTATTTTGCGTTAATTTATCATCAATGTCCATCTATATGAATACATATTGGCACATTATAACTGCAATTTGATAATCACAGCTCTTCATACAGAAACTAGACTTCTGGTCTTCTGATAATTATAATCACAATTTCACAAGCAAATAAGCTTTTGCTGTTGTTCATTATCATATTTTTCTCCTTTAGAATGTACATTGTTGTAGAGTAGATTGAACGCGAAGTTCACACTGTGTCTAAGTTATCTTGAGTTTTCAACGGATACCAATTAGAATGCTAATTTTATAAAAGATAACGTCGAATTGAGAGAAAATACAAATTATTGAATGAGGAAAGTAAAGTAAAGAGGAAGAAGGTGATTTGTGATATTTGAATAACTTAAAAAAGGTGTGTAGCGTTTCCAGAATTTTGGAAACGTTTAATGAGCTCGAGTTGATTTTTTCAAGGACCATTACTCAAGAAAAATAGTAGTAATTCAGTAGCCTAAGTAGACACTTTTTTAATTCGTGATTATATTCATTTCATACATGAAATAAACTACTAGGGCCCCTAATTATCTAGTACTACGCCATTAAAGAATTATTCCAATTAGGGTTCAATCACCACTCACTTGCTGTTTTAATAATAACCTCTGTAACTACTTTACAATTAGCCTAAGCCTCTAATTAAAAACTACTATCAAAGTAGGAATCCCTTATTTCAGAATAATTTTTAGAAAATTCGTTTGTTCTTTTAATCACTTCATTAAACTACTCCCATGACTTGAAAAGCTGTCTAGATCCTATTGTTCAGTAAAGAATAAATTTTTGATTATCAGAAATTCAAATATACTATCTACCTATTTACACTTCAGCTACAAAGCCTCAAAATTGTTTTCCGTGAATTGTACTTCCTTTAAGTATCCATGGAAGTTGACTTAAATTTGATTAACCTCATCTAATCATAAAAAAATATATTCAATATAAAATACAAACTTCACACTTTCCTAGAAATATTCTCTGTCGAAATCCAATTTCTACAAAGCAAATCATTCTTCAGTTCTAAATAATACTGTGAATCTTGTAATTTAATGAGAGTTGGATTTAATAGCATGCCTAAGAAATATTGTGTATTGTCAGTAGGGCCGAATCATATTATCTATTAATGAATATCATTTAATTGTAAAGAACGAGTTATTCACCTTATCATTAAATTGAATACATGGATCATTCTGTTTATTTATTTCTCTTAACTCAAGCAGCAAATGTACGTGTACCTTGTTTCGATAACTACCAGGTTGGTTTCAGTTGCAAATACTTTGGAAAATTGCAAACTGGTAGCATATCAGCAATAATAGTGTCTGGTAATTATCAATCATTGCTATAGCAATTGTATATAGGGTGTGTGGATAATAAGAGTGACTTTTATATTCTCTTAAATTATTTTCCTCATAAATTTCAGGCTATAAAATATTACATTGCTTCAAAGATTGCATACAATTATTTGGCTCTTGTCAAAGCTTCAAATTATTTATTTTAATGAAAAAAGGCTACGTGCAAATGATTATAGTAGATCTCATTATTCCATATGATTGGCACTTGTAAGAAGTACTATTACGATTTTTTCCTTCATGCCTAATTTTAGGAGTAGGCAAAGATGCTACTTAATTCATATTGAACTACTGAACCCAGCTTGAGACTACTTGGTACTTGTTATTGGTAGGCCTACTTAGTACTTAGTACGTGTTATGCAAATTAACAAGGAGAGAAATATTCACAAATAAAACCTGTGAATGGAATTGGTTAAGTTAACGAAAAGAAGAGAGTAATAAAGACAATTGAGAATAAATGAGCTTGCAACAAATAAAAAACGGCTGAAACTATTTTAAATTAGAAAAATCTGTTCGGTATTTAAAAAGCTGTCATAGATTTAATGTTTAGGTGAATTTTTAATATTTAACATTCTTGCTCAGGAAACGTAATTGAGTGAACTCAATAGAAAATTTCAATTAGCCTATTTTTAAAAACAGACACGTTTTTTTTTTAAATACAAGTTAAATAGGTACTGTAAGTGGAGAGATTTTAGACATGTCAGTGCTGTAAATAAATATAAACATGTATTTCACGGTTTTTATTAATATGGTATTTGATGCATTTCTCGGTTTCATTCAACATATTTTCAACACTGGCTCACAAAATCTTACAGCATCCTCACGTAGCTACTTGAAAAGCCTTGCCTGCCAATCTAAATTAGATTACAAGGTTGGTAATCTAATTTACGAATCCAAATTAGATTGCAAAAGACTTTAAAAATACTGTACTTACAGTTATTTAACATTTTCCAGAAATAATGAGACTCTCAACTACTAGCTTCGAGTTAGGTACTGTGACAAAAAGAAGAATTTTTCAACTACTATCAGATTCTAACCCAATTTGAATCCAACTATTTGCCAGACGCGGCCATCTTATTCTGTTGTTAAAAGGCGCCCATTCCATAGAGAACAATATTTGGAACATTTGTTTTTTTCATTTTTCCACCAACAAGCTATGTCTAATTTTCGAAATTCAACAAATATAAATCATAAGAGATGAGTAGAAATATGTTTAATGCCACGCTACAGCGATTTTTCTATTTTGAATCTCATTTCTGCGAAGGGAAGAACGGAGGCTACCAAGCGTGGATAGAATTTGAACTACTGCCATTATGAGAATATAAATTTATGCTAATAAATTCATAGCTAATTGCAATCCTGGCGGCTTGTAGTGGAGACTGAGTCGCATCGTAAGGTAGCATTTCCTCGCCTTTCCGTATATAATCGAATTTATTCGCGGGAGGGATACATAGGCTCATACATATAGATATACATACAGAGATAATAGCCTGATTCAACTGCAGGTTAGCTAGCGTTATGTTCATTGTAACTGAATGCACAATTCTGTTGTATTACGTCATTTACGTGGATTTTCATGATTCATGAGAGCCCAGTAAACGCATTCATGCTGGGTGTTAGCCAAAAGAGGGAAAGAGAGGCTCGAGTTTATCAGTTTGTATCAAAGTTCCTATTTTTTTTAAACTATTTCAGATTTGAGAAGTTGTTAAGTTTGAACAAGATTAGCGAATGATAGAGCAAAGAATGAGTTAGTTCAAATAATGATTTAATTATATTGGTGAATCTTCATCAAAATTAATCATCATGATCGAGATAATAATTTATATTTAAATAAATCTTTAGTAACATCGAAGAAAGTTCGTCATTTGGTACTCAACCAGTAGCCACTTCGCAGAATCACAAGGAGGAGCTTGATTTCTTCCATTGCTTATGCTATACTGATACTGTGAGCCGTAGAATCAACTTAAATCTAGAACAAATTATAACTATTAACTACTGATACAGCTACCGAACTGCTTAAAATAGAATCACGTGATTAACTTCTATTATAAATAGAGTTATTGTTCCAACCGATTGGATTGGCCAGCAAAAAAGACTCTGTTCTCTGCTGTAAAACCACTTTCCGGTGGTTCGGAACCCATGAAAAACTGTACGTTGAACTCTTCAACCAACATCATCCTACTCATTACCCACACACAGGTCTCAGACCTATATGTCTCAGACTTAATCCTTGAAAAACCGCAAAACGTTTGATTTTAATAAGCGAAAATATTAGCTTAAATAGTAGCTAAGTATCTCTTGATATCATCAGATTATATTGACGCATATTAGTAGCCCAGTATGATTGATCTTTTTAAAGATAATATCGACAATTTTATTACTAGGTATTTCATAATGAACCGAGTTTCATTCCATCTGTACACCACTATATTTTCGTCTCATAATTACACTTTCCTACTGGTTTTCCTGCTGACAGAAAAAAAGGTTATAGAGGAGAAATAGTACAAAGATATAATATTGTGATGAGTTGTAATATCTTTGTAGGAAAAAAAGAGATTTAGAAAGAGCTGAAAACATAAGCGAATAACAAAAGAACATGGAACCAGGATGATTACTACGGAAAAAAACAAAAATTCGGAAGACTATCCCTGGTTAGATATACTTTCAATCGATATTCTGAAGCACAAAATAGTCTTTAATCCATATTATAAATCACAAAATTGAAGGAGAATAAGTGTAAGAAAAAACTGGAATCAACCTAGAATACATATTCTGTCAGGTTTAGTTAATTAGCAAAAATAAGCAATTTTTGAAGATTGTAAGATTTGATAAGATTTACCAATTTGTTTCCTAACAAGCCGAAAGAGTTTATTAATAAACATTTCCCTCAACTAAAGGTATGAAGAATGTTTGTTTTTAATGAGGATGATGTAATAGCAATACAATTATCTGAAACGCTTCCAAAAATCAAGCTTTCCTACTTTCGGCTATCAGCCTACCAGTTTATTCTATCAAATTTACTTTTATGGCTGCTTTATCACATCAGTTTTCGATAACATCCTTCCTAATCGTTGGCATCTCTAACTATCCACATTTTCCCCTTTTTAATCTTTATTTCTCATTCTTATTGTTTCATTCTCTTATTTCAACCCACAATATTCTCAACCTTCTATTCTTCATTTCTCTCTATTGTTTCTCCTCTTCTATTTATCTACTTTCCCAATTCTTCCCTCTCATTCCTCCATTCTCGTTCCGTATGTTCTTACCTCTTCTGTTTTATTCCCTTATTCTCCTCTCTTATTCATTCTGCATTATTCCTTCATTCTCCTCTCTTCTGTCTTTATTCTCTTATTTCAGCCTCTTAATAATTCCTCCACTCATCGCTTCCCACTCTTTCACAATTCCCCTTTCTTATTTTCTGATTTGTTTGATAATAATCTTTATTGTGTTTCATAATTTTCAATGCTTATAATGTCTATTTCTTACATTTTCCCAATTTCTTATTCCTCTCCATTCTCATATTACTTTGTTTCTCTTTCACTCTACACCTTCATTGTCCACTACTTCATAGTCTACACGTTCATCAATTCTCTATTCTACAAAAAACTTAACAAGTCGAACATCACAGCGAAGCCGAAGTACACTGTACACACAGTGCAGTGTAGGTTATAGTGAATATGTCGGGTGCCAGTAACTTGTCTATTCATTGCATTGCATCCCACCGAGTGATATATTGTAATTGGATTCTTTTGTCAGGTTTCCAACTAACCAGTCGTAGTCAAATTCTGTTCGTACACTAAGCACGGCACACGCCCGACCTGTTTAATTATTACACCTGCGGTTGTCTATTGAACTCTGTCTTATTTGACGATTAGCGCCCTACTTGGACTAATTCTATTCATTTTCAGTTGTAGATTGATTTTAATTTTTGATAAACTGACTATATCGAAGAAATATCTCTCATTTCTCATCTTCTATATTGATTTAAAAGTTATTTACAATCAAAATTTCATTTTGACATTCATTACTCAACAGAAATCAATTGAATTCGTCAATTAATATTATAATAATAACAGAATTAGGCTAAATCAATGGCACTCTTGTCAGGATGACCAATTTAATTGATTTTGGATTCCAAGAACGTGACAAACTGTTTACAAATTTGATAATCTATCCATTCTTTTCTTATACATTTTCTCTTTTGCTTCTACTTTTTCGTTTTTCTTCTTCTTTTTTCTTGTTCTTTTTCTTCTAGTAGCAACTAGTAGAGTAAAAAGTTCAAAAATGTTTCCCCAGGAAAGCTGGAATTAGGTCTACTGAGTGCTAGAGCGATTCAGATGGTTGACAGATTGCATAACTTGTTCCTTCATTAGTCATTGCGATACGGAGTACATTTATTTTTATTGTTAATGTCTACAGTAATCCAGTGGTCCAATTTGTATGTGGCATTTTGCATATCCCACCCCTTCAAGAGACTAACAAACTTCTTTTATATTTACTCTGAGCATCTATTCTATTGTTTGTTTTTTTTTTATTTGAAGTATCAATTATGGAATGAATACCATAGATACCATAGCATGTGTTTGCGATGGTGATTATCATTGAGTATTGGATGCTTTACTACGCAAGCAGTCTAATTCTGTATATAAAGAGCTTCCAATACATTTCCAGTGCTTTCTTTTCTTGATTTTAGTTAAACGTGAAATATGATACCATTTTTAGAAACTACTCATTGATTTTACTACGCTGAGAGAAAAAACTGATTGCTTTCTTTCGTGACTCTCGAACCCTCATGAATATAATTAGTATTTGCTGCCATTATAAGGAAATGCATTGTTTTCAAAGTCGCTATCAAAATGCCATTCCCAACGCGATAAACTGTTAACTTCGCTATTCATTTTCATGAACTGATTACATCTAAGTACAAATAAGATAGAAATCGTATATTCAACTACGAACTGTTTGAATAGGGAAGTATTGACCAGCACATTTTCCCGTAAATGATTTAAGGTATGATTTAAGGTTTACCCTACCATGTTTGTCATTAGAATAGTGATGTAATGATGTAAACTGCATGTTGGTACCATTCCGTGGTTTAATATTCCACTAAGCGGTATTAGCCATATTCAACTAATCATTATTAGTTATATTTGACCTAGCCTTTGTTGGAGTAAATACGTTATACGCTATATTTTAAGCAGACTGACCAATCAAATTTTTCTCATCATTTTTTTTATTTGAAAAAAATGAGTCTTATTCAAATCTGAAACTAATTTCGTAATGAACGAAGCTTTGAAATTTCTGTTAGATTTCTATTACTGATAGGAGAGTTGAGTTTTTTGAACAGGTGTCTCACTCATCATTGGACTCATTCCAATATGTTCAAAAACAGAGAACCTTTCCAAAAAAGTATCTCGACGATTCCAGTAAGACTTTCATTTGTTTATCAATTTTAATCACTTCTTTATCATATTTCAAAGTGAATAAATCCACATTGTGGCAGGAGAGCCATTTTAGATTCACCTATTGAAGGGGCAAATGGCAATCATCAGGAAAAAAATCTATCTTAATTCCTTGAATTTTGGCTAAATTATGTTCCTTAGATTATATTATTTAGTTAGTATGTTATTTCAATGGAGAAATTTTGTAAAATAATATTAATATCAATAAACCACTTTCTGTCATTCTTGGCAAATCTTGGCCCCCTCTGCCCTCCACCCCAAATGACTCGCCTGCTTTTTGGCCAAATAATAATCGACTTTGAATTGAGCAGGCTCATTGGCAGGAAAAAGTATTTTCCTATAAAACAGTGAGATTTGGAATTGTTGTTTTGATTGATTATTGACTATTTATACTTGGAATCATCAAGCCCTGCTATAAAATTATCTTAAACCCTCAATTGGCCCAGGGGTTTGATCAGTAGGATTGATGGTTCTATCACTTAAGGCTGTGCGCAGGGTTTTTGGTCATAATTTTTTTTCGAAGTTCATTGAATTGGATATTATTAAGGTATTAAAATGCTAACTATTGCCTTGAGAAATGATTTTTTTCATCAAATATTTTATAGAATATGAGAGTTCAAAGTTGAAATTTCTCGGTTTTTGGGGGCAATTGAACTCACCTACAAGTTATTTTAAACATTTGATAATTTTTTTATAACTGGAGGAAAAAGAATGGCATTTTTTATTTTAATTCAACAATTATTGGTTTTTTCAAAATAATTTTTTGAAAAACTGAAATTTTTGCATGTTTTGAAAAATTTATTTTGAGAAAACTAATTGTTTGATTGGAATAAAATATATGTTATTTTATTCCTCAATGTGTCTTTTATTTATGAAATGTCTTTTATGTATTTTATTGTGTATTTTATCAAAAGTTTAAAATAGCTTGTAGGGGAGATCAATTGCCCCCAAAAACCGAAATATTTCAACTTTGAACTCCCATATTTCATAAAATATTTGATGAAAAAAATAATTTATCATGGCAATAGTCAACATTTCAATACCTTAATAATATCCAATACAATAAACTAAAACAAAATTATGACCAAAAACCTTGCGCACAGCCTTAATTGTCACGAGGTATCCAGGGCAATCCAGTTATTGTGGAAAACACAAGTTTCGTTCCCGATCAACCAACCTAAACATTACTAAATTGATTTATTTTTATTGAAATTATTTTTAACTACTTAAAGAAACATATTGTGGTAGGCTATGTAATGCTTATTTCGGAAAATACGATAGAATAAATACACCAAATAATTGCCGCTTAGCGCAGTTGGTTGAGGCGTCGCAGCTTCAGTTTACTGTCATTTCAGCGGTCGAGGGTTCGAATCCCGCTCCTTCGTCTGGCATCTTTGTGTCATCATTCACCTCATTACCTACACACAAGTCTCGGACTCATGTGAGCATCATCAGCAATAAAAATAAAATACCGGAATGAAAAATATTAATTTTTCAAAGCCAAAGAACAATAATTTATAATGAATCACATCTTGTGATCTTGTAGCACTTTAACAATCAATTGAACTCCTCCAAACACCAAACAGAAAACAAACGAAACAAAGTTCACAGCCGAGTAATTATTAATAGCTTAGCAAGACAGAACAGGAGGTGCAGACGAGACGAAAAAAGAAGGAGAGGAATAAGGACGCAAAGTAGCAGAAGGTGGGCAATAAATTAAAAAGAACAAGGCATAAATAAAGAAGAGACAACAGAATGACCAGTTAAAGCGCAGCTATGCTACAATATTTCATAAGCGAATTACTTATGTCACCAAAGACATGAGTAGTATATGCGTCACATACTAACAGCATATTAATCTCATATGTGCGCCGATGTAAATCAAACCAGTCATGTTAATTAGACAAATAAAAACTAAGAAAGAAGAAGAAGCATAGTCGAATAATACTACAGTGTTAATAGCCAAAGCGTTGGGAGATTGGCATGCTAAAAGATATATGGTTATAACAAAGATGAATGGATTTGTAGATTCAGGTATGGTTTTTATCATTTGTTTTTCGTACGAATTTAGCTGGACTTGATAAAAGATTACTTTTATCAAAGACAATACAAATATTATTATACCAATTATAGTATATTTTGTCTATGCTTTCACCTAGAAATAAAAACTATTGATTGGGGTGGACGAAGTTGCACTTGCTCTGGGGTGCCAGGGATCACGTTCAACATAAAAACAATAGCATTTTATAATTGACTAAACCGGTAAAATTTTATTTATATTGTTGTAATAATTGCTACGGATGTTTTTGACGTGTGGCATGTTGTTTGGGCTCCGCTCAGGTATGCAACTTAACGCTATAAAAATAAATAATAATAATAATATTAGCTACTATGTGCAAAATGTGGAGCTGGAAGTTAGATTGGCTTACTCTATTCAAGCATGAAAACTGATGCTTTGTAACCCTGATTGTTCTTCAGGAGAATAAAGCATAAAAATAAAAAATTGAGAAAATAATTGTAGGGATCACTTTGCTCTAAAGATTTAGACTAAGTGTGTTATATAATAGAATTTCATTTTTTCGAATTAAGAAATTAATGTACCGGTACATTATAAAATATGCAGTTGAATTAAGCCATTTTTGCTCCATTGACAGGTAGCTGCGACGAATGTTTTCTTAAATAATCTGTGAATTATATTATTTAGTCAATATAAAAAGTAACTTTAATCACTTTATCGATTGATAACTGGAAGTTTGTAACTTTTTTCTACATAGTACGGCTATGTTCGATTCGAACTTCAATTTGATGGGAAGTGATAGCCGTGAGCCGTAGCAGGTATCTGTTCAATCAGATAGAGATAAGCTGCATTCTTCTGGGCACTCTATGTAACTCTTTGTAGGGATTACTTTGTTCTAAAGATTTAGACTAAGTTTGGTAATAATAGACTTTCATTATTTGAATTAAGAAATAAATGTACATCAGAAAATATCATGTTGAATTAAGCCATTTTTGCTCCATTGACAGGTAGCTGCGACCAATGTTATCTTAAATAATCTGTGAATTATATTATTTATTCAATATAAGAAGTAATTTCAATCACTTTATCGATTGATAGCTGGAAGTTTATAACTTATTCAATATAGTACTTTTTTTATATGTTCTTTTCGAACTTCAATTTGATGGGAAGTGATAGCCGTGAGCCATAACATGTATCTGTTCAATCAGATAGAGATAAGCTGCGTTCTTCTGGGCACTATTTATAACGGTAACCGATTAGATTGGCCAGCAAAAGATTCATTGTTCTCTGCTGTAAAATCACTTCCCAGTGGTTCGCAACCAACCTAAAAAAGTAGGTCCAACCTAGTAGAACCAATCTAAAACAGTAGGTCCAGCTCATCAATTACCATCATCCAACTCATAACCCAAGTCTCTTTGTAGTGGTGAAGGTGATATTGTGGAAGGTATCCGTAATGAATAATAAGACAAAATTGTCACAACCACATTTATTAAAAAATTTTGAGAAACTAGTTTCGGTTGTTATCAATCTCAATCAAACTCGTTTCAATCTCAATCGTTTCATCATAACCCAAGCACTAACCTCAAACCTATGTGAGCTATTTCCCAATAGATAGAAAAATCTACTGTGTAAAAATTGGTAAACATTAGAAAATCTTGCGTCGAAGGCGAATAAATCATTTTCAGCCAATATTTCTGAAGGCGAACGATCAAAAACCAGTTGCTTTCTTCCATCTTATGTAGAGCTGAATAGCATCCAGGGGTCAAGGATTAGAATACAAACCGGTTTGAGGACTTCAAAATAATTTTATATGTAGAAGATGATGCGAGAGTGAAAGAAGTGCTGTGAGAAAGAGGAGGTGAGAAAGCAATCACTCTTTGGCTGAAGAATGGTTCCGGATAGAGTGAAAACTGATAAGTTAGAATGGAGAAGGATAGGCCTAAAAATAAGAGGGGATAAATGAGAATTGGAAGGAAAGCGTAACTGTCAATTATCCACCACTCTTTTTGGAGAATCTGGATTTCTCTCTGTCTGTTTTTCTCTCTCATGCTAACCAGTTTCAACACCTTGATTGCGTAAGTACAGAAGAAAATTATTTTTCTTTTTTTTCGGAGGATGAAGCCCACATAGGTCTGAGACCTGTGCGTGGGTAATGAATTGGATGATTGTGATTGATGAGTTGGGCCAACAGTTTTAGGTGGGTTCCGAACCACTGGGAAGTGATTTTACAGCAGAGAACAGAGTCTTTTTTGCTGGCCAATCTAATCGGTCACCCTTACAAAGAGCGCCCAGGAGTTTCATATTTCATAGCTTATCTCTGATTGAATAGATACCTGCTACGGCACTCGGCTATTATTTTCCTTTTTAATTATTGATTGATAACAACTTCAAAGTAAAGAATAAAGATTAAATAAGATGGATTTATTGGCTTTTGTGCAACCGGCCGTCAGACTATTAGACCTATGTAGCACTATTTTCCACGAGTTTCGACTTACGCCGGACTCCTCTAGCTCTAAAATTATTCTCTATGAGAGCGTTCTAGCAAATAGTGTCTTCGTGTGGACGGATGTTTGAAAAGATCTCGAAATTCCTAATTAGTTTCCCATAAACAATTCTATGTTCACGGATCCACTTAATATGCAAACTAGGCCTACTTCATGAAGAAAGGAAATTATACCTTGCTCACCACCTTAACGAAACGCTAAACCAAATAATCATCACACGTAACATGGTAGCTGAGACCAATAACTCATTTATCCTAGTCATTTATCACATTTCTATACTTTAGAATTTACATTTCCTTGTAAAGTAACACTAACAAGGACATTAATAAAATAAAGAATTAAAACCTCAACAAAGAATTGATTAATTAATATTGTCAGAATAGTCGATATTGTAGGAGATAGTGTAATAATTGAGAGAGTGCTGTAAAAGAATCCTAATAAAGACGTCAAGTATGTAATAGGTAGTTGCTTACGAAGCAGTAGATGAGTTTGTACACCAACAGATATATGATAATAGTAGTTGGTAGTAGTATTACTACAACAACCCACACACCCGCAAGCACAATCCCCCGAGCGAGCCACTGAACAAAGCTATTAATATAAAGAGGTAATGATTAATCATCATTTTGGCAGCAGGTATAATTTAATTGCTAATTGTTCGCCACCGTCGAGACCCTTGTAATTATGACAATCAATTATTTAGGCTAAGCTATCTCAACTTGTTCTATCATTAGCATGCTTTCTTTGTATCACTTCTGGAATATCGTTCTTCTTTGTTTAAAAGTTAGTCTATTGAATTACGCGTCTCGACCTCTGTGTTTTATTGACTTGGTCTGTAAATTTCAAATTTCTTTGTTATACCGTTTTAATCACTTTTTTCAATAACATAAGCTTGTTCTGTCTTATTGCATGATTCTATTCATACCATTTAGTCGTTTTAAAGTTTTTTTTTAATTTAAAAAAAGTTATTCATAGTCGTTTGGTAGGCTCATCTTTTGTTAAGATCTGATAAACTGATGGAAATATCCATTAATGTTATTTTCATAATAGTTGTACAGTTATCATGATTTCTAATTATGATGATTTTTATAATAATAACTTATAAAAAAACCTATTATTAGATTAACACTTTTACCTTAGCCTTATCTGCATAGTTATCTCCTTTTTATAATGCAATATTTATTATCATGTGAATGCATGAATGAATATTTGGATTAGAATTAAAAGAATATTCTGTACTCAGATACTTTTTGCTACGTCTATTCCCTTTGCTTTATTTGACCTTTTGCAGATCCAAAGCAAAAAATACTGAACTAGCTATGAAACCATCAGGTTGTGTTACAAATTCATACATTAATTGACAAATTGAAAACACATAATTTACAAAGGACTTTTGTTTATAAATTTCTGAACTTTTCTCTCAAATTGTAGCTTACCACAAAACCTTCTTTTCGGCTTTCTTCCAGAATATAAATCTTCAGGCTGAAAAGCACATTGATAAAATGTTGACCTTTCATATAGAAGTACTTTTTCTCTATTTGATCGTAGCTTCTTCCCTTTACTTATCAACTCTCCCCCTCATTTTCATTTTCATTTTCTCTCTTGCACTCATAGACATCTTCATCCTCTTTTTCTCTTTTTTCGAGAAGGAGCACCCTCATCTCGAATCTGGGGAGGGTCATAAATTTCGTACCTCTACATATCTATTACCGGAAGGTGTTATGCGGTTCTCCACTTGTTTTGTATGCTCTAAACAACGTTCCGATACCCAGTACCAGTCTGTATCAGTATTCAGTTACTTTTTACTTAGAATAAGAGAGATGAGAAGTCAGAAGGACTCTATAAATATTCTTAGCGGGTGGGGAGGTTTCTCAGAGGGTAGGTAGCCCGTGAAATTGAGAAACTGATTGATTCGACGTATTTTTACCATATGTTCTTTGAATTCTAAATTTTTTTTAGATTTCTTGAAGGTAACCACAGGCGTGTAATAATTGGAACACTGTAATAGGAATTATTAGAGAGTTATCAAAACTACACGAACGATAATTTCAATGTTAACTCAATGCCTCTGCCTGCGCTTAATGGAGGATGCTAAACTATAGACCTACAGAGCAAGCTGAGACATGAAGTGGTCAGTTTAGCATTAGCGTTGTCGCTATCGTAGATTCCTTATACTTTCTAATTTGAACAAAACTAGACTAGGTTGATGCTAGCTCTAACCTGATCACTCTATGTATCAGCTTGCTTTATATAATCTTGTGGCATGTAGCATTCAGATCAAGCGGGGGGATAGAGTGGTCAGGCTAGAATAAACGTTATTATTGTCAACGTAGTATTGCTCAAACTCTATAGAATGCACGTATTTCTTGCTGTATAACTCCATTCTCTTACAGCAGAGTTTTTATTGGAGCGTCCAGATATTTTTTTGAAAATGAATTCACAAATATTTCTGAATTAAATCTCTAATAGTTTGAATGATAGTCCACCAAGTCCACCTTCAAATTAACAGCCGAAAGTATCTTTGATTCTATACAGTCCATATTTGATCTTTATAACTGTGAACTACTGAGCTTTCAAACAAAGATAACAAAATACCAAATATGGTATTTTGTTATCCCTGCTTTAAACACAGAGCATAGAATTCCTAATTGTAATTAAAATCCCAATTTCAATAAAATACTCTTACTGTATCCTTATTCTATGCTTAGTGATTTTCAATAAGTCAAATCCAAAACTTAATCATCTCTAACGGAATGAAATCTTACTTGGGCCTTTATAAAAATGTACACTCGATTATTCCCGTTATAATAATTACTTTATTAGCACATCTTGGCGTTCTTGCCAGTTGGTATTCTCTCAATTTATTCATTGATAGAAGAGGCCAAACGTTCATAGCTTAATTTTAAAATGAACCAGTTGAAGAGCTCTTTCCTTTTCTCTCCTCAGAGCTCTTTCTCTATTCCAAACAGTTGTTCCAGATTGTGTCTACATTCGCGAACGTGTGTAAACTCTTGTTTTCTTTGCTGAAAACAAGAAAAACTCATCCTTCTCAGTAACTCACCCTTTATGTGGTTCTGCACCCACTATTTTGAATTCTTTGAACTGACAACTTGAAAGTCATCAATAAAAGAACAAGGTTGAATAGTTTACAATTCTTTACTATACCTGATTTCATGGAAAGTAGTCTGTTTTGTTTTCAAAAGTTGCTGCTTTTGTTGTCTAATCGTGTTTTCAGTAAACAGAGAAAGCGAATAGCCATTGGACACCAAAGGGTTGAAACTGTAAAATATATTATGCTCAAACTGTGAGAATGACCTTGAAACAGTTCAGTTTGCGAGAAACAAAACCAGTTCTTTTGCAGATAAATAGAAAGGGAAGATTTCCAGTTGAAAAGACCTACTACCGGTACCACTAAAAGGCCATTCACTTCTTTAAAATAATATTCTTTAACTATGTGCCTGTAGAAATTAAACAGCTGAAAAATAGACATTCTTTCAAAAGATAAAGTAGCTTATCAAACAAGTACCTGAAATAATTGAGAGATTCTTTGTAATTATGGCTCAACTTTTATTTATTTAAGTATACCATTTGTCATACCTTGTTTTATATGCACTTGAAAGTATGAATAATGTGTGAGTATGTGTGTGAATGTGAGCATTTCAATAGTCTCCTACTTGCAAACAATTTTTTTAATAATTTAGCAAGTAGTATTCTTGTTTTGACAAAGCATTAGTAAGAAACTCAACTTATTTTAATTTAGTATTCTTGTTTTGTAAACTTATTTTAGTAGTATTCTTGTTTTGACAAAGTATTAGCAAGTAACTCAACTAATTTACCATGTTGTAATTAAAACGAAACAACTTTACCATCTTGGTTTATCATGTTTTATCTATGTCTGAATAAGAAACAATTTGAATTTGATGATGATGAGGTTCAAGGACGGATGAAAGGTCGAAGAGAAGAGACATAGAAAAGAAAGAGAGGAAGTGTTAGAGAGAGTTAGGGTGAAAGAGATGAAGAAAGGAGACACTGAGAAAAAAGAGAGAAAGTGAGCTAAGAGAGGTTGATGGCTGGTTGAGTCAGGGGAGTCGAAGATATGTGGCACACTTGTTGCAGATAGGATGAGAGACTTCCTCAAAGCAAAGAAGGGATGCAGGACTTGATCCTTTGCTCCTTCATCCTTCCTTAGCCCCATCATTTTCTACCCAAGTACCGTTTACACTTCTAAGCTACCAGTTTTATGTCTTTGGTCCCTCGCATCACTGTTACTTGTCATCTAAGAGTGCTTGCACAGAGAAGCATCGATGATAATCACCATTGCAAATCAAACCCATGCTGTGGAATAGTGTATGACTTCAGAGCACTGTTTTATAATTTTGTAAACATAATTCGGGAACATGATTTTGAGGTTCATCTAATTCATTCGTCAGTTTCGTGTTTTGCCTTTTAGCTCTAGATACCTCATAGAATGTTGAAAAGTAAAATTCGTCATCAAATGAATAATTCATACATTGAAAATTTATCTTACAAATGGTTTTAGTGGTCCAAATTGTCTTTAAAATCACAATAAGCTATCTTGGCAGGGTAATCCGTTAGCAATAAAATATTTAAGATATCAGCAATGAATAACTTATTACTAAGAACTAATAAAACTGATTCAAAATTATATTTATTGTTCAGTTGGGGAAAAGTTGATCAAAACCTGTAATCGGTAATCCGAACCGAAACGGTAATCCGTTAACGATAAAATATCAATTTAAGATATCAGTGATAAATAATTTATCATTAAGTACTAATGAAACTGATTCAAAAACACACTTGCTGTCCAGTTGAGGAAAAACTAATCAAAACCTGGATTGATTCCTCATGAATAACATCAATCAAATGAATTAAAAAACAACGATTTTAAGTGGAGATAGTAGTAATGAATAACCAATTTATAACTAAGAACTAACGATAACTGATTTGACAACACATTCACTCGTGGAATACTCAATAATTAAATAATAAAGTAAGCAGATTTTATGTTGATGTTGTGGATCTCCATAATAAAATGGAACAACATTGAATGTTGTCAATTCCAATGTTTATTTTGAGTACTGGAACATTGTTTCGTGGCTTTGCAGGTCATTGAAACAAAGTGTACAGCCTTACAGGTCATGTATATGTCACATTTTCAAAAGTACTGCGACATGATGTCAGGCCACGAAACCATGGTCCAGTACTCAAAATAAACATTGGAATTGACAACATTCAACTATGTTCTATTTAAAAAAAAATCAATCAAATTTATTTACAAAATTTACAAAAATTGTAGGGTTCAGGCAAGCCCGTAGGTTTTTCAGCAGGTGCCAACCTTCACAAGTATTGCAACAAACAGATTCACTTATATTTTAATATTTTAAAGAAAAAAAAACGATTACAGTATTAAAGCTTAGCGGGCCGCTCAGCGCAGTTGGTTGGGGCGTCACAACTTCAGCTTGCTGTCGTTTCAGCGGTCGTGGGTTCGAATCCCGCTCCTCCGTCTGGCATCTATGTGTAATCATTCACCTCATTACCCACGCACAAGTCTCGGACTCATGTGGGCATCATCAGCAATAAAAAAAAGCCTGTACTCATGAACAACATTGAGTTAATATAACAAAAAAAATATATTTTTTAACGAAGTATTCGGTTATTAACTTGAAAAATAAAGAAAAAATAATTATTAAAATAAAGACTAATCTTTACCACGCGTTCATATAGAGCTATTTGTTCATTTCTTTCCATTTGAAAAAAAACAATTCTCATGGCAGCCATTTTATCCACTTCAATTTCAAATTCAAGCTGCCGCAGACATCTGAGTCGCCCTTCAAGACATATCAGACCCAGTAGGGCCACATCACATCCAATAGAGAGAAGTTCCCGTGTCATACAAGACAGTCGGACACGGTTTCTTTTCCAATCTTTTATCTCGAAAACCCTCTCGCTCCCTCCCGCACCACCCACCCTCGGAAAAACCCGCTTTTCTTTTGCGAGGCCACCTGTCAGAAAAACTCTCCCAGATGTTCTTGTTTCAATGAAGTTTTTCAATGATGGTATGGCTGTGAATGTCAGCACAATAACACACAAATCAATCACAGTATCACTCAATACCACAATCGGTTTGATCGCAGTAGCCTACTAATCACATTAATCAATAGTTTATTATGAAAATATCCAAGAAGATAGCATCAACAATTAGATAAAACTAAAGTTAAATGTATGTTGAAACAACTAATAACGATAGATAATTAAAACATAAAATTTTTTAAAGTAATTTTCTCGCACTTTATAGGTGATGTACAGTCACAGGCGCTTGGAAGGGTGACGGCTGCGATCAAATTACGTTATCAGGTCTATTATCACTTACCCGGTGGTTCGGAGCCCACCTAGAATTGTAGATCCAGCATCGTTGTATCATCATTCACCTCATTACCCACACACAAATCTCGGGTTCAATTAAAAAAATAACAGATTTTTCGAATGAACTGAGATGTTTAAATTAAAAGCCAATAAAAATTCCAGTATTGACAAAAAAATACTGTGATTATACTAAAACAATCATTATTTAAAAAAAAGAGATTGCAATCATGTGAGAGCTCATTTAAAGAATTATAAACCAGAGCCTACAGGGTTTGTTGAAGAAAATAGAAATCTTTTTTTTCTATTTTTCGGAGGATGAAGCCCACATAGGTCTGAGACCTCAGACCTGTGCATGGGTAATGAATTCGTTGATGACTATGATTGATGAGTTGGACCTACAGTTTTAGGTGGGTTCCGAACCACCAGGAAGTGATTTTATAGCAGAGAACAGTGTATTTTTTGCTGGTCAATCCAATCGGTCACCCTTACAAAGAGCGCCCAGGAGTTTCGTAGCTTATCTCTGATTGAACAGATGCCTGCTACGGCACTTGGTTATCACTTATAATTGATACTTTCAAAAGCTTCTACTATTACATATTGAATATTAATTCGTTTTACACAGTATGCTACTTGTATCAAAGACAAGTGGAAATATTTTTATCTATTTATCTATTCAAGAAATTTGAATGTTATTTTCTACTAATCAATTTTTCAGGAAAGTGAGTGGGATATAAACTTTTTATTTAAAGGTTTCCTCTGCAGTAGGCCTATAAAACAAACATTCCCAATCATCTCTGAAGCATAGCATTAATAAGAATTCTAACAGGGAAATGCGCTAGTCAGTTTTTTCTAAGGTGAAAAGTCACGGGCTCAAATCCGAATGATTTATAGGAGAAATACTACACATTCCCATACAGCCGGTGCAGCCTAGCTTCAAAACAACTTGACTTCTTGTCCGAATAGCTTCTTAGCGATTACGGTTGTATTTATAATTTATAGCTACAATTGGACAGATATACTTGTCAAAAAAATTGTCCTCAGCAGTTTTTTTTCTCGGGAAGGATTAATGTTCGAGCGTAGCGTAATTTATCATACGTTAACTCTTGACACACGCTATGTGCACGGTTTACTATTTAAACTCCACGGGAGTCGGTAGCTGTCTGTGAAATTAGGTGCTAAGCAAGTCTAGTTAGATGGAATGCTGATTATTATGAGTTTGATGCTCATAGAGCTCAAATATTAAAAGGTGATAATAAAAGGTTTTCTATCAGATGAAAATCAGTAGAGCAATATTTGTATCAGATTTCAAATATTCAACTGAAACCTGGATTTTATTAAAAATAATGGTCAATTTATTGACAGATAGCTATTTTCAAGTCGATAGATCAAAGCTATTTTATAAACAGTTTTTTTTAATTCTTACATTGAACTGATTAAGAGATTCATTTTTTAAGCAATTTAATAATCCTTAAACAGGATATTTCAGGAGGAATCTGCCAAATTTCTCAAGCTTGTTCCTTTCATCAAAATAAAGAATAATGTTCATATAAACATAGGTCCTAAAACGTTTCGTTAGAGAAAAATAGCTGAAGTTGGCAGTTTTTGTTTTCAATTTATTCAATCAAGACATTCTAGAGCCTCAATTTACGTAATAAATTGAAAAGGTATTATGTTGAAGAAGTTAAAAATCGAAGAAAACATGTTATTAGGCTGTAACTACCGTAATTATTTTACAATATACAGTGCCTCCAATGTTACATTACAATGTTACAGTCTTTATAAACTCTCTTTGAACTGTATAAATTGTTTCGTTTCAAGTGAACTTTCTATTAACTTTTTAAGTGAATTCAACGACTTGCAGTCAAATTTGAATGCAATTCGTTGAATTTGCTTAAAAAGTTAATATTAACAACGCAGTTTGTCATGGAACAAGAAATGCAGGAATGAACTTTCTAATTGATAATCAAACTGAAAATGAAAGTTGCATATTTTTTCAAGTCCGAGAAAAATTTGAAATTTTTTTTGAAAGTGAATTTTTTATCGAAGAATAATGTTAGTATTTATTAATAAAATATGTTTCTATATTTATTTATAATAAACATATTTTTCTATTGCAATATTATATTATTTGTTGAAATATGTTAATTCCCTTGATATAGCATTTTGATAGAGGTTAAAAAATTGCACTGAGTGTATTAAAAATGTATTTTTGAAATGAATAAATAAATTTGAATAATCTAGTTAAAATTTTGCGAAAAAAGCAGTTTCAGGATTGAAGCCTCTTATATATACAAGGAAGTGATAGCCGAGTGCCGTAGCAGGTATCTATTCAATCAGAAATAAGCTACGAAACTCCTGGGCGCTCTTTTTAAGGGTGACCGATTGGATTGGCCAGCAATAAAGACTCTGCTCTCTGCTGTAAAATCACTTCCCAGTGGTTCGGAGCCCACCTAAAACTGTAGGTCCAACTCATCAATCATCATCCAATTCATTACCCACGCACAGGTATCAGTTATCTATGCGGGCTTCATCCACCGAAAAAAAAGAAAAAAAAAATTCATATTTGATTGTATTAATTTAGCTTTGACGAAGAAATAAATAAATGAAGATTTCAATTTTCACAATAAAAATATATATTTAAGATCTGAAAAAATTCTGTTTAAGATTAATTTCTCAATCAAAATGCAATTTTTAATCGAAAACTCCTAACAGAAAGAAATACACATTATAAATGGTGTAAGGAAATAGGCGAAAATTCCCATACAAGAAAACGCTCAACTTTTAACTCGCGGGAAACATCAGATGTAGGTTCTGTAGGTTATACTAACACACACATACTCTCTTCCTCTCCTTTTACAATCACACTCTCTTATAATTCCTCACTCACTCTCTTTCTCTCACTTGTACAATGTATTGATCGAAAAATGTCTTGCGACCCCTCAGACTATAGTGATTGATGGTTAATATTTCGTTGTTTGTCTATATGTCTATTGAACCTGGCACTAAATGATCCGCCGTAGACGTCTAAAACCTCACCTGGCGTGTGTGGGCTGAACAGGAAAACATTTCCTTCGCCGCCCCCCCTCTCATCAAACCCCCTTGAGGTCTCCTCCCGCTAACAACATTTTAAAACCTAACCTCTTTGACCTCATACCAACTGTCTGACTTCGTCACTATTTGAGCCACTTCTACCATCTGTTTTGATGCAACTCGGTTGTAGGCCTATGGTGACATATCAGAATTACTTACTACCACTTGTTGTTATTATTATTTTTTTCTAATCACTCACTTTGGTGTACGTTCAATTATTTCTTCATGGATGCTTCTTTCCGCTTCTTCCAGTGCTCCTTCATTCTCTCCGATGGTGTCTTTCTTCTCTTTTTTTAACCGACTTCCAAAAACAACAAGGTTACTATATTCGACCTGTTTTTTTTTATGTTTGTACATCAATCATTCGAACAATATTGAACCGATTTCGATGAATTTTTTTTTAATGAAAGAGCATCGCTCAGCGGTGGTCCCATACAAGTTTCGCAAGGATCGGCCCAATACTTAGCCCAATATTAAACAAAAAGGAGCATTCTTCGATGTCTTCATTTCAATCAAGTTTGAATAGGATAGTTCCACACATAACCGCCAATCGGATAACCGGTGTCGTTCACCAGGCTGATCATTGTATCATATGGAGCGCTTTAAATCTAGACGGTTTTCGAAATCATATGATGCAATGCAATTATGCCGGGTAAATGACATCGGTTACCCAAAGCTGGTTCAGTGTGAAAGAAGTCTTTAATGACTTCTTTTGACCAATCACATGAACTTAATTTGAATCGAGAATAAGAAGAATATAATATTTCTGTCCATATGTTCATATGAAAATTGTAAATAGTTTAGTTGATGTTATTGAGTCATAGGAATAAGGTTATTTAGTTGCAATCATAACACAAAAAATATCGTACATAACTCGTCCGGGAAGATGTTTACCATACTCGTATGATAATACCGCACTCAACTTCATCTCCTGCGTTTACTTATCATATTTTCAGTAAGCACAATATTTTCCACACTTGTAACGTAATATAGGCCTACTATTTCAGTGTAGGTATATTCTGAAAGGGACCACATCAAAATGAATCAAAAGCCATTTCACTTTTAAGAAACTTTTCGCTATTATAATTCTCCTAAATACAATATTCCACATAAAAAAAAACGTTGTAGAATTTTCCTTAGTTTATCTTTTCTTATAAGTGGATTTTTAGTTACTTAACTTTCGATGTTATAAATTAATTATTGGCTTGCTAATTTGATAAATATTTCATAGTGTAGGCTTTAAGAAATTTCTCATGTTTTCAAAGTTTGAAAATTCAACTAAAAAGCTTAAAATAAAACATATTTTAAAACAAAAAAAGAAACCAACTTCAGTGAAATGATAAAATACTCACGTACTAAAAAGTTTAAAATAAAGTATTTACTTTAAACTGAGAAAATTTTAAATTTCATACAAGTAATCTTTTGAAGTCGGCGCCAAATTTCTCATAAACTTCTAAAATATAACAGAATTACTCTGTGATGTTTCCCTGACGAAATAATTGAACAATCTAATATCAAAACTGACACTTTTTTTCAGTAAAAGTGAGTGTAAATCACATTTAATTGAAATAGTGCTAGTTTTGATATTAGATAGAATTTCTTATCAATTACTGTATTTCAGTAAAAGTGAGTGTAAATCACATATTTAATTGAAATACAGTGTTAGTTTTGATATTAGATAGAATTTCTTATCAATCACTTCCTGGTGGTTCGGAACCCACCTAGAACTGTAGGTTCAACTCATCAATCTCCATCATCCAATTCATTACCCACGCAAAACTCTCAGACCTATGTGGGCTTCATCCTCCAAAAAAATACAGTGTTAGTTTTGATATTAGATAGAATTTCTTATCATCTTTATAAAATATTTGGCGCCGACTTCAAAAGATTACTTGTATGAAATTTAAAATTTTCTCAGTTTAAAGTAAATACTTTATTTTAAACTTTTTAGTACGTGAGTATTTTATCATTTCACTGAAGTCGGTTTCTTTTTTTGTTTTAAAATATGTTTTATTGATACTACATTACCTCTTCTAGCTTTAGAATGTTCTTGGAATCTTTTATTTTTATCTTTCAGCAAATTTCTTAAATGTTCAGTGCTCTAGATTTTATTCTCTGTAATATTCAACAATTCATTAAATTGAATAATTGATTATTATTATTATTATTTTATCATTATTATTATTATTGTTGTTGTTATTATTATTGTTATTATTATTATTATTATTATTATTATTATTATTATTATTATTATTATTATTATTATTATTATTATTAATTATTATTATTATTATTATTATTATTATCATCATTATAATAATGATGATAATAATTATTATTATTATCATTATTATTATTATCACCCATTGCTGCAAGCAGCAATGGGTGAAGATGGCTAACTATATAATCACCATACTACAGACAAAGAAGAGAGATCTTGTTGCAGCAGGGTAGCTTGAATAAGCTAAAGGAATGGGAGGCCGTTCTGAAGTAATGTGATAAACAGTTCCAGGTGGTCTCTAGGTTTGGAGGTGGTTTTAGCCAATAGTTCATGCGCATGTACATGTCAAATGGCAAAACGCCTTAATAAAAGAAAATTAAAAAAATCATCATTATTATCATCAACAACATCTTTTCATTCAACGATTTTATCACTATCAACGCTTGATGGTTTTCACTAAAGTCGTGTTTACGAACACTAACAATCCATTAATCGATAGACATGACATTTATGAGTAGGTAAACAATTAAGATGCAATAATGAATACCAATTTACAGCCTATCACTCAATAGCACGTTTTTGCGCCTATGTACGTGTATTTTACTCTACTGGTAGAAGAAAAATGTTGCTTTCCTTTATCGAACATCTTTTTTTTTTGTTTAGGAAGTACGTGGGTCATTCAATAATTAAAGAGACAAATTGATGAGGCGAAGAAACGGTTGGTGGTACAAGTTTGATACATTTATAATTTTAAGTTTGCATCTCCTGGATGAGTTCTAATCAGCTGACAGGTGAACTTTTTTCTGTTAGAATCTTATCTTAGAATCAAGTATAATAATGTCAGGTTTTCTTGAAAATCCCACATTGGTTAGACATGTTTGTATTCGGTTTTTTGATTGCTGAAATTGAAAAACTAGCAAATCTACTCTAAAGATTGCTCAAGATAATTCTGGAAGTTGTATGAACCGTGGAAATTTTTACGAGTAGGCCTACATAGTAGAACAGTTCAAACATTGCCGAAAATGATGGGCTCATAAAAAGTCCAAAACGTTTTCACACACACGCGGTATCATAAAGGTCTAGAACTCTTCTTGATTAAAAACATTCATTCATTTTTTAACTACAGTACTCTGTTTGAAATAATCTTACTCAACACCATGTTGTTTGTTTTCATGGATAATCCATCTATTCATGCTCTAATCGTGATATTTCCAAACAAAATTTAAGAGATTGCCATTGATTTGGAAATGCTTCTACTCTTAAAATAATGTATAACTTCCTCCACAAATTACTATACACTCTATATCGTTATCACAAGGGCCTCAGAATTGTTCTTGATCAATTAATCAATTTTTTTTTTAACTTATTCTTCACATTTTGTTTGTATTGGTAGATAATATATCTATTAATGATATATATATCTATCTATATATATTAATGATATATATTATATCTATTAAGGTCTTCAAACAAGTTATGAATTAATAAAAAAAAAATAAATAAAAGAAACCGACTTTATTAAAATAACTGACACAAAAAATTAAATACTCACCAAGAAACATTTTTAAATAATTATCCACTTAAAATTGAAAAAATTTAATACAAGTAACCTTTTGAAGTTGGTGCCAAATATTTTGAGTTTATAAAAATTCTCTGTAATATTTCATGAGTTTATGAAAAATTTTATTCATGCTTATACATCTTAAATAATGGACAATACAACTTTTAATATTCTACGAGCAATATAAATCAATCAATCAATCAATCAATTTATTTCCAAGACAAATACAATTTATACAGTTTAGAAAGTTTGTAATAAATTACAACATTTCAACATTTATTGGAAAAACAACATAACCGCAAAGAAAAATCTGTGCGCGGATATGAGTTGCGCTTATAAATAATTCAAACAATCATGATTAAATAAATTTCGAGGAAACACACATTTCAAATTTCCAATTTTGGCTAGTAGATTTTTGTTAGTAAGACCAATATAGAAGCTACAGGCCACACAATTCGGACACGGGTCCTATCTATACAGCAGGCATGAGGCCTCTTCGGCATAGAAGAAGCCCTCTACAATATGACATTTGAATTTTTAATGGTTTAATTTCAATACGTTTTCAACGATGACAACAGTGTCGGCGTGAAGTTGAAAGAGCAGACGTCTGTAGAACACGTTCCTGCCAGCCGTCTTTTGTTGGTGAACCGAAATTTCAAAAGCAGTTCGTGTTTAAAAGAAACAGAGACTGGTCGCAAGTATTGGCATTTCCATATGTATTGAAGTGTCTGATCCGTGAACACTTCATTCTGATGGGTTACTGCTCGGTGTACGGCCGATATTTAAATTGCAGCCTTTTCAAAATGCAAATTTTCAAAATTAATTTAAATAATTAAAGTTGGAGATGGACGGAGGACTGACTCGCGGTATGACCGCTTTGGTTGAGGAGTGACGTCACAGTTTTGTCACTATATACGTTTTACAATTCTACTATATATACATATAATACACGTAATAACGTGCTATGGTCTACTACTTTGTTCACACAAAGTATAAAGTTAGGAAACGCTCTTTATTTGTAAGTAGCAGGCTGCCCGATATATCGAATCGAGATATCAATTGAGATTCAATATAATTGAATCGAGTTATCTAGAACATGACATAGCCTATCTACAAATTTAATTTAATAGTCTTTTCTGCTTCTTCTCCTTCTTTTTCTTCTCTTCTTTTTGTTATTCTCTTTTTTCTTCTCATTTCTCTTCTTCTTCTACTTCTTCTTATCCATCTATTACTTGTCCGTCTACTCCTTTCCCTCTTCTCATTGTTATTTTCCTCCTTCTCTTTTTTCTCTCTTTCTTTCTACTTCTTCTGTATTATTTATTCCTCTTCTCATTCTCTTTCCATAATCCTTATTCTCCAGCGCTAGAGTTTCGTCGACAGAGGATAGCGTCTAGACATTTATATATTATAGTTTTTTCAAAGTCGGCATCAAATAGAAAAATGTAATCTTGATGAATAATAAGACTTGAAGCTGCCACAGCTACATTTATTTAAAACAGTGAGATACTAGTTTCGGTTGTTACACCATTATCAATCTCTGATTTTATAATTGATAATGGTGAAACAACCGAAACTATCATCTCACTGTTTTCAATAAATGTAGTTGTGACAATTCAAGTATTATTATTCATTATGGATATCTTCCACAATATCACCTTCGCCACTACAAAAGTAAGAAAAATGTAATCCTTTAGTATACTTCTATATACAATAGGACAAGTCAGATAAAGTCCTTAAAACTTAACAATATTTCACATAATTATTATCTCACATAGCAATATTCACGTAAATCTAGAACTAATTCAAAATAAAAATAAAAAGGTTGAAAACTATTAATAAATATATTAATATTTCAATATATTTTTCATATTTGAAATCAGAGATCCCCAGATTCGTCCTGGTCAGTTATAAGTCCTGTACGAAGCGGGTTGGACTCTCCCTCATTTTATATTATAACTCAGAAACTTAGTTTTAAAAAGGCACTAGCAGGTAACAAGAAAATGTGTTCCATCTCACTCTCTCACATGTAAACTCGTTAAATCTCATTCTGAATTCTATACTTTTTGAATTTGAAGATGTTTAATTTCTGTTGAGATTTTTCAGGATATAAATGGGGTTAGTTTGTAGTTAGTTCGTAGTATCGGAAACTGCTATTTCTATTCACTTCTAGAAAGAAGTGAGGTTATGTTATCGTAAGAACGTTTGAATATTCACGTATGAATGAGCTTGCTTAATCGATTTCATCAATATTTTATAATACTCAAAATCAACATCATCAAGTATCAGAATTACTATTATTGAATCGAAATTGTATTTAAATGAATATTTTTTGAAAATATACAGTATGATATTATATTCTGATACAGTCTATTGAAGTGAACAATTCACAACTTCAATTTTATAATTCCACAATAATTATTCTTCATTGAAAATTTGATGAAAACACTAATGAAACGGTGTGGACTATGCAATAGAATTTATTAGTCTTGTGGATTGTGTTTTGGAAATACTTCAATCGATTAGTACAACTGTGAAAGGTAAACAACCTTACATGAAGGAGTTGGGAAAGAACATTTCAGTACCTTTTTCACCTGTCCTCTGAAATTGAAAGGCGGTTGTCCTCAGCTCGAGAACAGCCCAAGAATGTTTTGACCAGGGTGGAACTAGGTATTGCACTCTTAATACTTCTCATTTTCACAAATTTGGACAAAACCTGTAAAAATTGTTGACGTCATTCTGGGTTTTACATAATTGAGATCAAAGTAAGAGTTGAACAGAGAAATTTATTCTTGTTATTTTTTAACAAAGCAAAATTTTCAATAATTTGACACAATTACAATGTATTTTAAATAGGTACCAAGTTGAAAATTGATATGGCTGTTTCCCACTAATGACAAGAACTGAATTTGTAATTCAAGATCCCTCTAGATAAAATGAAGTTCTCTACAATTTGAAACCAATTTCACCTTTTTATCTGCTGTAATTTTTGAGCTGCAGCTATCAGTTAGGAATGTTTGCAGAGTTGCAGCTAAGCATTTTTCTTCACTTTCTGCTAACTCGTCTGGTCTGATAATAATAATTATAAATCACAACAAATGTATTATAATCCACTTTTCAAATGATGATTTCATTGGTGAGGGGGGGGAGTAATTTTTTGAACCTCTCATAGAAAAGTCCACTTAGTAGTTGCTTAGTACTCTCCTCTGGTGGCGCAGTTGGTTAGAGCGCTTGTCTGTGATTAGATGAGACTCAGGCTGGCTTCGTATTCCTGCAACCTTGAGTTTGAATCTTGTTCATCCATGCGCTGGTCTTCTGGCAAAATCTCGTAACCCACAAAAATTCCAAAAATGAGATTTTTTTGCCACTGGATTCCCTCACTCGTTCTTAACCTTACTGCAAAATATAGTAACCCGCAGATGATTCTAGAATTAATTATATGAATCAACGCATTTACTAGTAACGTTCAGTCAATGAAACATGGAAAGCATTATCTAATAAGCCATATGGTGTCTATCCAATGCCTTATCAAGTTTTCAACGTTTAAAAATAATTGGAAGCAAAAATACTCGTATCGTATCCCACATAACCTTTTCATTTGTATGTGGTTTACTAGATATTGCATTTCTAATATTCATATTCTCATGTGGGATACAAGTTATGCAAAATATAGTAACCCACATTTGTTCCAAAATAAACAAAATCATTTACTCATAAACCACATTTATTTGAAATAAAAATATGATTTTAACAGGTTAACTCCCATGTGCATCATATATGATGCATACAGATTGCTACTGAGATAACATGTGCATCATTTCTGGACATGCACTGTTGTCTATTCATATACCATATGTATATTTATTAATCTTTCTCCCAGACCATGACATTTTTTCCCATAATAAGGCAAGAAAACCTGTTGAACTCATATAATAAGTTGAAAATTTTGTATTTCCTGTATCAACAACTTCTCTAAAGCATGTGACCACTTTTGATGCACATGGTGTGTGGATGGATTTTTCAAAACATCCTCAAATCATATTGGTCAAGTTGTATTATGGTAATAACCTAATTCACGTATTACCTACTCTATGATTTAGGCAAGCTGTGAATATATACTTTGTTAACTTTTTAGTAGATTTTTCATTTATGTTGTGAAACCCCATACTAAAATAAAACAATGATGTAATGTTGTCAATTCCACTTATTATTGTGGAATAATACTCCACTTATTATAATTCCACTTATATATTTTACTCAATAATAAGTGTAATTGACAACATGCCCCAGACCAACAACTGGAAATATCCAAGATTTGAGTGAATGTGAAGAAATGGAAAGATATACATAAGAGACTCACCATAATATATTATGATCAATGACATTTATTGTATGAACTTGTATATTTCATTGATAATAGTTCATTCAAATTAAAGTTCCAACATTATAAATTATCCATACCTATATAACCTACCACCATGACCCACCCTGGATCTGAATAATAAACTCATGCCTACTACTTCTCCTATTTTATAACATTATTGCACTAACACACCCTAAAGCTGAATAATAAATCTACTGATAATCCCACTTACTAATCTTACCTTGATCTAAATACACAATTATTTCATCAATAATAATTCTTTCAAATAAAATTTCCAACATTATAAATTTTCCATACCTATATAACCCATCACAATGACCCACCCTGAATCTGAATAATAAACTCATGACTACTACTAATCCTATCCTCGAACATTATTACACTATAACACCCTAAATCCGAATAATAAACCTGCTACTACTCCTAGCTTCTTATATTTTTACCCTAACACACCCGAAATCTGAATGATAAACCTACTAATAATAAACTCCCTTCTATTTGACAAGATGTTAGAAAAGTTCTTATAACTGCCACCAGGGTCGACTGAATTTTTTTTTTTTTTTTTTTTTTTTTTAGGATAAAGCCCACATAGGTCTGAGACCTGTGCGTGGGTAATGAGTTGGATGATGGTGATTGATGAGTTGGACCTACAGTTTTAGGTGGGTTCCGAACCACCGGAATTTGAAACCAAGGATGATCTATGCTATTCATAAACCGGTGAAGCCGATTATATAGACAAAATGCATGTAGTTGTGTCCCATAATTGGACACAACCGTTTGTTTGATGAAGAAAAATGTGACCACATCTGATGCACATGGTACCTGGGTAACAAGCAATGTGTATCATATCTGATGCACAGCAAAGTAGCAGAGGAATAGGAAAAAACGGCTCTTGGTCAATGAGATCATTCCATCTTTTTAGGCATGGGAGTCAACCTGTTAATCATTATTGAAATGAAACTTGAGCCATACTAATGTTATTGTCAAAATATCATGACGTTTGAGTTTCTAAAAAATAATTGGTATAGTTTTTTTAATCATCTGTGAAATTTCATCAATATGGGTTACGAGCTTTTGCCAGAAGCGCATAGGTGTTTCTAATCATTCACTCATTCACATCATTTCCCGCGCACAACTTTCAGACTCATGTGACACCTTCTCTCTTATATTACAATCTTGCAAGTTAACTTCTTAGAAAAGAATGATTCTGTTGCTTGGTTTAACTATTTTATCACATTGAAGCTCAATTGTATATAGGAAAATGTTAACGTTAATATTATCTCTTGAAATTTAAACATATTTCAATAAATATTGGGGGGATAAAGTATTGAAGGAGAGAAGGAAGATAAATTAAGAAGAAGAAGAAGAAGAAGAAGAAAGAGAGGGGAAAGATAGGCTATTAAGTTGAATTTTTAAATAGCTTGTTTCACGTTCTGGGTATTTAGGCTCAAATGATTCGGGCAACCTGCTAGCAGATACATATTTATTCTATGACTAATCCTGTGCTATTGTTCGTATGGTTGAAAATGAAAAGCTTACTTATCACTTAACAAAAATCAGGTTTTAGGTCCTTGTCATAAAATATTAGAATGACTATAAAACATGCGGTATTGAAAAATGGAAAAAACAATCCAAGCAATAATAGAAACATCAAATAAATAATACTTATCACAAGTTTATTCTTGGATTTTTTTAGCCATTTGCCTCTACATCCAATGCTATGAATATTGTTCGAGGAAATATTTGCCGAAATCCAAACTTGGTGTCTCACATGGAAATGGTTGAAGAAAATAGTAGGCGGACGTTGGTGGATGCGAGTGCGTGCGTGCATGAGGACCGTATAGAGAAGAGTTAAGTGGAACCCGAACGATGGAGAGGGGCGAGCAGGGAATGCAGGGAAAGTTCAGAGGGGGTTGAACAACCCCCGAGTGAGTGCTTTCAATAAACACAATTTTGAGGTTCTCTTCTAGTGTTCTCTTTTTCCATTTATAACTGTCCAAACCCCCTACTAGCACCTAACCCATTCTCACTGTCACTCTTCTCACAATGTTGCTCTCCTATTTGCACTGCTACACCCTATCCTGAACGTTTCCTTTCATCCTCCATTCACCCTTATTCTTGTTCCTGAATATGAAAACTTTCATTCAAAATCCCATCTTGCAACATACTTATTTCTGTCCAATGTGTCTTATTCTCTGTATCCGCAATCTTTTCCGCATTCACCCATTCGTTGCCTAAGATTTTGTAAGTTTAACTTTAAAATTATGAAAATTCGGAAACAAGATCATCCACTTTTAGCCTGCTGCAACAAAATTGTTAGATTCACAGAAATAAAGTAATTTAATCTAATCTAATCTCTCTTTCTCCTCTCTCTCTCTCTCTCACTCGCGCTCTCTCTCTCTCTCTCTCTCTCTCTCTTTCTCTCTTTTAGGGTTGAGTGTAAGAGAGGCCCAGGAGTCCTAATTTCGCCCTTAATAAAGGCAATTAATCAATCAATCTCTCTCTCTCTCTCACCGGTTATTTAAGAGTTATTTGAGACACCGGTGGCAAGTGTCAAGAATGGAAAAATCTTTGACCAAACTTCGCCGTTTCATGAATTGCATCACTTGAATTGTCATCACAATAATATATCATTAAGATCATACAAACATCATTGTTCATAATTTCTAGCAATATAAAAAATGTGATGTTGAAAATTTTGTTTTTAACTATTCATATGCAAGATTTGTAAATTTGCATGAATAAAGAAAGATAATCTAATCTAATCTAATCTCTCTAAGAATCTCATTTCATTAGCTTTAACAATAAGACCACTGTTAATATTTCGTTCAAAATGAAAATAGTATAAACCAAATCTATTGTTATGTGATGTTAAAAATATTGTGTGTAAGTACCCGTTGGAGAAATTTGTAAAGTAATCTAATTTAATCTAATCTCTTTTTAGATTTAATCAAATTTTATTTAATCCGAGATTTAGAAGTTCAATTTGGGAAAATTGTAAATTTTTTTAGAAGTTGATTTTTGTATTGTAATATGAATCTAAGTTATATTATTAAGTTATCAGTTAACATTACTTTGAAAAATCATAATAGATATTGATTTATTTGAAAGTGAAGTCGTGTTTTAGGCATGATTATGTTCCACGAACCATTTAATTTAGTTAGTATACGTTTAGTCAGTTAGTTATTTAATTTTAGTTAGTATACGTTGCACTAGAGCGCAGCATTCGATCGCAATCAGTGATTTAAATATTCTTGAAAATTGGCCGGTTAAATCTCCAGTAAAAATTTACCGCAAATCAGGTGTTCAGCTCTTAACTGTTGTTTGTGCAACCAAATTTTTCGGATGCAAGATCAGTTTGGCAAGTGCTCAGAGATTAAATTTCAATAAGGTCTTATCAGATCATCTACTATCATTCCCCATATTTTTCCTATTCTTATTTAGTTCCTGTTATCCTCGTTTCCCGGATTCTTTCTTTTTTCTCTGTCACACAAATCCAAGTTCAGTGCAGAAAACGACCACTTTTACACCTTCTACGCAAGCGTATACACGCGCGCACGCCCAGACTTTGACTTGAACTTATAGGCTCGGATAAATTAATCAAAAATATAAATCCACCTCAAATCTCAGCAGTGCTCCACATACATCCGTAGCCAAATCTCCCCGCTCCCTTTCTATTTAAACAGCTTCTTTCATTTCTTTTTCATAATAAATGTGTAACGAAAATAAATCATACCTCGAGATTATAACTTATATCCCAGTTAGATTATTAATAATAATATCCATCTGTCCAAGGCAATGGTTTCATATTGCGCTTTTGCTTTCCTGGGGCGTTAGTTGTGTCTAATTTTATTTTACCGGGACCCTTCTATTTTATTTATGTTTCGTTTATTATTAAATCCATTCTAAACTCTTGTTTCTTGCTAAGGACAGGCCATATACATGACATGTGATAACATGTGATCATGTTGAAGTCAATTGGTACATATAAATTTTCATATAGGTGTAAACATAATAAATTATTTAAAATTATGAGTACAACGACTATTGTCCAAACTACTAAATAGAACTTTAAAAAAACCTGCAGTTATCGATGTCATATATAGCATATATTGGGTCATAGAATGTTCTCATCATCGCAACAAGCTCTCATTTTATGTCACATGTTCTCAATCATGTCATAACATTAATGATCCAGCACCACTCAAAACTCTTTCAAGCCCCCCTTTTTAGCAGAGACTATTTATTCTCTTAGAAACTTGAAATACTAATAAAAAACCTATAGAAACTTGAAAGCTATGCTTGCAATGATGCTTGAATCTATGCTTATAAAAATAGTAATCCTTATAGCATGCGATGAAGCAAGCCTATGTTACACATTAGGGGAAGTGATAGCCGAGTGCAGTAGCAGGTAGCTGTTCAATCAGGGATAAGCTACGAAACTCCTGGGCGTTCTTTGTAAGGGTGACCGATTGAATTGGCCAGCAAAAAAGACTCTGCTCTCTACTGTAAAATCACTTCCCGGTGGTTCGGAACCCACCTAAAACTATAGATCCAACTCATCAATCACCATCATCATATTCATTACCCACGCACAGGTCTTAGACGTATGTGGGCTTCATCCTCCAAAAAAATGTTAAAAGGTTTTGAGGGTGAATATTGGTGTGATCTTTTAGTCTATTCAAACAAAAAATATTTATTTTCCATTATCTGAAATTATTTTACTATTTTAAACTTAAGGAGCCTCCTACCAGTTTATCATTTTCCACTTTGAGGTATTCTCTTATACACCTTCAACACAAACACTAATCACTACCAACACATTACAATAACACTTGCATTAACGAATTTGATGTTGTCGAACTACTTGTTCATTACTTATATTACTTATTATAGGGTGTCTAATATTGAAAAGAAAGCTGTTAGGTACATAGAAAGAACAAATAGGTTTTGATTTTGATTCATATAGGTATTGGTTGAAGAGGCTTTTTTCCTACCTGTTTCCTACCTTGATGTATTTATGTTCTAGTTTACTAGCTTTATGCGTACTAGCCTTGGATTCATATACTGTACTAGCCTTGATGAGTATGAAGTTTTATTATATTACAAAAATAATTATATAACCCAAAATCTTGACGTACATTATTTTAATAATTTTCACGAAACCAATGAGAATGTCATTTCGTGAGTCACAATAGTAATTCGAACGGAACCCCAGCAACCGGTAGGAAATAGTATGAAAAGTCACCACAGCTTCTAGAGTCATGGAAATATCGAAATATTTTTTAAAGAATGATTAAAAAATATTTAGTTGAAGATTTTTGAAAAGAGTTCATTTCAGATCAAAATTAAGTCTCACCTCAACTGTTCAACATTGCAGTAATTATAGTAATCAGTGCATAAGTATGATAATACAGTATATTTTATAATATTTGTTGATTTAATTTGTGATCTACATTATACAAACTCTTCAAGACGTAGGCCCAATTTTTGAAAAAAGTTTTTTGATTTGTAGATTACGTCTTGGAGACTCCAGTAAAGGAGTATAAGACAAGTCAAATTAACAACTATACAATCTTATACACTAGTTACCATAATAATTATGGAAACTAGTGTATAAGAGTGTAGAAGATATATAGATAGTGTATAAGATAGTTTAGTAATTATTACTACATCAATTAGTTGAAGTGAGGCTTAATTTTGATATGAAAGGAACTCTTGTACACCATAAAAAACTTTATCAACTAAATATTTTTTCAATTGTTTTTTTAAATATTTCTATATTTTCAAGACTCTTTAAACACTGCGGTAGCTTGTTTTTTAAATATTTCTATATTTTCAAGACTCTTTTAAAACTGCGGTAACTTGTTTTTTAAATATTTCTATATTTTCAAGACTCTTTAAAAACTGCGGTAGCTTGTTGTAATTAGATACAGAAGCATGGTTCCACAGCATTGGCCTACCGCATCATCAGCTGTGCCCTGCAGTTACACTCAAATAGAACATCCAAGATTATCAATTTTTGATGAATAGGATTCAACTGTATTTTTCTATCACTTGCTGGCCTTGATTTAGACTTTCTGGCGGATTTTTTCTATTTGTGAGATTTGCATCGTACCATACACGTGGCGCTTGTCACCAGAAATACAACTTGTATTCGCCGAATCTTCTACTCGAAATGCAATCTACAGCGCAAGCAACATCGGATTGATTCTGCTCCAATTTGGTTGGTGACAAGTGACAAGTGACACAGCCTCGTGGTCCTGTTGGCGTTTTCGGTTGCGTCAGTTGAGTTTTCAGTCGCGTTCTAATCCTTCTACCAAAACGACCCTTCACTAACAACTTGAATAATTTCTGATTTGTCCCCGTTCCCCTTGACGTAATCTTATTCAGACTGTCTAAACATGTTGAAATGAAAGCGAGCTGACAAGTAACAGGAAAACGAAAAGGAAATTGTCGACAAGTGAGATGAAAATAATACACAGACGTGTGACAAGTAGGATGAAAATAATGCGCAGTTTTGTGACATGTGAAATGTACAAAACAGTGGTACAGAAGAGTGATTTCAAGAGACAAAACTTTGCTCCCACAATTATTTTTAAACTTTAATTACTTTCTGTACAATTTTCTAGCACTGCATTTTTGAAAACAATTGAAAAAAATTTCAAAATCACTGGGTTTAATGATCATTTTATTAGTGAATTTTATAACATTTTCCCGCACAAAGGATCTAGATTTGATAGAAGACTAATGCTATTCAAATTTTCAAGTTTTTTATTACTTTCTATAATGTGTTACTTTTTATAGTTTTTTCTCGCTTGAATTGATGTACAAGTATAAGACGCCCCACACAGGAGTACCTTAGGGGCTGCCATATTAGACAATAGGCATGTATTATATACAATTAGTTATGTTTGTTTTTATGAATCGATTTGAAAGTGTTCAAGTATTGTATGTGCTACTGGTCGAATAAATCTATCTATAAATATATATATATATATATAGGCCTATAATCGAAATACCACTGACTGACTCACTCACTCATTCATCACAGTTTCTCAGGAACCACTCGACCAAAAACGATAAAATTTGGTACACGTATTCAGTAGGGAGACTAGACGCGTGCTAAGAAAGGGTTTCAAAATTTACCTCAAAATGGGCCCAAAATTGAAGATTTTTGAAAATTTAGGTGACAACAATTTCTAGAGAACCATAAGGTCAAATCAGATAAAATTTGGTATTCATGTTAAGTATCGGCCTTAGATGTACCTTGGAAAAAAGTTTCAAAATTAGCCCCAAAATCGACGATTTTTGAAAAGTTCGGTTGAGGCCCTAGACGTGTACTTAACAGATATAATCAACCTGGCATAATTACATTTCATCATACCCAGTCATATGTTTCCCACATATTGCAAGGCTCCGACTGTATGGTAGCCTACATGCAAAGTGCAAAGTCTTTTGCTGTTCAAAGACAGTGTAAATAACGCTGCTAAGGGGTCTGCCATATGATAAAAACGGTTGACTTCTATCAGCTGTTCCTTTAAGCTGTTTGGCTGGCAAGTTCAGTAGGTTAGGTCTATTAATGAAATAATAATTTGTTTTAAGAACCACAAGGCCAAAAAAGTTCAAAAAGCTGTTTGGCTGGCAAGTTCAGTAGGTTAGGTCTATTAATGAAATAATAATTTGTTTTAAGAACCACAAGGCCAAAAAGTTCAAATTTTCAGCTGGGGTGCTAAACACGTGAAAAATAGGGTGACATGACTCATCTCAAAATTTAGGATTTTTGGAATTCAGTTGATCACAATTTCTCAAAAACCTCAAGGCCACATGGAGTGAAATTTGATATAATGTATATGTTTGATTAAGACCCTAGATTCCCAAAATCACCTATTTCTGTAAAAGGCCGAAAATTCGCTACTAGATAGATTCAAACTTTGCTGACATGTTAAAAAAAAAAATTGAAAAGAAAGAAATATATAAAAACTAGCCGGCAGTTTACATAAATAGGGTTACATGATTCATCTCAAAATTTAGGATTTTTGGAATTCAGTTGATCACAATATCTCAAAAACCTCAAGGCCACATGGAGTGAAATATGATATAATGTATATGTTTGATTAAGACCCTAGATGCATACTAAGTGATGGTATCAAAATTCTTCCCAAAATCACCTATTTCTGTAAATTTATCTAATCACAATGGAAATTAGTTGGACCCCCCGGGGGTCCAGGGGGCGGAGCCCCCTGGCTAGACGGTTAAGGCGAGCGAAGCGAGTCTGCCGGCTAGTTATTATTATTTTCAAGTAACTTGGTTACCTTTAATAAACCGGGCTGTATTTTCAATACTTTCAAAATACAATCTCACTAGAAGTACAAATCTAGATAAAAGTAGAAATGAATCTGTCAAAACAAAACGATTTCAAACACGTTTGTGGATTATAAATGATAGATATAACTTGAAAATGGACTCTAATTTAATTATCACAGCCAGAAGATTACTGAGTAGGAATGATGTACTCTATATAATTGAAAAGATTGATAATAATAGAATTGTAATCCAGATAAATTAGTTGTGAGCTAAAAAGGTGAATATCTTTTCAAATCTTTTCAAATGTGCAACGAAATTATGTTCTATTAGTGAGAAGGTTTGAATGTTATTAGAAATCAATAGGACAAAAGAATTATTTATTGATAGTTTTAGTCTATCCTCGTCAGTATCCATCATACTCATGAATCAATATGCCCACTATAGTTTTATAAACTAGGCTATTGTTCACAAAAAATTGTTAAGTAGCCGATAAGGCCTTATTGAAATTGTGCCATTGTCCGTCCGACTGTCCATCCGGCTGTGCTCTAACGCTTGAAAGAAAGATTCTAGACTCTTGAAACTTGGTATATAGCTTCCTCATAGACCAAGTGAGATCGCTATTGATTTTGGAGTTTAGGAGTGCAACATAAAACTAATTATGATGTAAATCATATTTAATCTGTAGGCTATAGGTTATTTTTGGCTAGCGAAAATCAAAACATTGGACAGCGGCTTCATTTCGAATACAAAAAAGATTGTACAATATCACGAAGGCTTAGCCAAATTATTCACTTTATTTTGAACGTTCACGTTTTCATTTCTGATAGTGTTAAAATCTTTTATTAATTTATTCTGAACGTTGAATTGAAAAGGAACAGAAGGAAAATATTGAGGCATGATATTTTATGAGATCTGTTAACAAGAAAAGAAGAAGAAACAAAACTTTTTTCAATAACTGCCGATGTGCATTTCTTTATGGATCGGGAAGCATGAATATGATGTTGATAGAAATCAAAGGTGTGAAATTGTGGATATGCTCATCAGCACAACTGATAATGAATAATTATTATTATTTTATGTAAACTCGTCGGGTCCTTGGATACTCCGTCGTATCAATTTATAACTGTTAATTCCAACCTACAATTAACCTTTTTAAAACTGAACCTTTTCAAGTACGTGGGTAACCCTACCTGGGATGGTCCTTTAACTCTACACCCTACCACGTTTTTTCTACAATTTTTTGTGTATTTTCGATTTTTGCAGATTTGTGTGTGTAAGTGGGAGTTTTCTTCCATAGATTCATAGCACCAAAATAGTGTTAGTTTCTTAAAAATGATGATAACAACACTGTTTAGAACATTTTTTCTCAGATGATAATAATGTGTGATTAGTACTGTAGTTATAAATGTTGAATACATATTACATTTCTGTATGTATGTATATAGTAAAATAGTCGACTATAGGTGACTCTTCAGACCTCAACGTTTAAGCCCAAAGAGTGTTCTACAGAAACGAGGAGTGAGGTAGTTTGTGACTGCTTTCCTCACTGAACTAACAGAATTCTTGGCGTTTCAAGTATGCCAAACCACCGAAAAAATTCTGAAGCTCTATGCTTGACAATCCACTCCCATCTTTACACAGGGTCTGGCTGCACAGGTGAGTGTGCGTACTATCTAGCTCACCTCTGAGCCACTTCCTGCGTCCATCATTCGACAGAGACGTTTGGAAAGCAACACAGAATTGATGTAGCCTTTTTTGTATGTGGGATGAACATAAATGAATTCACCTTAAGCCACAATAATGCTTATATATTGCATATACATATATAGCACAATATGAGACTCTGTTCTCTGCTGATTTGACTCTGTTCTATGCTGTAAAATCACTTCCCGGTTGGTCGGAACTCACCTCCAATTCAATTAAGGAAGTGATAGCCACGAGCCGTAGCTGGTATCTGTTCAATCAGAGAGATAAGCTGCGTTCTCGTAGGTTCCGTTCGTAACGGTGACCGATTAGATTGGCCAGCAAAAAAGACACTGTTCTCTGCTGTAAAATCACTTCCCGGTGGTTCGGAACCCACCTAAAACTGTAGGTCCAACTCATCAATCACCATCATCCAACTCATTACCCACGCACAGGTCTCAGACCTATGTGGGCTTCATCCTCAAAGAAAAAAAAAAAAAAAAAAAAAAAATTCAATTCATCTAACCTAAAACTGTAGGTACAACTCATCAACCATCATCATCCAATTTATTACCCACGCACAGGTCTCAGAGCTATGTGGGCTTCATCCTCCAAAAAATAGATTATTACAGTCATACTATAAAGTAATAAGTTATACAGCGCGTGTAACTGAACCAACATAAAATAAGAGAGAAACCAAATGAAAGAGCAACTATTAGAGTCTCTGTTCTACAACTTACAAGCATTTAGCTGACAGCGACCTAACTGAGCGTAATTATAAATAGCATTTTAAAGAGAAGACTTGTGACAAGCTGACAGCATTCAACTTAACGATCAAGTTCGACTTTTGACATAAGAAAGTGCTAAACTATGTCTAGTCTTCTGCTGTCCGCGTTCGTTTTTCAGTATTTTATTCTTATCCTTCCTCGAATCCTCGATATTACGTCATGCGACACATATCACATGAGATGGACACATCACCGTATTAGGGATTAAAATATTGTATAATTTATGAGAAATCGGGAGAGAATCTAGTTTTAAAAGTTAAATTGGATAGATAAATCTATTTGGAAAGTTCAAGTTGGATAGATAATTTTAACAAAAGAAGAATACCAGAATGTACAATCAGCTTTGTATGGAACTTGACCGATATTCTATGAACTAGCTTTGAAGCTTCCTTTTAAAACTCAACTCAAGGGAGACCTTGAAAAGCATTCTCTCAAGCGGATTTTGAATCTCTCAAGCGGGAGACCTTGAATTAAGGAAGCCTTCATCTGTTTCCATTATAAGTTTTCAGGTTCCACACACTAACAATAATAAATTTCCATTGATTACTGACCCCAACTGGAAAAGAATTTGAATAGATTAATGTTTTTATTATATATTATATATATTTTTTGTTTTGAGTGTTCAATTGTACCTTTGTAACAGTATTTTGATAACCAAAATCAATTTCTCAACAACAATCTAATTTTGAATTCTTTAATTACTATACGGTTAAGTATGGGCAACGACTACGACTGTGTAAATACCACTATTCCACAGAATGTGTTTGAATTTACGATGTTTATTATCATCATCAAGTATTTAATTCTCCACTCTGCAAGCACCCCTGCTAAAGTCAGGAATGAAGGTGCTTAACTTCAATTTTATTTGTGTCTCAATTATCACAGTTTGGAGTGAAATTAGACGATAAAACGATTAGAACCAGTCTCAGAACTGTAGAAACTATGTTCTACATTTTGAGAAAAAAATCGGAGGTAGTTTGTGCTTTGTAGCTCGTACAAGAGCGGTCCCAGGTGGTAAGGGGGGGGGGCGATAATAAGGGTCACAATCTCCCCAAATCGGAACTTTACTATGGAAGGGATTGAGGGGTAAGAGAGAAAACTCGCGAAATAGGTCAGTGAAATTCAAATTTGTGACCCACCAAACGGTCCAGTTGTACCACCATGAGATTGCATCTTGAATGACGTGACACATCTTTAATTATTGTGTAAACACTCCGAAAAGTTTCCCTTTCTTTGTAGTGGCGAAGGTGATATTGTGGAAGGTATCCATAACGAATAATAAGACAAAATTGTCACAACCACATTTTTTAAAACTTTGAGAAACTAGTTTCGGTTGTTACACCAATCTCAATCAAACTCTAAAAGTTTCAGCTTTTCAGCCTATCTGAAAAATTTCTGATGTTTTACTTTTATTCTCTGTTCACAGGTACCGTGAACGCCAACGGTGAAACGAAACGCCAAAGGACATCGTACACGAGGTACCAGACGCTGGAGCTGGAGAAGGAGTTCCACTTCAACCGCTACCTGACGAGGAGACGGAGAATCGAAATTGCGCACGCTCTTTGTCTCACCGAGCGACAGATCAAAATCTGGTTCCAGAACAGGCGAATGAAGTGGAAGAAGGAGCACAAAATGGCCAGCATGAATGTCATTCCTTATCATTACCACATGTCACAGCCCTACGGCAACCCCTACCAGTTCACGCATCTCACCACCTAATTTCCACCCTCGCCCTACCCTTAAGCACCAAGTCGTGACGTCACACGTCCGCTGTGAGTCCTACAAAACATGTTCAGCTTTTACGTCAAACGTACATCATAGCCCACCGTGAAAATCAAAATCTTTTACCCATCTTTATACGAGACCCATCTTTTGGAATAGGATAGGGGAGAGTGTTGTGCCTTGGAACACATTTTATATTTTGACTTCTAATAACAAAACTATGCATTTTTCAACTGAAACAATATTTTTCTTGACAGCTGTATCATGTTTTCTAAAATATGATATAACTTTATCCTGCGGTAACAAAATAGAAAATAAATAAAATTTGTAAGGCTTGCAAGTGCTCCAAGGTACATCATTTTAATTCTTTTAGCCAAAAACTCTATTACTAAATGTTAAAACTAGAGCCGAAATGTTTGTAGGTGATTTTCTACATCTTCTCTTATTTAAGGCGTACTAAAAATGTTCTTTTGAAAAAATTATTAATGAATTAATGCCCGGTTTCTGAGTTATTCATTAACTTAATGGACCATTAACACAATGCTGGAGCAATGGGTTAATGATCCATTAAACTAAATGAACAACTCAGAAACCGGGCATAAATCTTCTTAATTTTAAGAAAAAATCAATATATAGTTTAACTCAAAAGGAACACTATGATTCATTTTTAATTTAATAATAATTAATAAATACTTGGTAGGCTAAGGTAAGCTACAAAGTAGGTAACGGATATTGTCTTAGTTAATAAACAAGAAATTCTAAATTTTTGAGTGCAGCCCTGAATTTTTTGAACGCTTCTAACTTGAATGGATGTTTTCAGATAAGCATTTTAATGGAAGAGTTATTAATCTCTCAAAGCAATAATTGATTTTATTTGCAAATTAAGAATCTATCAAATTAGAACATGAATGGCATCTAGTATGGTTAAGTGCTACGTTTTCATGATTTTTTTAATTTTTTTTAATGCCGGTGAAGTTTTTTCTACCACTCGCATTAAAAGTAAACTCAATACATTGCAATTTATTTAACTTTACTAAAGTGTTTTTCATATACAGGATTGACTAGAAGCTCTGATAATGAAGACTTGTAAAACGTAAATCTGCTTACAAAAAAAAATTACGGTTGTTTAAAGATGGGTAAAATCTACAAATAAGGTTTCTTTTCTAATGTATTTTTCAGGCATTTTAAAAATATTCTATTCTAATTGGATTTCAACATTTGCTCACCAAAACTTGAATACAAATACTAGGTTATCACAAGAATAAACAATAATTATTTTTTAAATGATTTCAATGCGATCAAATAAATAGGTGGTGATATGTTATTATTAAATTCACAGTATCTTTATTTCTTCAATTTTTTTCAATAAATCTTAGTCAACTTCGAATATTTCACAATATGTTTTAACGACTGATTGCTAAAGGGAAGAAAGGGTATGGACAATTTCGATTAAGTTTTTCCATGGACTGATTTTTATCAATAAACTTCATTCAAGGCTGTTCTTAATAAACTGGTGATAAGTGTATTGTAAAGTACAATATTTACTGTAAGTGAAAAGACATAACATGCGAAAATCGCATATAAGTGACAAGCAACAACTTACCAAGTCGCAATAAACTATATTATCGACTAAATTGTGAAGTGCTCTGAAATACATTTGAACTCTACAAGTTTCTGAATTCTCGATCCGAGTGAGTATGTTGTGATTGTATGCATACAAATCACGTGATCAGTGTTGATGTTGAAATGCTAGGTATTTTGTGTGACATTATTGCAAAAATAACTGTACTTATGGATGGTATGATAAGTTCATATCCAAGGATTGGCCAATAATAGCCTTTACCTACTGTATTTTGCCGTGTGAATGGTATTAGAATATGAATAACTGGCAAAGACAGTTTCAAATATAAATATATTTCCAATAGGGATGATACATTTTCGAAGTAAGATCTAGTTCTTGGCTGTTCATGATTAGCATTTTTCTAAATTTCTACTTTTAACTCAGATTTTTCTTACAATCACAAGAATTTTACCACAGGTAAGTTTTCATGTGTAGAAAATATACACTAGGAACCAATAGCGGATTCAGGAGTTGATTTCGGGGGGGGGGCGAACACCGGGGGGTTTGGGGGTATGGAATTGCCCCCTTTGCCCCCCTTGGATCCGCCACTGTTAGGAACAAGCATTAAATAGATTAATGTTTTGCATGGACTTCATAGAGTTTGTAAACTGAAAGCTATCATTTAAGCTGAAATAATGATGTTATGTTTCTCCACTGCTTTTATATTGTTTTTTTTTTTTTTTTTTTTTTGTAAAGCAGCCAAGAATTAGATGAAAATTCAATTAAAATTGAAAGTTAAGTGCAATATTGTTGTGTGGAATGTCTGATAAGTTCTTAATTCTTGTATTTTTAAAATGTAAATATACAACTACTGTATGATTAATATAATTATATTAGTACTTACACTGTATATTAGATGTTGGAGAAAAATAATTGTTGTTCCAGTTTATTTTAAATTTAATGTTAGTAGTCTATTGAAACTGTGGGTAAAATACTTTGAAAAAGAAATCAAAGTAAATTGCGCATAAAACTCATTATTGTGATTGATTTAGATTTATTTTTTGAATAATATAATTTTCACTATTTGTCACTGTGAATATTCAAAGAAACGGCATTCTTGATTGTAGTGTATAAGCTATTCGTGTATAAATTGATTTTGTAAAATTAATATAACCTACAATGTAAATAGGCGATCTGTAGATTGTTAGTTACGGCTGTTTATTTTAATGATAACACGAAAAGTATACACTGCATAATTGGTTAATTGAAAATTTAATAAGAGAAAGCAAATTCGGAAATATACAGGGAATTATGTTTAGTTATATAGAGAGAAAAGTATAGTCAATAGGCCTCTATTGTATACTACAACAAAATACTCATATTCACTATTTGAAAATTATTATGTATGGATAGATCTTCGTGTTATTCCATCTGAACAAATCTAGAACATATCTACTTCTATAGAATTTAAATTCAATGGCTTACAGACTCCTAAAAAATCTATTATTCGATTAGAGTATAATTTAAAAAGAGAATCTTGAAACTTGAAACAGAATTAAATTGTATTTAGTATTCTACAAAGTTACCCACGGTTTTTTTTTTTGCAAAAGAGGGTCACAATAATCAGTTTTGTTTGATGGGGAAGAATTCAATTATTAGTTTCTGGAACTCACAATTTTGATATTATACAGAATGTTGGGCATTCTTAATCAAAGTAAGGATATTCAATATTTTTGATTTTACATTGAGTCTGCAAGACAAAAAGATTAGGTACAAATTTTGTTTGGGAATAAGAAAAAAATTAAAAAATAAGCATGCACAGCTTAATTCAGCAATAAATCGAAAAACCTTCAACTTCAGCTCAAAAATCAAATATTTTTATGAAAAAAGCTATTCTCAATTTTTAATTGAACGAAACTATTCCTTGTTCCTTGAAATAGTTTCAGACTAAAGTAGAATCGATAAGATTTTCCTAAGAAAAGATGTACACACTTGTCATGAGAAACATTTTTATAACAATTATGTTGTTCATGTATTTAGACAAAAAAAAACTGTTGTAATATAACTAATAGAATCCATTTCTCACTCTCTTCTAAGAAGTACTGTATTTCGAAACTTGATTGTTGTTCTATTTCTATTTATTGATACTATGTATTGTGTTCAGTTGATTTTTGAATTCACATGCGAAATCTTATTAAACGTGGTGATATATTGTTTCATGTAATATGTACGATTGAGAAAAATAAATATGATAAAAATACATAACTCTTGAAAAAAGCAGTTTCTCATTTCAACATATTCAGTCGTCGTGAATTTACCTGTTCTCTGCTGTAAAATGACTTCCCGGTGGTTTGAAGCCCACCTAAATCTGTAGGTCCTGCTCATCAATCTCCATCATACAATTCATTACCCACGCGCAGGTCTCAGACCAGTGTGGGCTTCATCCTCCGATAAAAAGGTTTAGTAGGCCTACATAGATTCATCATATATCTTATAAGTTTCCACATTATCGTATTTTAATAGCTTTCGAATGTAATGAAAAACAAATTATATTAATCACTGTAACTTTGAAATAAAATCAAATATTTAAAATTGGATATAATAAAAATTTCAATAGGAATTACGAATTCGACGATAATTTTGACTCAGAATTACTCACATAAAACTATAGCAGATCCAGGGCGCCCAGAAAACTTGAATATTTTGCAAAAGTTGTATATTGGGACAGTTTCAGACTTGTAAATTATTGGAATTTCAGATTCCAATGGCTAATACCAAAGAAAATTTTATTTAAATTGTCATTGCTGATACCAGATAGGGTATAGGTACCAAAACAAGCTACCTTGTTACTAAATAAAGAAATTCAACTGTTATTTTTATTGTCAAATAAATAATAATAATAATGGTTTTTCTACTACTAATAATAATAATAACTTAAAATAATAATATGAGCTGGCTGGCTCAGTTCTGGTGTCAGAATTTTCAGGTCGCACCTGAATAAGTTGAGAGCCTCTACTTGACTTAACGACCATTTTTATGCAGCCGGGACCAACAGGCTTAACAAAAAAAATTAACTTGAGCAACAAATTATCTAATTAATAAATGAAATTAATATTTCTAGTCAATGAGATTCGATTTATAATTATAAAATTATCATCAATTGACTATTGAAGTTTTCAAGTAGGGCTGACTATTTCGAACTCTCTCAGGCTCCAATCACTTTCTCTCTTTTCTCTCTCCGAAGAACTGCTCTCTCTATCTCTTACTCTCCCCCACAAACCTTCTCTTTCTCTAATCCGCATTCTTTCCACAATAAAAACACACCCAACCGTTCTTATTGAAATCAGAATTCATTGATACGCTAGTGCAGATGATTAATGGGGGTCTGGGACAATTTCCTGTAGGGGAAGGATGTACGTATAAGAAAGCTGGGGTGATTATGTCCGAGGTTAGAAGCCCAACTCGGAAAATCGAAATTCCCAGTTAACCGCGTGTTTTAACACCGATCACAATTGCGATCTCCTTCCCCTTCACTTTTAACAATAAATTTTTCCGATTAAAAAACAATTCTCTCTTCAATTTCCACTCTTAACCACCACATTTCCCATTACAACCATATTCGTGGAAGCTGACATGTTCCTTAAATATAAGATTTAGAAGGGGTCTAGAAGTAAAAACCGACAAATGACATTTTTTTTAAATGTCAAGATATTTACATCATTTTTTCAGCTCAATCAGCCGCATATAATGGAAGAATCAGTTAGAAGAAAAACTTGACTGTTCGTATACTTTTTCAATGTTAAAATGTTACCTTAGAAACATAAACCGACAAATGTATCAAGCTGTGAGAAACAAACACAGACAAATACAACCTGGCCAATCAGAAGAGAGAAATTGGCCATGTGACCGCTTGCAGCTGTCGTCAGGTTGTCTGCTTGAACAAAACAAAACAAAAAATAAATCTTTTTTATGGTTGAAAACTGATATTAATAAAGTTAAATTTTAATATTTGGGCCTTAATGAATTCATTATTTGGTAAAATTTATGTTTTGTTTGTTAGCGATTAGAAGCAAAAACCGACTTGTGAAAATGACAGTTTGAAGCAAAAACCGACAATTACAGCAGTTGCTAGCAAAACCAGACAAATGCTAAATTTAATTCAAATTCCTGATTTTTCTATTAAATATATTTTTATAGGCTCTGTTTCACTGTTTTAAGTACACTCCAACGATTTTATTAAAAAAAATCTCTAAATGGGGTCAAGCTAATCGATTTAAAGCTATCCTGGAAAATTTGAGTTTTTGCATAATTATGTCTGTTTTTGCTTTTAGACCCCTCGTATAATCAGTTATCGGAGTCTAAAAATTCACTAATAATGATTATTATAATCAATAATATTGATTATTATAAATCAATAATAATGATTATTATAATCAATAATAATTGTCAATTCAAAAACTGTTTCGAATAGATAATTTACAAAATACTTAAGTTTTTCTCGAGGTTATGAAAGCTTGCCATAGGTTTATGAAATTAATTGTATTCTTTTATTCTCAACATTTTATAGCCTACTCGCTAGAGTCGTTATTTCATCTTTCATGTGAAATAAAAATGCAGCAATGGAATAATTCAATGTTTCTTTAATTTTTCATATAGTTGAATATAAATTTTCTCAGTTTTCAAATTACTTCGAGGAAAGATGGTTATCTATGAAAATTATGAGAAGTATCAAATTGAAAATGTGTTTTAAAATACATAGAAGAGTTCCGAGCTAGTAGACAATAACATATAGTGACAATATAGTGGCAATAACACAGAAAACAGTCAGTCATAACTGCTCGGTCGCTTATAATTTGATTATTTGGGTTTACACTTCGAAAAAAAAATTTACGCTTGTTTAGATATAAAAATAAGTTTATGTCTTTTGTGTGAAAGGAATTTGTATGTTCACTCACAGAGCAACGCAAATTCAATTAAAATTGAGATTAGAACATTTGGAATTAATTTATTGCAAATATAATTAATTCTATTCGTACAATAGAATTAACAATATTATATGCTGATTCTATTCTATATGGTTCCATGGTTTCACCTCACCGTTTCAGTCGTGTTATAGAAAATATGGTAAACCTACAATCATTTTAGGTGAGTTCCGAGCTATTAGGTAAGTGACAATAACACAGAAAACAACTGTTCGGTCACCTAGGCGAGCGCCGTTTTTGAAGATTGGGGAAAATAAGAAAAGTCCTATATTTAAAATTAATTGGGACTAATTGATATAAATAATGGTAGGATTCAACTACGTTGTTATAGAAATACAAACTTTTAGTCGAGAAACTTGAATAGAGATCATTATAATGTTCAGATCTTTTGTGGATCTCAATAGATATTCAGAATTTTCCTCAATTTTATTAGATTCAATTTCAATTCGGCATTTTCTCCGATTCGACATCTTCTCTGAATCTAATTAGACAACCAAATCGATGATGAAACACTTCTGAAAACATGATTCATACTTTCAATGAATTGAATTATTAAATTAATAATGAAACATAACTCACTTACTTCCAATGAATTACGGTAGTGATGCATAGGATATTTTTCGAAGGCTTTCAACATGGTTTATTGAGTAGGCCTACATAAAAAGAGCGTGATAGAAAACCGAAATTTCTACAAGAAGTGAAATATAAAAGAGAAGTATTCGATGTGGAAAGGAGAGAGAAAATGATAGAAGAAAGAGAAGAGACACAACCATTCTGAAACAAAACAACTTTTCCAATTAAACCCAATTAAGTGCAAAGTTCCAAGCTTTCCCCCGCTATTCGAGGAAGCGAGTAAGGGATAAATGAAGAGACTGAAAGAAGAAGAAGAAGAAGCAGAAGAAGCCTAGGGGAAGGTGACAAGGGAAACCGAACTAAGAAAGAAGGGCTGAAAAGTTTTTTTTTAATTTGAAGGGTGTGAAAAAAGTATTGAGCTTTGATTGGAGGCCACAATCGAATCAGGCTAGTCTATTGAATAATATTGATCGGAGATTATTTCAGAATAAGTGGGGTGTTTGATGAAATTTCAAAATATCTATTAAATAGTATGAGACATTTTTTAGTTTATTATTATTGATGTTGAAGATCCATCTTGTTTCCACTAATATACAATAAAAACTTAAAAAACACAAGTGGAAATTAACTCACGTTATGGCCTGACGGCCGTTTCACTAGCTGTCAAGTGGATCATCAGGCGACCCACAGTACACATGTGTATGTGTACACGTCTGACGATGCTCTTGACAACAGAGTAAAACGGCCGTCATGCCTTAACGTGAGTTAATTTCCACTTGTGTTTTTTAGTTTTTATTATAAAACGGCCGTTTCACTCTGTTGTCAAGAGGATCGTCAGACGACCCACAGTACACATGTGTATGTGTACACGTCTGACGAAGCTCTTGACAACAGAGTGAAACGGCCGTCATGCCATAACGTGAGTTAATTTCCACTTGTGTTTTTTAGTTTTTATTATATGACGGCCGTTTCACTCTGTTGTCAAGAGGATCGTCAGACGACCCACAGTACACATGTGTATGTGTACACGTCTGACGATGCTCTTGACAACAGAGTGAAACGGCCGTCATGCCATAACGTGAGTTAATTTCCACTTAAAAGTGTTTTTTAATTTTTTATTATTATTATCATTAATTTAAGTTGTCAAGGTAGTTTGATATGATACCCAGACAAAAGTGAACATGATAAGAGTGAGACCGAGGTTTTACCCCGGACTTTTATTAAAATAATTCCTCTGAAGCCCGATTTTAAGATATTCAGGACATGCTAGAGTCAACCCCAATTTATTTGAGGGTAGAAACACCTAAAGTCTACACTTGTGACAAGTAAATTATAGTAACTTTTTATGTAAATTTAACGACTTGCAGTCAAATATTTAATTATTTTAATTTAAATATTTAATTATTTGACTGCAAGTCGTTAAATTCACATAAAAAGGTAATATTAACAACGCAGTTCGTCATGGAACAAGAAAAACAGGAATTAAATTATAGTATTCCACAGTGTATGATGGAGGAATATGGGAAGTAATAGCCGTGAGCCGTAGCAGGTATCTGTTCAATTAGATAGAGATAAGCTGCGTTCAACTAGGCACTCTTTGTAAGGGTGACCGATTAGATTGGCTAGCAAAAAATATACTTTTCTCTGCTGTAAAATCACTTCCTGGTGGTTCGGAACCCACCTAAAACTGTAGGCCCAACTCATCAATCACCATCATCCAACTCGTTACCCACGCACACAGTGGCGGTCCCAGGATTTCATTTCGGGGGGGGGGGATGACCACCGGAGGGGTCTGGGAAAAAATGGGGAATTTAAAGCCTAAAATGTATTTTTATACGTATTTGAGCTCCAAAATATGCTCAAGCTAATAGTATTTATGTTACCTAATAAAATAGTTTTTCATTTAAAGTTTATTGTACTGGGTGAAATAGGACCCAACCATAGTATGTGTTTTTCCTTTGATTTCCTTTAGCTACACAAAGAAAATTGATTAAAAGTTAATGTGATTATTTAATGAGCTAATGAGCATGATCTTCTTGACGAAGCCTATTGTACAGTGTTTTGTATTTAATGGCAAATAAAATTCTTGTATTCTTGTATTCTTGATGACAAAGTTCAGTTAAAAAACGTATAATGAAATCAAAAATAAATCAAGTTTCACTGCGAATTTTTTCTTTATGGTTAGGCCCTATTATTAACATGTAAGTTATGAAGGAATAGCCAAAAAATACTCAGATTGTTACACAACAATGTAATGGATGTAAGGATGTACACATCCTTCTTGTTTATTCTTCTAGCTAACAATGACACAGATTAAATTTATTTCTCGCAAAAAGTATACATACATAATTATGAATAAATTCTTTTTTAGGGGGGGGGATATATCATCTTGATATTTCGGGGGGGGATATATCCCTCCCATCCCCCCTAATAATTATGATATAAATATGACATAATTATGACATAATAAATATGATATAATTATGACATAATTATGAATAAATTCTTTTTTAGGGGGGGGGGATATTCATCTTGATATTTCGGGGGGGGATATATCCCTCCCATCCCCCCCCCAGGGACCGCCACTGCACGCACAGGTCTCAGACCTATGAGGGCTTCATCCTCAAAAAAAAAAAATGTTCCAACACTAGGCAAGATTTATAACTTTTCTTATCTGCGATGTTTTCCATCTTCAGAGTTCAGTAGACCTCTACGGTGCTATTAGTGAATAATCTGACATTGCATTTCTTATGGTGAAGCTTTTCATTACTATTCAGAAGTGGAAAATTCAATTTTCCGATACAACTGAGTAAAAAACCCGAAGAGTCATAGTAATGTTGATGTTTTTTTTAAATATTGTATTCCTTAACTGTTGTTATGAAATGGTATCCGGGTGTGCTACCCCGGAAAGTTTTAAAAAAAATTTCCCTCAAAAACATTATTTTAAGCGATTTTCGACATGAATCCATCCATTTTAATACACATTTTGAGTCAAAGTGAATCTTATCTAGTGTTTGAGTCTAATGAAGGTGTACCCTTAAATCCACCTCCCCTGATATGTATACGCCTGTGGATGTAATACGATATACCATACAATAATGTATAATATACATAACACTAAAAGAGACGTTACCACAGTCCTCACCCACATAGAAAAATCTTATTATATCTGTGATGCAGCCGGTCGAAAATTCAATCGCATCCAGCTGAATTGTTGGAAGCCTACGTGCGTATCGATAGTAAATGATCGACTTCCTCTTGAGAGTTAACATCGATTTGTACGCTCGTTACAGGTTCAGGCCGTGGGCCGATGATCGAGATCAGGACAATCTTCCAATTTCTGTCTTGTTTTTTTTTACAGTGCTGGTGAATTATCGATTCTCTAAGCTGATTATGTCGTTCAGTTTACTTCCTTTCCGGATGGATTGTTGGGATCACACGTGAGTCCAATAACTGTTTTTAGAGTTTCAGAGCTAGTAAGCCGACAAAAGTAGACTTAGTCTACTTAACATTTATTTGATATAATAGTGTAGTCCAATACAAGTGGCGTAGCCAGGGGGGGGCCATGGGACCCAGCACCCCCTCCCCCCAAAATTTCAGAAATAAAAAATTCTTAAATACTAATAGATAAGGAATTATTAAAGCCGAAGGGTTCTCTCTGTATTGTTGTATTATAATTAACAGAATACAGAAACCCTGATTGTGTAATAGAATACAGCTACAGTTATAGTCAGATTAATGTATTGTTCAAATATTGTCTCAATATTTACTCATATAGAAACTTCTAGATTCTCTATTTAGGTGCTCAAATAGATAATTTTGATGTAAATTGAGCTGCGAAATCGAATAAAACATGTTAGAAAACTACCGTAATTATTGAGATATTACATTAAATAAAACGCAATTTTTTCAAGTTTCAAGTGAATTAACTTTGTTAATTATTGATAAATCACCTTTTTGAATGAACTCATCTTGTAGAAATTTTAGTTTTGAAGTTAAAATTCCGTATAACCCACTAGCCTAAACGCAACCAAAGTTCATGAAATCGGGATTTTATAAATGAAAACACACAAATAAATGCAAGTTCTATGCAAACGTATAAAATCAGTGTGTTATAATAAAAAATTCCGATTCCATGAACTTTGGGTTTATGTTTATTTGAATTGTATTTTATAAACTTGAAATGCAACTTATTATCATTCTATTAATTTTGAGATTCAGTACTTAAGTTATGTATGATTAGTTTCAAACCTAGTATATCAAACCTAATCATTTCAAACCTGGCCACCTAGGTTCTTGGGTAATAATTTTTAAAATATTTCTATTGAACTTTAGAGCCCAACAAGTTGTCTAGATTAGAATTTTACACCACTAAATTAAAAAAAATTCCGGGCCCTCCTATCCCCCAGCACCCCCACCCCCCTCCCATTGTGTGCCCCCACCGAAATCTAATCCTGGCTACGCCACTAGCATTGCAGTTCTAAATGGATGTAGTAGTTTAAGATTTGACCTGAAAACTTTTTGATGATTTTTATCATTTAAATAAGAATACTGTCCTGCAAACACTCATTTTTCAGTATTTTTAACTGGCACACAAAACAATTTAGAGTTTAATAAAAAAATAAGTTTTTCTTTCACGAGAATATGTTTTTGGGACGGAGCCCTATCATTAGTACTTGTGCCATCATTTTTTCAATGTGAGTTGCTGGCTGCTCTATTTATTATACAGAGTGTTTTGGAACTCTCTACCAATACTTCTAGGCAGTGTTTCTGGACCACAAACAAAAGTAAATAACGGAATAAAATTTTTCTAAAATCCCCAGTTACTCACACAGCCGCCATTTTGATTTTGTCACTCATTATTTTTTTATTCGAACACTCTTAATGTATAATTTTAAAATTTTGCATACAGCTTTATAACAATTAAAACAATCTAAAAAAAATTAATCAAAATTTTCCAACATCAAAAAACAAAATGGCGGCCATTTAAAATCTTTGAAAAAGATTAAATTAATAATGGCTAATGATATCAAAATTTGACTATCTAAATAACTTTTTTAGATATTTTTATTGCAAATCCAACGGTACCTCATTTTCCAAGATTGGCCAACAATTAACAGAGATATGCACTTTTTAGGGTGTGCGGTGGTTGAGAACGGGTTGCAGTTTTTCGCTTCCAACCACCGCACACCCTAAAAAGTAGCATATCTCTATTAATTGTTGGCCAATCTTGGAAAATAAGGTATCGTTGGATATTCAATAAAAATATATAAAAAAAAGTTATTCCAGTCAAATTTTGATATCATTAGCCATTATTAATTTAATCTTTTTCAAAGATTTTAAATGGCCACCATTTTGTTTTTTGATGTCCGAAAATTTTGATTAATTTTTTTTAGATTGTTTAAATTATTGTTATAAACCTGTATGCAAAATTTTAAAATTATACATTGAGAGGTGTTCGAATAGAAAAATAATAAGTGAAAAAATCAAAATGGCGGCTGTGTGAGTAACTGGGGATTTTAGAAAAATTTTATTACGTTATTTACTTTTGTTAGTGGTCCAGAAACACTGCTTAGAAGTATTGGTAGAGAGTTCCGAAACACTCTGTATATATAAGCCTATCTATGATATTTGATCTATTTTCAACTCAGAATCCACCACTTAAGCTCACCTTCCCTATTGGCGATATGTAAGTATATCTGTGAATGTTTTTCTACACTAATAAAATCTTTTATAAACAAAAATCTAGCATGAGAAAATAATCATTGCTTCGAAGCACTATTTCCTCAGCAAGAGGTTTTTCCGGAAGACTTTACATAATCATGCAAATCAGTTTAGACCGGAATTTCTTTTTTCCATCCTCTTAAGAAAAGGAAACTACTTTACGAGAAAACACATTTGAAATTGAAAAGACTCTTAGCCGATAATGGATCTTTAGATTGGTTACAGCAATGTGGGTGTTTTATCCTTTCTCAATCTATTAGCCTACCACTGTAAACCTAGTAGCCTAACAGAATTTTGTAGAGACAAGAAGGTTTTATTGGGAGAGGGTAGCATACAAGAAACGCTACCTCTACTAGATTGCCTATCAGCTCGCCGTTAACATGTCGTGACATGGAAAATCGCCTATTACCGATTACACATAGCCCACATTGGAATTACAAGACGTTCAAAACGTTTATGGGGTGAATCGTGAACGATTTCAAGTACAATCTGATAAAAACATCATTCCAAAATGACAACTAGTCAGTTGGGAAACGAAATTGATTTAAAATAAAATAAGGTTCACTGAGACTGAAGAAGAGAATTACTGAGCTCTTTGAATATAATGAAAATCTATTTTCTTAACTATTTCTTGTAGGAACAAAAGTCGAAATCAGTCAAGAGGCTTCCAAGAATTATTTGAAAGTAACATTACTGAAGAAACAAAACCATCAACTTCCACAATTAAATCTACATTCATGTTTTGTATTCAAGAATATATCATTATGAATAATAAGACGAAGTTGTCATAACCACATTTTTTTAAATAGTGAGATACTAGTTTCGGTTGCTACACCATTATCAATCTCACTATTGATAACTGTGTAACAACCGAAACTAGTATCTCACTATTTTTAAAAAATGTTGTTGTAACAAATTCGTCTTATTATACATTATGGATATCTTCCACATCACCTTCGCCACTAAAAAGAAAATAATCATAGTTGAGAGCTAAAAATGTAAAACTGTGAAAAATAATGAGTAACTTAGCGAGCATTAAAAGACTAAAGCATTGGGAAAAAAAATTTTGTCTAAAGAATATAGAATAAAATTAATGATAATCCAGGTGACTAGTTTTAATAGATAATTGCAAAAAAGAAAGAAATATATTTTAATAAATTTTTTTGTTCTCAATTTCTGATGACTTTTATTTGTGTTCTTTGTATTAAATTAATATATCCAGAATAGGCTGCACATAATGATGAATCAATAGGGCAAACATGGGAACTCCCTTGTATCCTCATCTGTAGTTATGTCATTGACAAAAATACAAGTTTAATTTTAATTTAGGTTTAAAGCAAGATTAAATTAGTAAACTAGCTTAAGATTAATTTTAATTAGTGAACTAGCTTTAAGATTAATTTTAATTTTGGTTTGAGCCAAAATGAAATTAGTAAACTAGCTTCTGATTTAAATAGGTTATTCTTATTGATCACCTTCTAATGATGTACTTACCTTCTATTGCATAGGTTCTTTGTACTCATTGACTAAGCCAATATAAATTATTTCGATCTAATTTGATTAGTTAGGGGGACACCCACTTCAGAAGGGTTTCAAGGACTTCTTTAGGCAATGTTAAGAACACAGGTCTTGTTTTTATATCAATCTACAACTTATTTTAAATAAATTTCAACCAAATTACAGGAGATATATTCAACAAACAATATTTTAGATAACAAAAAATATAAAAATCAGTGCAGTAGAGGATTTGCAAGCATATAATATACAAAAAGTTGCAAAGGATGAGGTGCGAACCATCCCCCAAAATTTTCGTTCATGCCCCCCCCCCTCACAAAAAAACAAAATCCTGGGAGCGCCCGATGTAATATTTTGCTTGTGAAGAATATTTACACTTATAACATAGATGAGTATGCTGCTCTTACAATTCCCAATAGCTCATTGCAATTTTGGACTAAAACATGGCGTTGAGATCTGAAGAGTCACCTGCAGTCGAATCGGCTATGGTACTATATATACATACATACATACATACATACATACATACATTGCAATTTTATTAGAATTAAATTCTGAAGTACAATTTTCACAGTTGAATTGTTCCAAATTTGATGATTAAAATTGAATTTTGAAGTCAAAATTTTATATACCTGTTCCAACAAGTATTATACAGTTATACAGTCATATTAATCATCAACGTGTTTCTTTACAATAATAATAATATTAATAATATCGTGTGACCCGGCTGGCTCAGGTCTGGTGTCAGAGTTATCAGGTCGCACCTGAATAAGTTCAGGGCCTCTGATGTGACTTGACGACTGTTTTTAGGCAGCCGGGACCGACAGCTTAACGTGTCCTCCGAAACACGGGAGTGGCCTGAGGTAAAATCTTTTATAACTTGTTTCTTTGATAAATAATATTTGCAAACATTTTATTCATGCACACAAGCATAGGCCTACAATAAAATCACAACAATCTTACTAAAATTGTGAAAAATTTACATTTTGAAAAAGTGGAACAGTAGAAATTTACTTCACAGTCCAATCTCAGTCATAAAATTTTAATGAGCTGCAGAGCTGTTGGACATTGTAATAGCAACAAATTCATATGCAAGTGGATAATCTTTTTAAGCAAATATTACAAAATGATCAACTAGGACGAAAATATGATAATATAATACGAATTACTAAACTTCTTTTAAAAATCCAACGAATTCTCTATAAAGACAAGTGTTGTCTCAATATCATAAGAACACAAACATTGTTCAGCTTCATCAATCATTTTCAACACTTGAGAGTCAAGCTTTTTGACAAATCTACTCGTAATGAATTTGTTGTTCGCTCAACATCCTGCAGTTAAATCAACAATCCACAAAGAAATAATTAATAACTTGGCGACTGTCGACCCATCACTTAGAATGTGAAACACCGACTTACCGTACCCTTGACTTCTGTGCTATGCTGAGACGCTTGGAAAATTGTGACATCATTAATCATTTTCACCCCGGTAAGTAACAAGTTTGGATGTTACACACTTGATGAACGCCGCTGGATGACAAATATTAGTCTTAAATTTGAGTTGCGATAAGTTTTGAGGAAAAGTTTGCGATTTGAAGATGTACCAAGGAGTAGGGTCAAAAACTGGAGAAAATGTATAACAAAGCCTAATTATACAGGATCATTTATATAAATCATATCTAAGATTACATGAAGCACGTGAACTTGATTTACAAATGGATTTAAGTGGAGGAAATTCTAAAAAATATAAGAATAAGATTGTATAATATGTTTATTAACTGCAGCTATATTAATTGCAGTTGGACTATAAATACAGCATTAATCACAGAAATAATTTTAAAAAACTGTTTTTATTTTCTCTGTTCACAAAAAAGAGATTAACTTATAGAAAAATCATTGAAAATGATGAATTAAATTTCACATTTTTCTAATAATATTATGATTGCTTGAACTAGCCAACAAGCTTGGAGGAGGAAACATTTTAATCCTTCAAATTTAGGAATTCTTTTATTACAAAATTAAAACTCTCCTCAACATTCAGTAGCTGGTACAAAGAGCATAAAGGTATAGATAGACTATAAAGATAGACTATAGATAGACTAAACATACAGATACCCTTCAAAAAATGATAATGTGAAATAATTTATCATCCTTCCAAGAATATAAGAGTTCCTACAAAATAAAAAAACTTCAAGCATGAATGTAAAAAGAACAATGAAAATGAGAAGATTGGAAACCAGCAGTTCAAAAAATGTTTGATTTGATCTTACTGATGCAGGGTTTTCCAAATTTCAGTTTTATAATTTCCAAACTAAATTGTAATATACAGAAATCTTCTTCCATTGATTTAGCAGTCACTTGCTGTTTTTCTGAAAGAACCATGAGATGATTGTGAATTACAAGGAATTGACTAGCAGAATGTAGCAGAATGCCACAAATGGTTGTTTAATCTAGTTTGTTTATTTCTAGCCTCTGAGAAGAGAGACATTTCCAAATCAATCTTACATTACGACATAATCAACATATTTTCATTGACAACTCATCAGGAAGAATAAAAAATGTATGAATTTTTTTAAAAAAAAAAACATGGAAAAGATTAGAGATTGATCAATTTTATAAATTGGCACCGATCTTCACATACATTTTTCTCATAGTATAATACGTTCTACATGTAATACCAATTAATTAATTAATAATTAAATTGATGATCAATGAAGCCCCACAGGTTCACGCCTGACTGTACAATTTCCAATTTCAGTATTATAATTTCCAAACTAAATTTTAATGTACAGAAATCTTCTTTCACTGATTTAGCAGTCACTTGCTCTTTTTCTGAAAGAACCATGAGTTGATTGTGAATTATAAGGAATTGACTGTTGGCCTCCTCAAGTCTCTCCTCTGGTATCCACTAAAGAGATGGAAGAAAGACAACTGCTTGAAAGTATAAGACGATTGCTGCAAAAGAGCCTTAAAAGTAGTGACCTGTTGAGCATGATGCGTGACCAGTGACAAGCGACAAGTGACAAGTGATGTATTGAGCGTACCCGGCGTTTTAATCGGTCCACCGCGTTCATTGGTCAGGGCCCATCCTTCACACGACCAAAACTCCCGTCACTCGACGATTTTTAGACGCGCACTGCAACGGGCACGGCCAATTTTCCCAACTGGAAAACGCGAGTCCAGAAAAAAAGCCATGTAAAACTGACAGAGAAATGTTTTCCTAGGAGTGACCTGGTGAAGGCATATATAACGGTTTGTTCAAACAGGAAGGTGGCAGAATCATTAGTTCATTTGTTATAATTATTGTTAATAAAAACTAATACTAATCCAATATAGATAAAAAAATTTATGAGATCTAAATTTTTTTTTTTTGCAAGATGACGTCCGTCTGATACCTGTGCGTGGGTAAAGTTGGATGATTGTGATTGATGAGCTGGACCTACAGTTTTAAGTGGGTTCCGAACCACCGGGAAGTGATTTAACAGCAGAGAAAAGTATATTTTTTGCTGGCCAATCTAATCGGTCACCCTTACAAAGAGTGCCTAGGAGAACGCAGCTTATCTCTAACTGATTGATACTACTCTAGTTTTCTAAATGCAATTTATAAAAAATGAAAATCTTTTCTCAGGATGACTTACTGGACAATAGTTCAATAGAATCCATTTGAACTGTTTTACTTCTTCATTCAAGAGAATTTCATTAAGATTTTCTTCAAATAAAATCATTGAGTTTATATTGTTTCAATTGAAAAAAGAAAAATAAGAAGGATCACTAGGAAATAAAAATTAAACATTGATAAGGTGAGAGAAGATTATTCATTAATTTTCTATATCTTGTGATTGTACAGAGCTGGTTTAATAAGTTGGCTTTTCTGTGTATGTTATGAGGCATTCGCTCTGCAAAATGTTAACTATAATTCGACATAATTCCCAATTTATTTATTTATTGGTACAGTCAAAATACAACTTATCAGTGGCGTAACGTACACCCCCGCAGACCCCGCGGCGCGGGGGGGCCCGGGCTATAAGGGGGCCCGCCGGCCCGGACTGAAAATATAATTTTTTTCTGGATTTCTTGTTCCATGACGAACTGCGTTGTTAATATTAACTTTTCATGTGAAATTTAACGACATGCAGTCAAATATTTGTTAAGAATAAGTATAATAACTCACTTAAACTGGCCGAGTACTTTCGAATCTATGAGATCCATCATCAGAGGCTCCTAGATCATCATGTCAGTTTTTTGGTTAGAAGTGTTGTGGTTTTTGTAAAATATTATCAAAAAGTTTGTGAGATTTAAAATTTAAATAAAATAAAATAAAAATAAAATAAAATAAAAATAAATAAATAAAATAAATTTAAATAAAAACTGACATGATGATCTAGGAGCCTCTGATGATGGATCTCATAGATTCGAAAGTACTCGGCCAGTTTAAGTGAGTTATTATACTTATTCTTAACAAATATTTGACTGCATGTCGTTAAATTTCACATGAAAAGTTAATAATTTTTTTAAAAAATGGCCCATACCCGGACTGATTTATATATTTTTTTCAAAAGAAATAAAATTAAAACTGAAACACTAAAGAGAGAAAGAAAGCACGAGTAGGCTAAATAATGTCAGGTCATTTATTATTGTTTACTTTCTCAATTCGTAAATAGCTTATTAGTGGAGGAATTCAGAAGCAGGATGTTGTGACTTCAGGAAATTAAATGAAGAGATAATGAGGACAAAACACTCTTCAAACAAACTTATCTAAACTGTTATAAATCATGAATAAAATAAGGCTAAGTCACCACTGTGCAAATATTGGAGAAAATTAATTATTTTCCCATTGAATTCCTTAATGTTTATTAGCACATGAAGAAATGGAAAGTGGGGGGTTGTGTAAAAATCAGTCAACATTTTTCTTTATTAAAAATAATTCATTATAATAAAACCAACTCTCAACCATTTCCATCTTTTAGGAACCCGTAGGCTAGAGCCAAAATTATTAGACTAGTCCCCCCTTGAAACATTATTGAATTTTAAAATTTAATAGAGTAAAGGCAATTAGTTCTTACATAATTATGATAACTGCCCACAAAATATGCAAGTTTTTCAGGGAGAGGTGGCAAGGGTGAGGGGCGATATTTATATGATTTTGAGGAGTGGGGCACGGAAAATCGGTTGCGGGGGGGCCCAATTGGAAAACTTTACGCCACTGCAACTTATTATTAAGAAACAACAGGCTTTTAGCCCAAAACTGTCTATCTCTAAATTTTTACATAATTCCAAATTTGTAAGCATAGGTTATTTTTGCGTTTTGATTAAACTATAACTTGAATCTTCTGGAAAACACAATTCCCATGTTCAATTTAAACGATGAAGCAATCACGAATCACTGTAATCATTTTGAATTGAATTCCATTTAGACTACAGTGTAGTCACTACATTATCAGAAAAATTTGATTCAATGTTATGTAAATCAATCAAATCCTATAGATTTATCCAATTGATAAATATAAAAACATTGAAAAATTCAAGAGCCCAGGCTCTCAATCCCATTGAAAATTGTTTTAAATTGCATTGAAATTTCAACTTGCAGACTGCCCTACATAAATTTGTTATGCTTAATTTATATCGTGCCATGCGTACACTGGAGATAACTACATTCCATCACTGAATATTTTAAATATACTACATTTAGATATAAAATAATAATGTAAATATCACTGAATATTCCAAATCAGTACTTTGTTATGAAATGATAATTTTTTGAATGCATTTATTCAAGAATATTAGTTGGCAAATAATTTTGCTTTTACATGATATTTAAAATATAGTTATCAACATGTACCATAAAAAATATACTCAAAATTTAAAAAAATATTTTGGTTTTGATACAATTTACAAATTACATAGTTGATTAACACATTAACAAAAGAGTTAATAAACTAGTTGACAAATGATTCTCTGAATTTTCTTATTCAATGTTTTAAGAAGGAAGATATTGAATGCTCTATTATAGAGCACAAGAAGAATGCGCAGAAGAAAGTTCACATTGATTATTCCTAAACAAATCTGAGTTGCAAACAAGAAAATTTTGTGATCTTAACTCAAAAATGGAATAAAATATTAAATTTCAACACTTTAAAATGACTTCTAATGTAGGACATGCCAAGCTGTTACCACTCTTCTGGTTCTTTCCTGCATCATTTTCCAATGCTTGCGTTCTTTGACTGAAGTTACCAAGTTGCCTAATGCAACCCGACCAACATATCCATCCCTGGAGATATGTTCAATAGTGCTGTTACTTGCATTTTCTAGAGGTGAAAGCAGGCCGTTTTTACCCTGCAAGAGAAAATAAAATTCTATTTACCTATGAAGACTGGAACACAATCATTCATTTATTCTATCATTTCAAATAAATGTTTTTTTTTAATAAAGGTAAGGGATACCGGCTCTTTGTAAAATGGTACAGACTCATTGATTTCGGAAGGTGATTTTCGGTCTATTAAAAGATTGATTTTAATCATAGATAGAGTTGAGGTGAGAGGTGAGAGTGTATGAGTAAGAATACCAGTTAATTTTTCTGAATAGCACTAAAGATTGACAAATTTAACAAAAATCAGTAGGTAATAATATGACTAAATTCAAAACATTTGGACTCATATTTAAAAATTAAAAAATGAAATCTGCATTAGGCTGAAAGCTTGTTATTTCTTTACATCCAGTTGTACTAAGCTTAAATGAGTTGATAAATTGACTAAAGACAAATTAATAAATTGACTACCTGTGTTTTTCAAATGAATAATCAGATCGAATAAGAAAACTAATTATATAAAAAATTAAAGAAAAATACAGTTCTTCTGCAAAAAATCAAATGTTTTGAAGAAAATATTTGTGTTAATCAGTAGACAGCTAAGGAAGTTTTGATGGAGTGCAATTTCTACTCAAACACTAATTATGCTATAGTTTGAAACAAACAAATTTCTGTATACTGTAACCAACGTTGCAGTAAACATTTATCAAGGTTACTAGGTTTCTAATATATTACCTATTCAAATAAGTCATTCTTTGAGTCAGTAAGTTGGCAGCAAGCAACAAGCCTTTTTGTCAAGTAATGCCACAATTCTCATAGTTCAACATTCTCAACTATATGAGTTTGGTGCTCATTAAAAATGACCTATTAATTTAGGTCATAAAACATTTTTGTGACGTTTTACATGATGAAATACCTTATGAACAATCCAGTTTGAAAAGTAACACTGTATCAATAACAAATTCAGTCATAAATTTTATGTTAGAATTTTTTGTAAAGCTTGTCATTAAAATTTCCTTAGGCAAAAATAAGATTCTTACAGGCTGACGAAGATTCTTTTCAGAAGTGAAATGCATTCCTCCAGTATCTCGAGTTAAAGTGAGTGTAAATCATATATTGAATTGAAATACAGTGTCAGTTTTGATAAGAGATTGTTCATCAAGTATTTTGTCATGTAAAACATCACAGATTCTTACAAAGATTAAATTATATTTCTCGCTATCATTTTTGAAAAATATTCCGTTACTGGAATAACACTTTTCAATGATAATGATAATTAATTATTATCATCTTTTAAAGTTTCAGTATTCCATGGTTCATGTTTCATAGATAAAATAATAATATGAATGTTGAAAATTAAGAAATCATGCAGTTTACAAGTGATGAACAATTTATAATTCGAGGATTCTCCATGTTGTAAATTAGGATGCTCGCACAGTGGAGCCTTCAATACTCGATGATAATCACATTCAAGCAAATTTTAAATGGTATTTACGCTGCTAAATGTCATACACCATTTCTCAACATGAGTTAGATTCTACGATGGTGAATAACCTTGGATGCCGTATGTATTCACGTTATTGCTCCAATATGGATTTTAAGATGGTGAGTATTGGATGCTCCACTGTGCAAGCACTTTTGGGCAAATCACCTTGTAGCAAAGAACTATTAATAGTGTGGCTGTTATCATCTGTGCTGCAGTCACTTGCATTGTTATTACTGTATTGAAAGAACATCTGCGAGCTGCTTCTGGAATACCAAGTTCATCCACTTTTTTCCTCTGAATAACTTTGCCTGTACCATCTAGCAAAAAGACTCTGGCAAGTGGCCCTGCAAAAAGAAATCACTTTCAATAAAGGCATTCTTGATCATTAATACGGCGAAATCATGATGTTGAAGATCCATCTTGTTTCCACTAATATATAATAAAACTTGAAAAACACTTTTCAGTGGAAATTGTGACTCACGTTATGGTGTGACGGCCGTTCCACTCTGTTGTCAAGAGCATCGTCAGACGACCCACAGTACACTCACTCACTCACTTGAGTCACAATTTCCACTTGAAAGTGATTTTTAAAGTTTTATTATTAATGCGGCTCTAAATATTCAAATTTTCAACTAAAATCAATATTATGAAGCAGAAGCAGTTTTTAAATGTTTATTGAAGTGTTTTATTATTAATACGGCACTGAATATTCAAATTTTCAACTACAATTAATATTATGAAGCAAAAGCAGTTTTTTAAATTAAAATAAAGTTTTAAAGCTATATTCTCAAACACAATATTCAGCACAGAGAAATGCTGTCTTGAAATTCTTTGAAATAATAGTTACAGAAATAGTTACAATTACAACCAAGCTAGGAATGCTACATAATATATTGAATGTTGCCTTTATAAAGATGATTTCTTCAAATTGAAGGCCCACATTCGAACATATTGAGTATTGTTACGGTATTTTATATTATTAGTTATGTAAAATGTGATGTGATGAAAGCTGACAGGATTAATTTATTATCATATGTATTTTATTATTTATTATTGATAACTTAATGATCGTTCCCGGATGCCAGCCCTGGGGGGGTTGATAGGCAAAAATCTTGAGGGGGGGAGGGGGTTGATAGGCAAAAATCTTATGTAAAAAGCTCAATGTATTCAAAATGTTATTTTCTTAATATATATGATGAGAAAAATTGTAATGGTTGGGGGGGGGGGGGGGATGAGGAGACAGGCGACTTGCGACATCCACACAAATGGTTTGATTTAAAAAGGAATAATATTATTTATGTTATTGTTGTAAATATCCATTTTTGTGATTTGCAGTATAACTTTTCATATGTAGAAACTTGCTACGCAGAACTCCAGAGCTATGCATAGCAAGTTTCTACATATTTGAATAATTATTATTTATGTAGTGATGATAATTTAATAATTTCTGATGATGATGATAATAATAATTTCTTTTCAATTTATCAGGTCTTTGAATACCGTACTCTTTTGTATTATTTCAAAGTAGAAAATGACCGCTCAGCAGTACAATAGTTGTGCTGCAGCTGAATACTTTTGTTATTTGAATCTCTTCTATTATTTGGTTCGAACTTCACTGTTACTTTAAATAAAGTGCAGATAAATGGAAAGACATTATAGTATAAATCTAAATTCAAACCTCCTGAAACCTATCTTCACCTAATAAAATGCATGCTATAAAAACCTCATGGGACCCCCGATCCCGTTCTCCCCTCCCCCCAACCGTCGGTGCGCCTCTGTAATAATAATTATTATAATTATAATTAATATATGATATTCTTGTTAATACAGATAAAATACTACAATCGAAAATAGTTAGCAAGCTAAGAAATCAGTAGTAGTATAAAACACCAAGTAAATTTTACTGTGTCACACTTTACATGCACAGATGACATACTGGTCAGAGGACCGATTTTGTGATATATAAATCTTTTAAAAAATCACAATTTATTTACGTTTTGTTTTTTAATTATAATGTATGCGTTCTAGATGGTTTATGATTGAATTATATAATGATGCATAATCTTGATTGAGAAAAATTGTCTAATAAAGCCATTTAGAAATAAAAATTTACATGAGTATTATCTATATCATAAAACCTCTGTATTCTTACCTCTATATTATAAGTATGTGTACTTTCTGAATATACAGCTTTATTCACAATTCTGATTTTTAACTAAGGTATGTTTTAAGAAAACTCCCCTTGAAATTTATTTAATCAATAAAAATCTTTAGCACAAAAATAATAGTCTTCACGATATTACACTTATACATTATTGTATTACATCGCATTATTGCATTCTGCATTGTATTATAGATGCTCCATTAGAAAATAAGGATAACCAGAATGATATTATTAACAAGGAAGAATAAAGTCTAGAGTCATGGACTAGATTGAGAAATGGACTAGAGAGATTACATTAGATTAGATTAAAGTACTTTATTCATGATAAATTTACAAATTTTTCAATCGTGTACTTGCATACACCATTCTTAACATCACATGGAATGTAGACCTGGTTGATACCATTTGCATTGCGTTTGAAATATCAACATAAGTTATGGGTGAAGCTAATGAAATGATATTCAAAGTGATGCACTAAATGCATTTACAAGTTTGTACAAACTTTCATCCATTCAAGTACTTGACCAGTAGTTTACAGAGTGCTGTTTTACTAGCATTTGGTTGTAGTTATTTTTAAATTCATCGAGATTTTGAGTCAATTCAATTGACTTCAGATTATAAAATGACATTATATTATGAATTAATTTTTTTGTAGATTACGTTTTGGAGACTCCAGCTAAGGAGTATAAGACAAGTCAGATTAACAATTATACTATCTTACACACTAGTTACCATAATTACTATATCAATTAGTTGAGGTGAGGCTTAACTATGATGTAAAAGGCTCTTTTACACTATAAAAAACTTTATCAACTAATTTTTTTTAAATTGTTTTTTAAAATATTTCTATACTTTCAAGACTCTTTAAAAACTGCGGTAGCTTGTTGTAGAGTTTCCTACCAATATAACTAGGTTTTTGTTTTAATAAGCTACTATTGTAGCTTAATACTACTCACCAAGTAATAATCTCCTTGGCTTCTTTTATTATAATCGTCTATGTCAAGATTTTTGTTAATATCACTCTTTTTTACATATAAAGTAGCTTCATACACAAATAAGCAGGGTACAGTTAGTAGACCAAGCCTCTTGAACAACGGCCTAATGATAATTTAGATGATGGGAATTTATTGTAAAAGTGGTGGGAAAAGTGTTGTGCAGGCAGACATGTTGTGTTTGAAGACAAGGTTGATGGAGCCACTAAAGCCACTACAGAAAAAGTGCAAGACTAGAAAACTGTCAAACTTACTGAAATCGTTCTCTGGTGAACTATTCTGTAAACAAACCAAATTGGCTGCTCTGATAAGGCTTATACTCAATCTCTGTGCTGTTGGTAGGTAGCTCAGTCCTATTAGTAAGTGGCCATATTCCTTTAAACAAAGATTGTTGGAAATATTTGTGGAAATTTTCAATGACAAATCATTGCTCTAGCATACTTTATAGTCTAAAATAAAAAATTGAAAAATGATAATGTTGAAATGAATGAAGGTAGAATGTCATAATTTATCAATTTCGAATCCCTCAAATTATGTTCTATACATTTGTCAGTTTGATAAATTGTCAGTTCATTCAAAACCATCTTGTAAAATATAATTCTCCTTTAAGGAATGAAATATGTAAAATCAATATATTCTTCTCATCTATAAAAAAAAGCTTCTATTGAGTAATTTCTGTTGATATTTTGAATGAAAATTTGAATAACTATCTTGCAAACATAAAATATAATATTGTTGTCAAACTAGAAAAAATTAAGTAAAAAAAAAAAAAACGGAGATGAAAGTTCAATCCTCCAAAATAAGTGGACATATATGCGTAGTCTAGTAGTGAGTTTACATATTATGTTCTAAATACTCATCATTTTATTCAGAATTGTAACATATTCCAAATTAATTCTAGCTTGAGTGTGTTTTAAACTCAACTTTACTGCCTTTTCGAATTATTAACTAGACTATACTAGACTAAGTACGAGCACATAATAACAATAATGTCATTATTGATACATCAATAAAAATACAAAATTATTTTCTCCTCGTATTACCCCATATAATATACGTCCAGCAGCAGCTAATGCATTTAATATAAATCTTACTGTATTAACGACTTCCAGACGCCAATTTGAATATCAGTGCAATAAATTGATAAATAAAATTCCGGAAAATTCTATTAAGGACAAAATAACAAAAAATAAACTAATATTAATAAAATTATGGGTAAAAGAGAATTATTATTTTAAACTTACGAACTAAATAATGGAATTGGTACCTAGTGTTTACAAAGTATGGTGCATTACAGCTTCTTGATTTGCCCAAAATAAATATTTGATGAGCGGTAGCTGTTAAAACATGAATAACAGAATAAGGAAAATATATCAAGTTAACAGAAGTAAAAAGTGAAATTTTGACATTAACAATATTTATATTTATTCTACTTCTGTTTCAAAATGTTTACTGTATTTAAATGTTTCATTTGGTCTGTATTTTAAATTTTTGTAATTTCGTATGTTTTGTTTTATAACTCAAGTTATTTATTTATACTCAAGTTATAAAGGTCTCATTAATTTGGTCTGTATTTTAATTTTTTGTAATTACATATGTTTTGTTTTAGTTTGAGCTATGATCATTTGTATTTTATATTTTGCTTTATCATGTACCTGATATATCTCACCTAATATGCAAGTAGCCTATATTTCATTATGGAACTCGTGGCTAGAGCACAAGGGTTTTCTTATTCTAGCCACGCCAATGTATAATTTATATTATTTATTATTTCTGTAAATATTTATTATATTGGCAGTAAAGTATTTATTTATTTATTAAATGGAAATGGAATGGGCTCTGTCGAATCATTATGTAATAACCCAATACGGTAACTAAAAAAAATATACTATAGAGTATACAAACCTTGAAAATAAGTAGTGAGTACGGACTCAACTATAAACAATGTTACACTTTGAAAAAAATGTTAAATCCAGATTTTAAATTATTCTAATATTAAAACTGACACTGTATTTCACTTTTAGAAGCTCCTTTTCAGAAGTGAAATGCATTCCTCTAGCATCTCAAATATATGTGAGTAAAACATTATTTAAAAGTGAAATACAGTGTCAGTTTTAATATTAGATTGTTCATTAAGTATTTCATCATGGAAAACATCACAGATTTAAATTATTGAAAAATTTAAATTTATTACATAAAATAGATATTCAGTAGCCTATTATTGCATCATCTATTATTCATATAGTCAACTTGAATAAATGTAAAATATGGAATAAAATTTATTAGATTTATTTTATTCTCTACGTATTCTAGCTTACCTTCTTATAAACTGTCATAACAGATGCATGCCTGATAATCTGTCCAGATTGCAATGCTGGAATTAAGTCTCTCAGGAACACGTCCATTGTAGCAAGCTCTCTGTAGCCATTGAATCTGTCTTTATCATAAGCTGTTATTGTTAGACACCATTTCTGTGGAGGAGTGAGGTAAATAGGAATTAAGTAAGCAATTCTCACTCTACACAAAGTCAAAAATAGCAGTTTCTTATTTTTTAAATAATTTTTTTATCTTTACTTCACCTTTTTACCTCTCACATACATACATACATTAAAGAAGCAGCACATGCATTTTAAAAGCTTGTGAGAAAAGTTGCAGATTTACGATATACAGAGAATAATATTAGTAGCCATGTTCTAATCAAATCTGATATTTTGGGCTTATTTCCAGCGTATTTCATGCGTTTCCTGAATAATTTACCCTCATATAATCATTGAGGTGTAGATACACCAGTGGCGGATCCAGAAAAATTGTTGGGGGTAGCTAGGTGGATATTAGTTACTCATTTATTATTTACAGTTCTCATACATTAACCTCACTTTGTTTTCAAATAATTTACAACAATTGATACTGATACAATCATGTTAAATGTATTCAAGCACACTTCCTATTTTAAAGTTAATGTTTGTTTCACCCGCACAGTTTTTCTTCTTATTAGTTAAATGTTTTTTTTAAAACGAATATGTAGCCATATCAATGGATAACAATGTTATTAAAAAGGGAATAAGTTTATAGCTGCATATGTGATATTTTCCATGACAAAAAACTTATTGAATATTGAACAATTTACTTCCTAAAACTAGCACTATTTCTGAGTTGTTTCAGTTTCTGCTCAAGTAAGTAGTTTATATTTGATAATTACTATATATTCAAATACTATTTCTTCTTTCTTAAAATATCAAATAATTCTTTTTTATTATGGTATTATTTCACTATTTTATAATATCAATTCGTATTTTTTCTAGCTTACTCTTCTGTATCATTTTTACTAGATTTCAATACTTTTAATCTTCTTATTTTTTCTTTTCTTTTGACTTTTCACGTTTCTCTCATTAATTAATTTTTTATTTTCATATATTACTGATCAGGTACTCGTTGCCAGCGCTCAAACATTTGTTTTGCTGGCAACGCCAATATAATTATGAATTATCTAGCTGTGAAAGCTTTTTAATTTTTATGTAAATATTCACTGTATGAACCTATCATTTTTTTATTTTGTATCATTTTATTTTGATTGGCAATAAATTTTTCTTTTCTTTTCAATTGAATAAAAGCTAAAACCGCAATACAAAATGTCAGTTTTAAAATATTATCAAATTTATTTAGTAGATTTTAGATTATAAAATGCATTATTGTACTTCTAGGTGACACATTTACCTGTAAATCAGCCGTTGTTGCAGACAGTGAAAATTCAGTATCATATTCTGGTGACCTTGTATTACGTATTGCTCTGGATATTGCAGACCAATGGTGAGTTGTTCCCGATTTTATTTTCAACTCTGTTATCACTTCTGTGTGATGTGGGAAATCCTTTGCTGGTAGTCCTTCCAAATGCTAATATTACAGAAAACCGATAATTTTTAAATCAATATAATTTTTATGAACCATGTATAACAATTGACAACATATTAGAGTTCTACCAATGACCATCTACTTATGAATTATAATATATTTAAAACATCTCAAAAACATATTCACCTAAAATTCAATAGAATATTAAATAATAGACATCAAATAAATAATAATTCTATGAAAATTACTCCTCTAATATTGAAAAAGGCCGTGTTCAGAGGATAAACCAATATAAAGTGAGCAAATACATTACAGAATTTATAGAAAAGAAGTAAAAATGCATTAAAACGCTAAATAATAAACACTAAATAAATGTGTGATGTTTTCCATGACGAATACTTGATGAACAATCTTACATTAATATTGGCTTTTTATTTCTAGTTTTCTAGTTCGTCAGTTATTCTACTCACTAAAACTGGAGGTATGCATTTCACTTGTGAGAAGAACAGTTCTGGCTGATGAAGCTTCTTCTCAGAAGCGAAATGCATACCTCCAGTTTTAGTGAGTATAGTTTGTTGTAATAATCGATTGGAAATACAGAGTCAGTTTTAATGTTAGACTGTCTATTTAAATGTTAATAATTATTCTCATCTAAAACTCATCTAATATGGAACAAGACCGTATTCAGAGGAGAAGCCAATATAGGCTAAAGTGAGCAATGACATTACAGAAAATAAGACATTCTTTCATTACAAAGTCATTCTACAGGAAAGAAATTAACGAATTAAGTTAATTAAATACTGCAGTAATACAATATAAAATGCAATATTGAAATATAAGCACAATGTAGAAATACAATTCTGATTTCCAAGAAATTTATGGAGCTCAACTTTTGGAACGATAGGAATCACTTTCACAAACATAGTCAATTCTAAAGTCTTGAAATTAAAACTTTCCAGACCCCTTTTTTGCATGACAATTAATAAAGGATAAAACAGAATTAGCCTACACTTTCATAGTGATGTATGGATTATTTATGATTTATAAATGACTCGTTTTCTTTCCCCAACAATTTTGAAGCTTCCAACAGTTCTAGAGACTCCTTTCTAGATTGTTACTGTGCCTTTTTCTGTCTTAGAAGCATTCACAGAACTTCTTTTAAAGTCTTCATGTCAATGATTTTTATCAAAATATTCTATTAAGCCATAGATTCCAATCACATCTACCATATTTTTGTACCTGATCGACACAACTTAATGATCATGATTGTTACATTAGCATTGCTCATTTACCATTAGCTTAGTGACAGCTTGGAATAAGTGATATTATAACTCTAATTGCTAGTATTTGTTTTCGAAGTGCACACTATTGAAAGTTTGAGAAAATACGCAACAGTATTAATTAGTATTATAAGTTGAATATTTATTTTTAATATTTACTTACTTTCAGAAAAATGATCAATTTTCCAGGATTTGTCACATTTTGCAGTAAGAACACTATTGTTGGAAGTGGCATGAAACCAACACTAGTGCATGATGTCTGTGAATAAATATATTAATATTATTCATACATTGCAATATAATTATTGTTAAGGATAACAATTATTGTTTTTAAACAATGTATGGTTAGCATATTGAAATCATCAAACATTTATTAACATTGTTCAAACAACTGAAAATATCATTGAAAGATGTAGGTGCAGTACTTTAGATTACAATTATATAATATTTTGCTTTAATTATTTAGTACTGGGATAGAAGCCAATTTGCAGGTAGATGAATGTGTAAATAAGTAAAATGGAATGGCATCTTCTATGGACATTGAATATTCATTAGTAAACTTCTTGCACAATACTGTACATCTTTACTAGTATCTAGTACTGTATAAAAACTTCATTATGTTTTTCAAAGAATTTTTCTATCTGTGATGTTTTCCATGACGAAATACTTAATGAACAATCTAATATTAAAACTGACACTGTATTTCACTTTTAAATAATGTTTTACTCACATATATTGGAGATGATTGAGGAATGCATTTCACTTCTGAAAAGAAAGTCAGGCTGACGAAGCTTCTTTTCAGAAGTGAAATGCATTCCTCAATCATCTCCAATATATGTGAGTAAAACATTATTTAAAAGTGAAATACAGTGTCAGTTTTAATATTAAATGTTTCTATCTTTATTGGCTAAGTTTGTATTTCTAATGTTATCTGTCTATCAGTTCAAAATAAAATTCTTGTTGAAGGATCTAATTTTATGAGAAGAACATGGGAAATTTTCAATAAGATATTAAAGTGCAATCTTTAAGGGCAACAATGTCGGTGAGTGTGAGGTACTAGTGATCTTGATCACTACAGAATGGATTATTAACTAATATTCACATTTATATTGATATATGACTATAATGATATTGATAGAAGTTGAATATGGTTACATTTGACCCAGAAGTTAGACTTGTTTCTGATATTGTACTGCATACACTCTGCCGATAGGTTACTGGAGTTCTTCGGAACGAGTTGTCTGTAAATAAAAAATATATATGACATTTAAAATCCATTTTAATATTAATTTCAACTGACGGTAGTGATGTAGGAACATATAATTATTTACATGTTAAAATAGATCATTTTTAATATTATAATGAATTAAAAGGGATAATTTTCAATATCACTCACGTTGTGTTTTATAAAAATAGTGCTAAGATAACTTATGACTACTACAAGTTCTGCAATGAACAATTTTTCAAGAGATAGATCATGAATTGAAAATATTGTTACTAGTAAATTATAACCTAGTATTGAATTTTAGTTTCATCAGTTATAATGCAATATATAAATCTATTTGAATGCTGTTGATTCCTTTAAAATTCAATAAATTTCAATAAATTCAATAAATCCCAAGATTCCTTTAAAATTCAATAAATTTAGAACGGTAGCTATGTAAATTTTGATCAAAACACTTCTTGCCATAGAATAATCCTTTATTAACAAGAAACCTTGTTTTGAAAATTTCCTCTGCTAAAGTGATAAGTTACCCACTCTTGGAGAAAATTCATTAAAGTTCTGCAATGACAATGAACAATGCAAACATTGTCTTTCTGATATGGAAATTGAATGTTTTCCTCCTTGAAAGTTCATTTCACAAACAATTATTTTTTATTTTATTGCTACATTCATTTTACTAAATTTTACTTGAATTACGATTCTAATTGAAGGAATTTATGATAATTGAAAATATGAAGGAACATCCAAGTATTTTTTCACCACCAAAAGACTAAAATAATATAAAAAGATTTATTATTTATACTCACTTATGTTATGAATTGTAACCACAGAAGAGCTTCCAATTTCAGACAAGAGGAAATCACCTCCAAATGTTATCCCCGGAGATTTTTTCTTCAACTTGAGATGATCTGAAATTTGATATTGGTCGCAAAATAATTGCAATTACTACAATGAGTCTTTTCGACAATATTCTGTTATTTCCTCTCTGCGTATTTAGAAATGTTCAGTAGTCGATTGCTTTGAAGTTGGAATAAACCTTATATTATGCAATATTATAGGAATGAATTAATCTTATACTTTGATCTTAAGGGGTAAAAGAATCAAAGGTAACGAACGGTCTTTATAACATTAAAATTGCCTTAGTAGAATTAAAAGTGGTTTTAATTGAAAAACAATTAAATCGATAGTGTCCTACTATAATTAATACCGTAGTGGCCAGTGCACAAGCTGAGTTGTAAGACAAATATGAGCTCCATGGACGTTCACAAGTGATTCGATTGGAAAAAATAATTGTAGAATTTACAAAAAAATATTTCAATGACGCAACTGGTCACTCGACAAAAGTGGAAACTAAAGGGGTTTCTAACAGGAGCCGCCCTCTGTGGTAGGAAAAGAAGCAGAGATGCAATCAATACACACCTAAACACCTATACACACCTAAGTAAAACTGACATTATTTCTATTAAAATTATGATTTTTACTCACTTATATGGGAGGAATGCATTTCACTTCAAAAGAGAAGCTACATCGGACTGATGTAGCTTCTCTTTAGAAGTAAAATGCATTCCTTCCTTATAAATGAGTAAAAATCACAATTTAAATAGAAATAGTGTCAGTGTTAATATTAGATTGTTCATCAAGTATTTCGTCATGGAAAACATCTCAATATACATCCTGTAGCGTGGTATAATTAAATCTTTCACTGTCTATGCTAGAAATAATTATAAAAATAAGCAATATTTCAAATTCTATAGAGCTGCTGTTGAGTATCATAAAAGCTATATTAAACCAGGTTCAAAATTATGAATTTTAATTCTGGAAAGGGTGAGTTTAAAACTGTGTTATTTTTCCAACTGTTCACAGGATTGACAAAAGCCTTCCAAAATATTATAGAGGTGCTGTTAAGAATCACAGAAGCTATTGAACCTGATTGAAAATTATTCTTGGATTTCTTGTTCCATAACGATCTGCGTTGGTAATATTAGCTTATTATTGTAAATTTAACGACTTTCAGTCAATGCTAATTGTGAATAATTTAAATAGGGTAAGTTCAAAAATCTGTTTTTTTATATTAACTTTTCAAGTGAATTCAACGACTTTCTGTCATTTAACTGCAAGTCGTTGAATTCACTTGAAAAGTTAATATTAACAACGCAGTTTGTCATGGAACAAGAAATCCAGGAATTTGTTTTTTATGTTATTGTTTTCGGATTTATTATATTAAGATAATAAACGAAAATTTGATCCATAATTTAGAGTCATTCTCATTTCAATTATTCGACTGCACACTGTGGAAAAGAAGATGGAGATAAATCAACATTTACCATATTTTATTAACTGATTATTGATTACAGAGGTAAATCCGTAAATGCAGCTACATTAAATTTGAATCTATTTATATGCTCTGTAATATATTTATAAAAAAATGATGAAATATTTCAAGGGACTATATAAAGAAAAACTCAGAAAAGTTAATAACAATCAATAAATAAGGTTATTTTCAACGACATAGGTTGTTTAATGCTATGTATTTTTTTATTGCAGATGATGCCCACATGAGTCTAATGACTTTTGCGTGGATTATGAGGTGAATGGGTGAATGATGAGAAACATCCATGGCTGAATGAGATTCAAACCCAAGGCTGCATGAAACGAACCCAGCCAGAGCCTTATCTTATCTCAGACAAGCGCTCCAACCAACTACGCTACCAGAGCCGCAGTAGTATTAACAAGCAGTTTTTGTATTCAATAATGTTTTCAGCCCAAATATTTGTTATCAATCAACATTTCATTATGTATATTGCTTATAAAAGTTACATGCGATAGAAACTTTATATACTTTCTCATTGATCCAATCAATCTATCTACCTATATACCTAGGCCTATCTACCAATCTTAACCAATCTTAACCTATCTACCAATCTATCTAACTATACACCTATTAGGCATTCTTACTTACTTTTATAGAGGTAATTATATCCTAAACATCCTGGCCCTAGAAAGCATGCAGCAATCAAAACTGATACAACCACAACAATTCCTCCAATAGCTATGACAAGTAGTTTTCCCCAAACACCAAGCTGTAACTGAAGAATCTGTAAAAAAAATATATTTTGGCGAAAGATTTATTGAACGCAAATTGCTCCACAATAATTAAAGTATGGATGTAGCCTACATGAGTCGATTAATTTAACATTTTAAATGTTTGTCAGTTATAGAAAGACTGCTAGTTACTTTTAGTATCATATTTGTTCATTTATACAGTTTTGCTAGTTTTTTTTTAGAACTAATTGACAAATATAAAATAAATAGGTAGAAAAAGATTGAAATTAAACACCGTAAAATTCATAGAATATTACAAATAAAGTGTGCAAGAATAAATAAAATGTTACTGAAGCATTTTAAAAAATGAACAATGAAATGCTCCTGAAACTCTTTAACCGAAAACAAAAAAACAAAACATTTTTGGATTGAGGAGAATCAAATTTTATCAATAAATAAGTGAATAATAATATTCTCTCATCACACCCTGCTGTGATTTAATAATAATTATTGCTAAACACAAATGAAATATCTACAGAAGCTAGCCTTAGTGCGTGAATAATATATAGACTTATTATTAACAAAAAAATTAAGATAAATTCCACTGAAACTGCAAAATGAAAACCAAACGCAAAAATGTATTATTATCAACTTTTTATCATAAATTTAACGACTTGCAGTCAATTTTAATTGTGAATAGATAATATTTGTACTCACTTTTGGTCAAACGTTTTCGAGTCATGGAGACTCATCTTCAAGTGAAATCCAAGAATGGTGGAGAATTTATTACAGTTATTGCATAATAATATTATGTCTCTGATTACACTGTATTGAAATTTTTTTTAATTATTACAAAATACAACCAATGAAATACCTGCAGAAACGAGCCCAAGTGCAGGTATAATTTATAGACTTTGAACAAATTGTTTTGTTACCTTATGATATTTTATAAGGTACCACACAAATCATGAAAAAAAATTAAAAAGAGACACTAGTACATTGTAAAACCCTGCTATTATAATTATCTTTTTTAAATACAGGTTTTTTTATTCTTACCAGATGCTCTCTTATTAAAATGTCTATATATACTTCTTAAATTCTTTGCTACAAGGAAATATGTCAAAGAGTGCTTGCATAGTGGAGCATCCAATACTCGACTCGTTTATAATAGATATCAGAAAATCAATGCTGCTGAATGGTTTATGACTTATTGCAGCAGCGTTAGTACAACTATTTCACAGCATGTAATTGACTTTGCGATGGTGATTATTTTTTTTGAAACTACGTATTGGAGACTCCGGTTAAGGAGTATAAGACAATTCAGATCAACAATAAATTATATGCATACAATATTGTAAATTTTATACACTAGTTAATTACTACCAATTAGTAGATATAAGCTACGGAGCTCCTGGGCCATCTTTGTAAGGGTGGCCGATTGGATTGACCAGCAAAAAAGACTCTGTTCTCTGATGTAAAATCACTTCCCGGTGGTTTGGAACCCACCTAAATTGTTGGTCCAACTCATCAATCAGAATCATCCAATTAATAATCCTCGCACAGGTCTCAGACCTATGTGGGCTTCATCCTCCGAAAGAAGTCATATGAAAAGTCTTGTACACTATAAAAAGCTTTATCTACTAAATATTTTTTCAATTGAATTTTTAAATATTTCTATATTTTCAAGACTCTTTAAAGACTGCAGTAGCTTATTGTTGTCGAGTTTCCTACCAATAAAACTAGGTTTTTGTTCGAATGCTGCACTGTGCAAGTAGGTCTTAGTATTTTTACAATATTCATGTATAATAACCATATAAACTGTTCTTATTCATCATCATATTGTATTTTCATTTACTTTATTCAAATAATATTGTTCAATTGTTTATTATTGTGCTATGCATTCGATTATTTACAATATTATCGACCACGATTACCGAACATTGTACAATATAAAGGGGATATAAAACTAGAGACATAGATGTAGTGTAATGGCTAGTACTGTACTTCAATTATTAACCAATAGGAACCTGAATTTTTTGTCAATGTACATATTACTGTATTGGAGTACCTGTCTACCTGATATGCAGTCAATATTGATAACTATGGAAGATCTTAATATAACACACTATTAAATCCTCTATACTCCTCTCTGCACTATAAAAGCATAATTTTATAATTTTCCAATGAAAATGAATTCAATAGTTTATTACAATAAAATACAATAATGATCATTATAGATACAAAATAATAATCAAGATAATGTTTATAAAATATTGTGACATTTTCATACCATATTGAAACCACTACACCTCCTTTTCTTCGTACATTTTGCACTGTCTCAAGGTTCAAATGAAACTCGCACAATAGAGATCTCGTTCACACAAGTGCAAACATAGCCATCTGTTCATATTTCATATCATATCACTAAGCACTTTATTCGCTCAGTTAAAATGTCTCTACAGAGCAGTTGCTGTTACAGGGAGAGCGCTGCTGTCATCACTTGAGCCGAGCATTGAAACATTCTCACAACAATTATTTTTGTTTGAAATGTGAGGGCATAAAGTACATAAGTTATAAAGTGAATTTTGTAGGAAAATTTTATTCTTCTGGATGATTTTACTGTGAGCTTTTTGAGGTACTCAACTGCCGTCTTTCCAGAAGATTCAAACAGATAGCAAAACCATGTTGCAACATCGTACCGGTACCTCGGTACTGAAAGCAAATTTTTATTGCATGCACTCGAAGTAATTTGGCCAAATTATAATTTAAATGCACTTCTCTTTTGACTTACGCATTACTTTAATTCCTTAATCCTCGAAGTAGTACACAAACTCAATTAATATTGTTCCATAAATAATTCATTCATCAGACATGTGAATCTGATCTGATTTGAACAATTAGCTGTCTAGAAGACAGAAACACAGCCTTAATAATAATAATAATAATAATAGTAATAGTAATAATAATAATAACAGATGTGGGGCCAAAATCAAGTATTCACAATACCTATAGTGATTTCTTCAACTACTGTAATTACAAAATCCCTACATAAATATATCAAAAAGATCTTGATCTTCCACCTAATATTTACATTGAAAAAGTACAGGCAAATGAATATCGTCAAGCAAATGTTACCGTACCTAATATTAAAAATGACTTAATACTACACAAATTAATAGTACCTTCTCACAATCCAATGAAAATCATAGAATAAAAATTATTAAATACGGTATCACACAAAGAAACAGGTAATTTCAGTCACATTCCATCCAAAAAGAATTCGTCTACTGAATAATGCGCCTACCTATTCAACTATGTGGGATGATGTGATACAGAGAATGACTTTTTTGGAAAACAGTCATGAAATTGACTACGCAAATTGAATCAAGGGTTAGGTCTGATGATTGCGTTTAATTTTGCAATGGTGATTATTATTGCGAACGCTAATCGAGTCTATTCCTCTGTGCAAGCACCCTTATTCTTGGGCGTGAGATCTACTGTTCATAAAACAGTTATAATTATGTCTGTAGGCTACACCATACTCCAATGTCTTTTTGGTGCAATGTCATTGCATCCAGAATTTTCAGTTTCCTCTATTCTGCTCATTCAATGCTCTTATATATGGATGAGTTTGTATAAATGTTGTTCGTATGCGATTGTGAGAGAAGTTTCCGACACTAGACGGATGACAAGTTTCTCTGTGTTGTGCTGCCTAGTGATTTACAAATTATAATAAAACATATTTTAAAACAAAAAAAGAAACTGACTTCAGTGAAATGATAAAATACTCACGTACTAAAAAGTTTAAAATAAAGTATTTACTTTAAACTGAGAAAATTTTAAATTTCATACAAGTAATCTTTTGAAGTCAGCGCCAAATATTTTATGAATTTGATAAGAAATTCTATCTAATATTAAAACTAACACTGTATTTTTTTGGAGGATGAAGCCCACATAGGTCTGAGACCTTTGCGTGGGTAATGAATTTTATTGGATGATGGAGATTGATGAGTTGGACCTACAGTTTTAGGTGGGTTCCGAACCAACAGGAAGTGATTGATAAGAAATTCTATCTAATATCAAAACTAACACTGTATTTCAATTAAATATGTGATTTACACTCACTTTTACTGAAATACAGTAATTGATAAGAAATTCTATCTAATATCAAAACTAACACTGTATTTCAATTAAATGTGATTTACACTCACTTTTACTGAAATACAGTGTCAGTTTTGATATTAGATTGTTCAATTATTTCGTCATGGAAAACATCACAGAGTAATTCTGTTATATTTTAGAAGTTTCTGGGAAATTTGGCGCCGACTTCAAAAGATTACTTGTATAAAATTTAAAATTTTCTCAGTAAATACTTTATTTTAAACTTTTTAGTACGTGAGTATTTTATCATTTCACTGAAGTCGGTTTCTTTTTTTGTTTTAAAATATGTTTTATTTTAAGCTTTTTAGTTGAATTTTAAACTTTGAAAACATGAGAAATTTCTTAAAGCCTACATTATGAAATATTTATCAAATTAGCAAGCCAATAATTAATTTATAACATCGAAAGTTAAGTAACTAAAAATCCACTTATAAGAAAAGATAAACTAAGGAAAATTCTACAACGTTTTATTTAATGTGGAATATTGTATTTAGGAGAATTATAATAGCGAAAGGCTTCTTAAAAGTGAAATGACTTTTGTTTCATTTTGATGTGGTCCCTTTCAGAATATACCTACACTGAAATAGTAGGCCTATATTACGTTACAAGTGTGGAAAATATTGTGCTTACTGAAAATATGATAAGTAAACGCAGGAGATGAAGTTGAGTGCGGTATTATCATAAGAGTATGGTAAACATCTTCCCGGACGAGTTATGTACGATATTTTTTGTGTTATGATTGCAACTAAATAACCTTATTCCTATGACTCAATAACATCAACTAAATTATTTACAACTTTCATATGAACATATGGACAGAAATATTATATTCTTATTCTCGATTCAAATTAAGTTCATGTGATTGGTCAAAAGAAGTCATTAAAGACTTCTTTCACACTGAACCAGCTATGGGTAACCGATGTCGTTTACCCGGCATAATTGCATTGCATCATATATGATTTCGAAAACCGTCTAGATGTAAAGCGCTACATATGATACAATGATCAGCCTGGTAAACGACACAGGTTATCCGATTGGCGGTTATGTGTGGAACTATCCGATTCAAACTTGATTGAAATGAAGACATCGAAGAATGCTCCTTTTTGTTTAATATTGGGCTAAGTATTGGGCCGATCCTTGCGAAACTTGTATGGGACCACCGCTGAGCGATGCTCTTTCATTTAAAATAAATTCATCGAAATCGGTTAAATATTGTTCGAATGATTGATGTACAAACATAAAAAAAAAACAGGTCGAATATAGTAACCTTGTTGTTTTTGGAAGTCGGTTAAAAAAACTGTCAAATTCAATTTCATTCATGGCCGATTCTAGTGTGGCCATGTGAGTGGCCAACTAGAGTCGGCCATGTTTCATTTCATTTTCCAACGCTTTTGCCAAAAATTGAATGTGAGTCAGCCTGAGCAATTCAAATCACATGGGTAGCCTATAAATAAGAAATAACTTATATGAAAGTGTAAAATAAAGAATTGCACTTAAATTCTAAAATTGTATAATAAATTGTGATTAAAATTTTCAAGACTGTCCATTTTTTTAATTATTCTATGTTATTATATTAAAATTATTTTTTATGAGGCGCAAATCATAAACATTCCACAGAACATTTATTCATGATTTGGTCAAACATACTTAATTTATTGTTTATTTGTTTCTAAACAGAAAGTATAACTGAGAAAATTCTTCAGTGACTTGTTTCGACTCCAAATTACCTGAAGTTGTAGACAAATTTAAACAAATTTTTCAAAAATGTTTCCTTATGATTTGGCTCAAACTAATCCAAATCAATTGCTTGTTGAGAATTTCGAATACAATGCCTTACTGGGCAAGGCTCTTACGGAGCTCTATCCTATGGACGGTAATGTATCAAGCCAATATTTATTTTTCATTGACATTATTTTCTTAAGCATAGTTAACTATCAGAAATATTGTAGTGCCTATCAATTTAAACAAATTTTGACCAAATTTGATGAATTTGAAAAAGAGCAAACTTTTTTATTGTTTCAAGAGTTGAAAGATCGGTGTGTCATTATCAACATAATTGAAAAAATCTTAAATTATTTCTAAAACAAGAAAGTTTTACAGGAACTTTATAATTATATAGTATACTGTATTATTTAGTGTTACTAACTTAAATAGTACAGTGTTTTGAAACAACTAACTTATATGACAACTAAACAGGCATTGAATCAAATGGCAATTCGCCTATACGAAAACGTTGGCGGTACCGGTAACAATGACTTAATTACGAATAATAAGACGAAATTGTCACAACCAAATTTATTAAAAATATTGAGAAACTAGTTTCGGTTATGCCATTATCAATCTCAAACAAACAGAAAGGCAAACAACTTTCAGTTTGTTTGAGATTGATAATGATATAACAACCGGAGCTAGTTTCTTAATATTTGTTTTAAACGTGGTTGTGACAATTTCGTCTTATTATTTATTATGGATACCTTCCACAATATCACCTTCGCCACTACAAAGAAAAAAATGACTTAATTTCTAAACGAAAAACTGAAAACTTATCGTCATGAGAGGATAAGTCCAGTGCAGACTTTAAAAGTGTTGCTTTGCTTTCAGAAAGGCACTTGGTAAATAAATGGTTGACGAGATTTCAAGAGATGTGTCACTCTCCAGAGCAAATGCTCTACAGAAGTCACTACATGTGGTTTCTCCTGCTGGTTATGAAAAGAGGAAAACTCACACCTCCATTTAATGGACCACCCCCTCCCGGCACCCTCAAGCCTCTTCATGAAGTTCTGGTGAGTGAGCTGCATATACTACCGATATTTAGTTATTCATTGACGAACTTGACTACACAACAACTTGGTCAAGATTACTTAATTTTTGACCACATAATTTCTCAAGTTGAGTCTACCAGGACTATCATAATTATTGGGGACATGTTATTATATTATAGGTAAAGTACAACAGATCTTATAATAGTTGCGTCCCTAGTAAAGAGATTACATAAAACTAGTGATGAAGTTTGTGGAAACATATAAAAATCTATATTACAGCATAATACGATCTAGCATACGTTGTAAATGAAAAATACTAGTATATTTTTAGAAAATGAATTCAACACTGATGCATCAATGAACAGAAGTATCAGTTGTATAATAATTCATCTGAAATTACACTTTAAACTTATTTAAATTTATAATTAAGCTATTTTCAATCTTTCATCTTACCAAATTTTTGTCATCAACATTTAATATTCCTATATATATTATATAAATTAGGCAATGCAAGCGGAAGTATTTGTGCTATATTTTCAAATTTATCATATTATTTTACTTAATCACAAAATAATAGGAACTAGCTGTAACAGGTATTTCTAATCACTAGCTGATTCAAGGTTTTACTATGGTACCCTTTCTATTATCATTGATGAACTTGGCTATTTTCATGCATGTGGTTACACATTGATTAGCTTCGAAATATTATTTCTTCATAAGTTAGATACGAAAGTATAATACTCACAGGATGCTTCTAATTATCAGATGATTTAGGATGACTTATGTTATAAGACTTCTATCAATGTTTTAATTATCTAATACATGTAGTATACTTACCTACAATAAATAAAATATTATTTGATGATTGCTACCTATGCACAATTCACTGACATGACATCCAAATAATTGAGATAGTAGTGAAATAGGGGCTAGTGAATATTACAAAGAAAAAATCAAATTCTTTAACTTGATCACTATTTTGCCTCGGGATTCATTCCTTGTATTAAATTTGTGAGCTTTCAACCAGAATCGTTTTGATTTATTTTTAATAGTTTCCTGACAAGAAAAATAAAGTAGACAGTTGAGAGTGTATCTGACTCAATTTCATCAATTCTAACATCTATTTTCTTCTGATGAAGCTCACATGAGCCAAACACATGTGCGTGGGTAATGAGGTGAATTATTACAAAAAATATACACACCAGGCTCAATGGGAATCGAATCTGTGACCGCAAGAGCAGCAGTATCAGAGATAACACTTCAATCGGTTACACCACTGCGGCTGCCAGATGATGAAATTTTGTTAATTAATAATTGGTATCATTCCACTAACATATTATAAAAAATTAGAAAACACAAGTGGAAATTGTGACTCACGTCACTCTGTGACACATCAGAGTGTACTGTGGGTCGTCTGACGATGCTATTAACATCAGAGTGAAACGGCCGTCACGCCATAACGTGAGTCACAATTTCCACTTGAACGTTTATTTTAAGTTTTTACAATTGGTATCAATTTATTCATTTTTGTTGTATTAATTGCAGCCAATTGAAGTTTATGAAGATATCATGACAACTGCCTCAACTGAGGGCCAGCATTCCTGGATTGATAGAATTGTTGATGAGAGCAAAGAAGACCAATCCAAAAAAGGATTATTTCCGCAGAACTTTCTTGAAAATCAACCAGTGCCAAGAGAAGGCTCTTTCTGCTATGGTTGCGTATTTAGTGATTTCAGTACTACACCAGACATGGTTGTCTAGTTTTAAACATCCTTTAGTTATCCAGTCTTATATAGTGTTTGTAAAATCTTGTACACTAATATGTAGTAAAGTATTGTTGCTATAATATGTTTTTCATTTTTTCTTACAATTACTACGTCTATTTTATTGTTTGTCATCAATGATTTTTGTTTGAGGGTTGATTTCAGTACATAGCTGGTGGAATAATACGAAAATACCCTGCAGTGGTGACGTCTGATCTAACAGACCGCATGGAAATTGTTTTGAATGTGACTGTATAACTACTAGAGATAAGAGTCAATGCTTTTAGGTACATTCCACAGAGGCAGTAGTCAACCATCTCCTGCAGTGACAACATTTACATCCCATTTTTTTCACGGTTATAAAGTAAAGCGGTCTTCAACACCAGTGTCACCACTCACATATATGGTCTGAGACATCATAGTCACTACTGGCATTTTCAAACGTTTTTTTAGGATGAAGCCCACATAGGTCTGAGACCTGTGCGTGAGTAATGAGTTGGATGATGATGATTTATGAACTGCACTTACAGTTTTAGGTGGGTTCCGAACCACCGGGAAGTGATTTTACAGCAGAGAACAGTGTCTTTTTGCTGGCCAATCTAATCGGTCACCCTTACAAATATTGCCCAGGAGAACGCAGCTTATCTCTATCTGATTGAACATATACCTGCTACGGCTCACGGGTATCACGGCTATCACAACTTAATCAATCTGGTAAGCGAATAGTTATTCTATCATTTATTCAACTCCATTCTTTGAGTGGGACTGTTCTATACATTGAAAAATAAATCTGATACCTAATTGGAAGTAAATAAGATAAGATAAATAACTTTTATCAATAAAATCCAGATTTTCCATACAGCAATCAATGTTAGGAGTGATTTTGTAGCTCTGATTGATTTTTATTCATGAGATTCAAATACAATCATACAGAAAAGTGGGTGAGATGGTGCACTCATCTAGGTGTTTGGGAATGAGGGTTTTATATTCATTAAATTATGGTATATTATGAACAGGAATCTGTTCTCAATTACAAAAACAATAGTAAGTCCAAATATTGTTATCATGTCTAGTTTTTTTTCTACTTCAGTTTACAAATATTATATTTTTTCGATTGCATTATGTATGTTTTTGATGTTTTAAATATTATGATAAAATGAAAAATTGTCTATAAATACAATGAAATATGGTACTCTAAATACATCATATTAGACAATTGTATGGTTTTATTCATCAATTCCTGACACTATGTACAAAAATTATGTAAATATGTGAATGTGGTTTGACAGACCAGTCACCATTCTGAAAACAAAAAAGCATGTCATTGGAAGTTTAAGAATACAAAATTTATAATCACAAGTAATCACAATTATAAGACACGATTTCACCATAATTCTAAATATCCAAACGAAATACTACAATCGCATTGGGCCGCATTATAGGTACCGTACTGTACTAATAAAATAATGCATGAACTAGTGGCTTGTAGGGGCAAAAGCCCCTTACGAAAAACACTAATGCATAAAACAAACCATTATAATATTACTGTACAAATCAAACGAACTAACAATCAAATTATCTATGTGTTAGAATTTCCCTGTATACTATATTTTTTGTGTGAAAACAGTATTTTTGGTTGCTTTGGTTGTTGTTATTTTCAATAAAAAATTTGATTCCTTCCAAAGATTTAACTCTGCTAAATGCAACATATAATTGCCCACGAGTAAATACCGGTTTACTTGGGTATATCCCAGCTTTGTCGCAGGTTTGGCCTTGGAACTTATTGATTGTAATACAAGAATGTTGTAGATAAGCTTAATTCTTCGTAAAAATATTACATTACCTTTCCCAGACCTAGTTATTATTATTGTTGTTGAAATTATTAGTATTCTTCAATGTGAAGAAATGTAAACAAACCAAAACATTTTTAGAACATAATAATTTTATTATTATTGTGCTTTATCTTCATCTTATTATGTGCTTTATCTTCATCTTATCGTGCTTTAAGCACGATCACATGTAGGCTAAACAAATTAGAAGATTTTACTTCCAATGCTTTTCTTACGGAGAACCTTCTACGTTATATATAATTTTATATTCTTTTAATTTTGGAAATGCCAATAGTTTTCCTGGATTTCTTGTTCCATGACGAACTGCGTAGTCAATTTGACTGCAAGTCGTTGAATTCACTTGAAAAGCCAATAGTTTTCTTGCCATCACGGAATAGATACCTTTAATTTGAGCCCTCTCCCATCTTTCTATGTCTGTTGTTTTTTATACTGTGGGTTAAGTGGAAGAGGGGGCTCTTATGCCTCAACTTCGCCCACAGCACTTTAATTACTTGTAAAGTGCACAAATAAAAGTCATTTATCTATCTTTCTATGACATGCCAGAAGCCCACAATTTTGACGAAAAGAATCGCCTTGCGAAATTAAATACCGGTATATAGATTAAGTCTGGTTAGTGGCGTAGCCAGGATTAGATTTCGTGGGGGGGGGCTCACCATGGGGGGGTGTGGGCATTGGCTAAGCCAGGATCAAATTTCTAGGGTGGGGGCTCACCAAGGGGGGTCTGGGGTATAGGAGGGTCCAGATTTTTTTTTAATTTAGTGGTGTGAAAAGCTAATCTAGACAACTTGTTAGGCTCTAAAGTTCAAAAAAAAGTTTTGAAAAATTACTACCCAAGAACCTAGGTGGCCAGGTTTGAAATGATAAAGTTTGATATACCGATATCTGTGACTATTTTGAGTCAAAACCCTTGAATTGGAACTAATCATACTTAACTTATGTACTGAATCTCAAAATTAATACTAATTATTATAAGTTTCATATAATTTATGTCATTAGCCTAAAACGCACCCAACCCAAAGTTCATGAAATCGGAATTTGTTTTTTAACATAGCACACTGATTTTACACGCTTGCATAGAACTCGCATTTATTTGTGTGTTTTCATTTATAAAATCCCGATTTTATGAACTTTGGGTGCGTTCAGGCTAGTGGGTTATACCGAATTTTAACTTGAAAACTAAATTTTCTACAAGATGAGTTTATTCAAAAAAGTAATTTATCAATAATTAACAAAGTTAATCCACTTCAAACTTGAAAATTGCATTTTATTTAATGTAATAAATAAATAATTATGGTAGTCACAGTTTTCTAACATGTTTTATTCGATTTCGTAGCTCATTTTAAATCAAAATTATCCATTTGAGCACCTAACAAGTTTCTATATGAGTAAATATTGAGGAAAAATTTGAAAAATGCATTAATCTGACTATAACTGTAGCTATATTCCAGTACACAAACAGGGTTTCTGTAATCTGTTCGTTATAATACAACAAAACATATAGAACCCTTCGGCTTTAATAAGTCCTTATCTATTAGTTATTTGAGAATTTTTTATTTCTGAAATTTCGGGGGGGGGGGCCGGGCTCCATGGCCCCCCCCCCCCCCCTGGCTACGCCACTGAGTCTGGTGCAACTTTATGCTGAATGAAATCAGTCATACTCATACATAATGAATATGTTAAAGTATAATGAAAGTATTGAATAAGAGTCTATAAACAATACTTTATTTGATTTTCAGCCCTGGAAGTATCTGCATAGATAACTGTATCTGCATAGCAGGAACAGAGTTGAACAATACCTATCAAAGATAAGTTAGAAAGTTACCGTACTGTTCTATTAAAGCATTCATTGGATACAAAGATAGATGAATGCTTATTTAACTTTCGTTTTTATTGCTTTTATTCAGCTTTCATATCACTTTGTAATGCTTTTCATTATTTTCTCCTACAATATCGTATCGTATTGAAAGAACAAATTTGAATTTCAGCGGGCTCTTACTAGTTGGTAATCATTTTTCGTTACGAATAAAAAATATATGGAACATCCTTTTCCAAGAGAAAATTTATTTCTGTAATGAATAATGTGAATAAAGTAACGTAAATAATGTATATGTCAAATTTTTTTGATTGAAAATAGATATTTTTTATTCTATTATAAGTGTACAAGTTGTGATTTGTATCAACGCCTTCTAGAGATACAGGCTCGATCGCTCGAAAACGAACAGTCTCACCGTCTCACGTTGAACGTTGAACGTTGTCTTGTTGTCTACGGTTTATAATCACAAATTATTCATGTAGACATTGACAGTAGATTAATTAGACAATACAAAACTACAAACTATCTGTCAGGTAATTTCTATCATATATTGCGAATGCTAAATGCTAGTTTTTCGCCAAATGTCAGGTCTTTTTTTTCAAATTTATAGATTTATCGTTTTTTACTCAATTTAAGGTTAAGTTTTTCGTCATTCAACATCAAGATCGATTTATTGATGGTAAATAGTCGAATCACACTGTTAGAACCGAATGGGTTAGCTTTTAGAAATTAAAAAATAAAACGAAATTGGAACTTATTACCACGAATGTTGCAAATCTAGTTTACACTTCCGTTCCGTATCTAATCCACCGAAGTAATCGATAGTCGGCAGGGCTTTAATTCTAAATTGAGAAGAAGTATCGGACCTATGACTTACCGTGGGGTATGGAATACCCCCCAGAGAAACGGGGGGGGGGGGGGTCCTCCCCCGGAAAATGTTTGAAAATTACACTTGAATTGGTGCATTTTAAACGTATTTGAGCATTGTTTGTAATGTATTTATAATTATGGAGAAAGTGCACTATATGGGCTTCTAACCTAACCTAACCTGGCTAGATGTGACTGAACCACCTCATACCTTTATTATGTTGTTGCATAAGTGTCATTTGATGAAAAGTGCCTAGTTCCTATAATTTACATTTTGTGATAAAGAGTTCCTATTAGTTTATTGTTTTGTCTGTTATTAAATTTTGTTGAAATTTAACGTTTTATTATTATTAAAACTTCTTCATCCAATTAATGAATATCATAGTATTAATGAATAGCCTAATGCTAATAGTGTTCACATAATCATAATCGTCCAAGTTATTCAATTTAAACACTATTGACAGAAGCCCATATACTGCACTCCCATGGAGTGCAGTATATTGGCTTCTCTTAAAAATGACGTGATTAAGTGAATTACCGGTATGTATTTATCCGACTAGATATCCATCTGAAAATGAGTATAATCATAGTATGTAAATTCTCCCGTGTTCAAATGATCGTAAACGTCCAAGTTATTCAATTGACAACAAGTTATTGACAGAAGCCCATATAGTGCACCACAGCCTGTAATATTACATAATACACAAAATAACAAGCTAGTTCAGATCTGGTTTAAAATAAATGATTTTGTTATCGGTTTAGATAGCTCCGGCTGAAATTAATCCCTGATAGTCGGTATCTGTACCAAACCCAAACCTAACCTAGCGATTCTCAGTTTATTATTTTGGGGATCAGATCAGATATTGAATTACAGCCAAATGAATTTCATTAAATAGAAATTAATGCATTTAAGTTTTAGCAGCATGATTTCCAATGTAAGATGGATTAGACAGTTGATTAGGTACAGTGTAAGCTATTCTTCTTGTGTAACTATTAGTAAATATGATTAATATATTGGACTACTGAGGTGAGGTGAGGTCAATGAATTGAACATTTATTTTACAAATTAACGCAGTGGCGGATTAGGCTAATGCATTTTTATGGGGAGGAGCGACATACTGAAAAAATACTGGTGGTTGGGTGGGGGGGGGGGGTTTGATATGGAATAACAATTTTGGAAATTTAGTAGCCTTTAACCGCATTTTACACCATTCTAGCACTTGAAATGGAGAAGAAATATATTTTTTTCTGTTTAAGAACAATCAAATTTCCCCTAACTAGAGTATGGTAGTTTATTTCTGTATATTCATCTGAAATGAATAGAAATTGTTGTATATGTCTTGAACAAAAATTGCTTTGCTAGCTTAACTTTTTATCGAAATTTACAAAGAAATTAACAGAGTCTAAGCAATTTATTCATGATCGTGATGATTTTTAGACCTATATATTATATTTAAATTACTCTCAACATTCTCTCATGCTTCATAATACCAGTTCTTCAATAAATACGAACTAGGTCAAATACAAACAGAGATGTATATGCCCCTACCTATTCTATAAGAGATTAATCTTATTCAAAAGTATTTCATTTGATATAAGATTTCCTTCATTCTCTGTCATTTGTTAATTCTTCATTGAATTATAATTATATAGATAACAACAGTTAAAGATAAAGTACAGGTAATATAGAAAATAAGACAAGTGGGATGACATGTTATATTCCGTCTGTCATAAATGTGGCGGGACAATTAAAATTTTACCGTGTGCCTGTCGCATGTGTTTATTTTTTTAAATGTGCAAGCCCTCGGAGGGGGCGGTCGCCCCCTCCGCCCCCCCTTTAATCCGCCCTTGAATTAACGATAAGTGAGCGCTAAAGATAATTCGGTTAAAGCGCAGCGTACGCGCACATCTTATTACTTCTTCCGTCTGTCACTGTTTTGTAGTCAGAATAAGGTGAGAAATCGATTGAAACTAGGCTATAATTTTCAAGAAAACAAAACTGGCATTTTATGTGAACTTTAGACAAAGTTGTGATGTGGCTAGGTCCTCAGTCCAGGTTTAATATGTAAACTTGGTCCTGTTCACAAAATTCCACTGTTTTTTAACCTAAATAACTACATTTTCCTCTAATAATTCTTCTACTCATTCTAATTTTGTTGAAATTTTCAATTTCTTCCAGCTTAAACCATGGCTCAATTCATGAATGTTCATTTGCAAGATTTTAGAGGTAGAATTGAAACTGTTCAGCCACACAAAGCTATCATAACGTTTAAGCGAGGCGATAAAGAAGAGCATGCATTAATTATTTATGACAAAGTGAAATTCAGTGGTGTCAATTTACCAGAAAATGGAAAATTCGATGATTACATAACAGAGGGCACACCTATTTCTTTCTCTGCACACCAAATTGATGAATCAGGACTTGACAGGTACGTTGGAATTCATTAACAAATTCTAGAGCATTTCACTTTTATTAAATATTAGCCTACAATAACTTGACTCGATATATGATTTCATATTATGTTTCTAATTTATACAGTTCATTAAGTTCTAATTACATAAATTCTGCTTCCCAGAAGGTTTTCCTTGCTAAGTTTCCTCAAGTTGGTATTATTTTCTCCAGAATCATGAACCTTTTCTTTTCTATCATTCTCTCCCCGCACAGTACTTTCTCTCCATGCATTTTTTTCTAGTAATCATTGTTCTCGCAAGCAGTTATCGGTTGAAGTCAGCACTGTACTTTTACAAAAACGTTCAATTCCAGTGCCATATTTTATCCTTTATAATAAATAGCTACTTGCTGTTATCTGTCGTCGAATCTAACGCTGTAGAGTAAGGGGTTGAAGGAGGAGAGGTATAAGAATGAGGGGAAAGATGAAGAAGAAGAAAAAGAAAAAGAGAAGGATGATTGGAATAACGAAAATAATAATAAGAAGATGGAGTAAGAGAAGAAGAAGAGGAGGAGGAGGAGGAAGCAGAGCCGGTCCCCACTTACACATAGTCTCCTTTACAATACTCAACATCAGAATAAATAAAATAAATATTATAAAAAAGACTAATAAATATTAACAATAAAAAGCACATTTTGTAGATAATTGCAAAATCAAAATTTTGAAGAGAAAATTAATAGAAGCAAAATCAACAGAATTCAGCTTGGGAAAAATTTAAACACACACACTTGTACAATGCACACATACATCTCAAAACCACAATCATGCCCACAACCCATGATCCAGCAGCTTGACATCAATGTAGAAGGAATTCCACAACCTACCGGCCATTACTTGGAAAGATTTATTGAATATTAGCCTACTTTTCTATGGACAGGAACAACCAGCAGATCCATAGCGAGTTCCACCCCTGCCGATATTACTCATGAAGCGGAACCCAGCAACCCAATTAGGTAAAGTAGGATTGGGAGAAGTAGATAAAAGAGATGAAGAAGAAAGACGAAAAAAATAACTTGAGTTATCTCAAAATTATAGCTTACGTCACTTTCTAGATACCCCAATTAAATTTAATTGTGTAACCTACTTGTCAAGTTATAAACATCGTCAAAAAATTCGCAAAGAGGTAAACAAGCTACGCTTTCCCAGTCGCTATAAAAAGAACAGAAACTCAGGTTCATAAACAATGAATTGATTCTAAGTGATAACACATCATTATTTGTTATTTGTCATTTCTATTAATTGTTTTATTCTATTATTTCTATTCTATTTATTATGTTATTTAAATTCTTTATGAATTTCTTTAAAATGATTAGTAGAATCTTGGTCACTGTCTGATTTTTGTTCCTTGTATGTATTAATTTTAATTAGCCTTTTTTCTTCGTTTACTCTAGATGTGGATGGTTTGTTAATCATGTAATGCATCATCAAGTGAATCGCAAATTGTTTCCATACCTCTACTGCAACGACCTAGCCACACCTGGCGTGTTCAATAGATGCGGCACTGTTACATACTTAGCCAATAGGCAAGGTGTTCTGACCTTCAAGTCTGATAGTGGTAACTAATTATTATTATTATTATTATTCATCCGCTTTAGTATTCCTTGCCCTTGAAACACTGTGCGCTAGGTACTAAAACACACCTCAGGGAGTGTGCAGGACAGATTGGTGATGAAAGTGGGGAAGTGATTGCCGAGTGCCGTAGCAGGTATCTGTTCAATCAGAGATAAGCTACGAAACTACTGGGCGCTCTTTGTAAGGGTGGCCGATTGGATTGGCCAGCAAAAACGTCTCTGTTCTCTGCTGTAACATCACTTCCTGGTGGTTCAGAACCCATCTAAAACTGTAGGTCCATCTCATCAATCACCATCATTTAATTCATTACCCACGCATAGGTATCAGACCTATGTGGGCTTCATCCTCCGAAAAAAATTCCACACTGGCATTCATTTCTGGGCAGACTGGCTAACTCATTACCAATTCCTTTCCGCAATCAAATACCAAACTATATCATATTTCAGGTATTTGAATTTTTCAAAATCATAGAAATGGCTTTATTGAGATGAACTATTTTTCTGGTGAAAATAAATCTCTAAATATTGAAACAGTACCCGTAAAGGAATGTGAACTGTATCATGTGGATGAGACGATCAGTAATCCTATTTCCATTGAAAAAATCACTTCTTTATTAAAAACTGACCATATGAACTCTGAAGAAAACATTATTATTACTTTGTTGAAATATTCCGAAATATTGAAATTCAAAGCTGTATTAACAGCAGCTAATCTGCTCAAGCATAAGATAAATACTATTGGTGAAGAACCTGTTTATTCAAAAAATCATCGCTATCCTATCTCATTCAGACAGGATATTCATAATGAAATAAACAAATTATTGTAGCAAAAAATAATTAGACCATTCAATTTTCCTCATAATTCGTTGATAAACCACTGTAATGGCTTCACTATTTAAAACAACCAAATGCTAAATTAATGCGCTGGAAACAAATTATGAAATAATTTTATTACAAATTAGAGTATATTAAGGGAAAATCAAATGTTGTAGCAGACCCTTTTCAGTAAACAAGATGGAAAACAAGGACGATGACTTCAGTGGATTTTACAACATTGACATTTACGATCTAATGGGATTCAACAACAACGGCCCGGCCCGCCTTCCTTAAATAGTAGTACGAAATAAATGAACTTCTTGACTAAAAAGCAGTATCAAATTATAACAATAATGATAATTTGAATGATAACAATAATATGGAAATAAACTAAGATAATGAAGATAATAACAATTGTAACAATGGACGATAATAGCATTATAAATACAAAAGCAAAACAAATTATCATTTCTGAGGTAAAGTAAAACCCCAATTTAAAAAGATCTCTAACAAAAATAGGATTATTCATAAGAACAATGTAGAAGAAATTAGTGAATACTTGAAACCCAACACTGTGTATGGCATAGTGTTTTCAAACAAAAGCCCATTTTTTAAACACTAAAAATCGAAATTCTAAACGCCATCACAAACGAACTTGTAAAAATAATTCCATCAATTAAACTCCGTATTTACAAAAATATGAACGCTAAAATAACTGATAAGGACGAACAGCAAATGATAAGCTCGATGTCATGAAGATAAAATATTCTATAGAGGAATCAACAAACATTATAAACAAATTAGGACTTATTACTGGCCTGCTATGCATAAAGACATAACAAAATATGTCAATAAATGTAAAATTTGTCTCAAAACCAAATATGTACACAATCCAATAAAAACCAAATTAAATCTTAGTTCAACACCAACAAAACCATTTTAAGATTAAAGATGAACACATTCACTTACAACAATACTAAAATTCTAACTATTGTCAATAGCTTTTCCAAAAGACTTCCAGTATACATTTAAAAAAAAAACGCAAACGGTACCGAAATAGTCAATGTTTTTGTTCCATTTATCTTTCCCGTACCTAAACGTATCCAGACGGACAACGGACTGGAATTTAATAACGCTCTTTATAGGCAATTTGTTGAATTAAATAATATTGAAAGTTACTTCACTACACCCTATTACCCTCAATCGCAAGGACTAATTGAGCGCACACACTCAACACTAATCGAGATTTTACAAGACAATGAATTAAAGCATCCAACACACAGTCTAGAGTATAAACTTAGGTTCGATCTTATAATAATTCAATAAAGGACCAACTCAATTTAACTCAAATGAATTGACTTTTGGTATCCAAAATTACTTGCCAAAAAATCAAGATAACCCTGCTGTAATATCGCAGTAAAAAACAAGAAGTGCTATCGAGAAATAGCAAAAAAATTATTCACGAAGAGAAAAGCATACAGAAAATCTAAACAAAAACCGGGAAGATGACCCTAAAATACACGAAAAGATTATTTATATTAAGAACCCTAAATTCCATTAAAATGTGCCTAAATGTAATAGAGCTACAAAACAAGTAGACGAGTTCAAATTGAAAAAAGCCTTTAATTAAAATCCATCTAAACAATGAAAAGACCTCTTAAGTTGAAAGACAATGCAATTGTTGAAGATGCAGATAACAATGACCGCAATTCTCCTCTTCCTTGAACCAGTGCTAACGTACCAGCTGATCGACCTGACCGACTCGGCGGGCATAATCCCAAATAAGACTGAACAGTCTACGCTGATAAACGAGACTTACAAACTCATTCCAAACATAACCAGTTTGAAATATGAAGTATTTGACCTACAAAATTTTATCAGAAATATCCAAAATACTTCAATTAATGCACATGACATTGTTTCATCATTAGATAAATTAGCAAAGAATTTTTTTAAGTTAAATCTATCTCACGAAATAATTTCAATGACTTACCACTGAAAAAAAACTAATAGAGGTTTATTGAACGGGCTTGGAAATGTAGTATCATAGTTTACCGGAATAATGACCGCTGATGACAAAGACTGTTATGAGAGAATTATTGAAAGAATAGAAAACAATGATGCAAACATTGCGTGATGCAAGCAAAACAATGTTGCAAATAATGACAAAATTAATATTGCTTTTAACATAAATTTTATCAAGAAATGAAATGATGATGTATCCAGTAACAATTTGAATACTAAATTACTGAAAGAAGTAAACGAAAATGTCAATTTATTAGAGAGACTAAGCAGTTCATCTCATCTCAGTTACTTTTTAACTTTTAGATGATTAAATTAATGATATGATAAATTCTTTAACATTTTGTGAAGGAAAAAACTTAATCCTTCAATACTACCAGTCGAAGGATTGCACAATGTTGTATATAAAAACATAATTATTCTTGTAGTGATTTAAGCTTGAAAGTTATTTTATGTTGTCAAAAAATATGTTGATTTATGTAGTCCACTTGCCAAAAGCTAATTCGATAGATATAATATTTTATCCTATCCTGTTGAGAATGAATGAAAGGTCTATACAATGAAAATGCAAAGTAATGTAATATCTGTATCGAAAGATGAGAAGCTATGGAAAATGACCAATTTCATGATTTTTCCACTGCCACTCTGATATAACATTGAATCTATTAATTACACTATTAATACTGCTTTGATACAGAATTTATCTCTTGAAAAATTGAAAAATGTAAATGAAAATGGAAAAATGTGCCTTATTCATAATATTATTAGAAATGTAATTATTGTATTACAGGTTTTAGAATTACTCAAGTTGGAATTAATAATGATGGGATCAATACGCCATCATCGTTTTTGTTGAATTTTGAACAATACGACCAGATGACAGATATGAGACTTCCTTATACTTCGATTAGTACTTTTGCACAAAAATGATCATTTATTCCAAAAATTATTCATGTGCTAAAGATAGATTTAAGTAATTTGGAAAAATTCGAAGATTTTGAAATACCAGTCAATCAAAATTTATCTTTAGGCTATCCTAGAGATGTAGGAATGATCGATCTCTTTAATTGATGTTTTGATTATTTTTATAATTGTTGTTTTATTTTTAACATAGGGCTAGTAAACTCAATGTACCAATACAGGTTCCAATCAGGTTGAGTTTCAAGGAGATATACCGGTAACTGGTCAATGTAACCGGTGGCATCTGATTGGTCTATTAAATTTTTTTATCGTCTATGAATTTGAGTAGACCAATCAGACGCTTCCGATAACATTCACCAGGTACCGGTAAAGCTGCCAGGAACTCGACCTTTGTAACACCTAGAATTTAGTTTATTCGATACTTTGTACTTGCATAATTTTGTGTCCCAAATTTTAATTTTTGTTGTTTGGGACGAAAAATCTCAAGGCTGTTAGTAAGTCGTCTCTTGCCACTTGAACTGCTGTTTTTGTGTAATAACGTTCTTTTTAAAAACACTTTTATTGATTCAATTAAACTTATCTTATTTATATGTATATAATAGTGATTTTTAATGAATAATAAGACGAAATTGTCACAACCACATTTATTGAAAATATTGAGAAACTACTTTCGTTTGTTATACCAACTCAGTTTGTTTGAGATTGATAATGGTATAACAACTGAAACTAGTTTCTCAATATTTTTAATAAATGTGGTTTTGACAATTTCGTCTTATTATTCATTATGGATATATTCCACAATATCACCTTCGCCACTACAAAGAAAGTTAATAGTGATTTCTTACTCGTTTTCTATTTCTTTTATTTTTACTTTTCTAAGTTTTTAGTATTTTTGAGACATAGATATTGACTTATATTGTGATCGGATTTCTCATTTGTCTGAGATCATATCAGAACATAATTCTTTAACGTGAATTACTTTATTTAATATTTTTAATTCGAAAAACGTTTTTCAGGTCTTAACGAGCAAGTATTTTTTCTTGCCAGTAAGCTGTTCATTCATGGCGCTCGATTTAAATCGAACCTTAAGGGTCACCTTCAGGTGGAGGAGGGCACTGAATTATATTTCGATGCGATACCTTGCCACAGCTATGAAAATGAATTTGAATGTCAGTGGTTTGCCACAGTTGTATGGTTTCGCTGTAAAAAGCCCCGAATGGACTACGACTCACATGAAAAGTATATGGAGAATAGCAGATTCTTGACCAGAATCAAATCGGTGAGACTGACTTATAGAATTTGTAATACGTAATACAACTAACACTTGCTTATAAACACTCAGTAATTGATCAATTTCATGTATTTGATGTTGTTTCATCTTCTTTTCCACTGGTATGATTAAACTATCGTAGGCAATACTTGAATAGATTTTAGTGAGTAAATAGATTTTATTCACTTGATAGTAAAGCTGGGCATTCACGTTCCGATTTGTAGTAGGACTGCTAGCTGGATAGTCGACTCCACTCACGCTCCGATTTGTAGTAGGACTGCTAGCTGGATAGTCGACTCCACTCACGCTCCGACTTTCTATCCAACTAGCGATCCAACTTTATTCCCAGTATGATTTTAATCAATCAAACAACATATCAATAGCAAGTTAAGCAAAATTGTTGTTTTGATTCAATAAAAACTGATATTTTTTTAAACTTGCGAGTCTTTTAGGCTATTTGACTTTTTTGTTCAGAATTGAATTTTTCTACAAGTTTTTCAGAAAAAAAACTAGAAGTTTATTGTACAATTAACAAAGATCACCACTTCAAACTTGGGAAAACGTGTTTTGGGGCATATTTTGTTGAAAATTTAAAAAAAATTCTACTTATCGACTTCTAACTTCATTCGATTTATCATCTCATTTTACACAGAACCAGACAGAATTACACGTAAAATTAAGGCATTATAAATTTCTGAATAATTAAATTGACTGGGCTTGTTGCCAACTTCTGCCATTTTCAACTCTGTAACGAAGCATTTCCGGACCTATGTATATATGATTTTTTCCCCCATTATTTTTATTAGTACAACAAGCTTACGAAGTATTAGTAACTCTATGGGAAAGATCCTGTAAATAATTGATTTAATATATTGTAATCATTCTTTGAATACGATAACCAGTCGGAGAATCCTTGACTATATTAAATAAAACACAATAGATTACCAAACACGATTGCAGGGCTCAGAAATGTCAAAATCAGATCAGTGTGGTGGACTTCATCTTAATGTAATGAAACATTCTTTTCAAGCCTTCCTCAACTTTTAATATCAAGTTTCCAGTTAAAGATAAATATTCCAGTTGTTATATTGATGATTTTAGTGAATAAGAATCGATATAATCACAACGAAGTTTTTTAACTGAGATAGTTTTGACAGTTTATTCTTTATATCGAGTTCTCTGACTGCCTTTACTGGCCAATAAATCCATAAAAGTTCATACTTTCAATGCTGTGCTAAATAGCGCTGTCTACAATCTGTGTGATGCAGAATATATATTTATTAATCGTAAACACATTTTTAAATTTACATAAATGAAATAATCGATTAAACACAATTGAAGCAGAAGTAAAAAAATGTCGTTACTGCCGAAACTGGTTTAGCTTGTCAACTCATTCTTGACAGTTCTATGAATTTGCCTCGCGCAAGTCAGCTCTCTACTCATACTACTAGTCTATGCTGTGATATGTTCCCACATATTTCGTCATATGGAGAAAGACCAGCTCCCAGTTTAGCTGCTTGCAACTCTGAGTTACCAGGGGGACGAACAAGTGTGTTTCTGCGCACTGCCAAGAGTCAGTTGACAGGCTCTACTACTCCTTTTGCTGTAATAAATGTGGTCGTGACATCATTGAGTGTTATTCATCACGAATATCTACAGCATCACTACCATTTATACAGAGTGATACACAATTCTATCTCTGTGCAAAGAAGTAAGACTTTTGCATGGAAATTATAAATATAGACTATTCTTATATGAAATCAATTTCAAACTCAATTTGATTTCGAAATGTTCAAATCAGCTGATGTGGCTATTGCTTATTATCAATTCTGACCCTGAATTTTAAAATGCTGAGTTTTGATTCCTAGAGCCAAAATTAAAAAGTAGCAACTGTGTTATTCATTGCAGTAACTAGCATGTTGGGCATGAATAAAGTCATCTGTTATAATATATATATATATTTTTTTTGTAAATTACGTCTTGGAGACTCCAGTTAGGCCGTGGTCAGACTGCATGCGTACTCCGACGAGTAAATGGACGTGCGTGCTCGCATCTGGACGTCAGAGTAAAACACGTTGATAAACCGGTTTGATTGGTCACAGTAGAGAAGAGTTGGTCGTACGAGGACTTGCGCACACGCACGAGTCAATTCTGGAAGCAAGTTATTTGTTTGATTTTCTTCGCGTGGTCGTCAGTGTAAAAATGAACGTTGAGGAGTTGATTACGCTTGTGTTTGACCAAAATCCATTGTGGGACCAATCCACAAAGGATTATCAAATAGAGATCTCAATGTGACCGCTAATCTTTCCACAGGCTTGATACAAGTCCAAAAACTGCTTTGTTTTTCAATTTTTGTGCTGATTCTGTTTAAAATATAAAAAAACGTTCCTAGTGACATCCGAAAATAATCGAAAAAATTTCCATCAGTTTTTTGTAGATCAGGAAAAAGTTTGAATTCTCCTTGCGTCTCTCTTGTTAAATTAATATCATTCACCCAGCTTTCATTTTCTTCATTAACAAACAAAATGCGCAATAACAGATTGTCTAACGACAACTGGTCAATGCCATTGAAGTATAAACTCGCAGGAGTAGGAAGTTTGCAATGTGACCACTCTTACTCTGACGACCTACTCGTACGACCTGCTCGCAAAACGATCTACTCGTCAGTCGCATGCAGTCTGACCACGGCCTTAAGGAGTATAAGACAAGTCAGATCAACAATTAATAGTAGTATATTTTACACTAGTTACCATAATTACTATATCAATTAGTTAAGGTGATGCTTAATTTTGATATGATAGAATCATTTTTTCCATAAAGTATCTTCATACACATATAAACAGGGCACAGTTATTACTTTCTAACGTCTAATAACTACTTTATAACACACGACCACGTAGAGAATGCGTCTGAAATCAGAGTAGAGAATCACCATCACTAACGGTGTATGGGGACTGTTTTCAGTAGTTCGCATATTTTCCGCATGCGTTCTCTATATAGTTGAGTAGTAGTCATATATAAAATATTTATTTCATTTTTCTTCTTGTTCCAACAGATAGCTTACAATCCTCGCGCAATGTTCATTTGTGGCGAAGGTCATGTTCTGGCCATCATCAATGAAGAGTATGGAATAGCTCTCGGCTCAATCAAGCCCAATGTATGGCAGAGTATCTTGTTTCACAGGAGTATGTGCTTTCTGTTCAAGCTCAACTTATCCACTAAAGATTTACGGGAAGTATTTAAAAAAGGTGAGTCAATAATCAATTTAGCTAAATCTAATTAATAGATGATGTCTAATTATTTTAGAATTAGATGTCTAACATTATTTTAGAACTATTATTATTTCTAGCTATGTGAATAAACATTAATTAAATGGACAAATCTTGTGTGTTTTCAAATGTTGCCTAAATTTTCATAGAATACGGGTAACATTGAGAGCCAACTTTGTACTTGTTCAGAAAGTCACTTAATAAAAGGGTTGTTCTTAATATTTAAAAGTAAAGGTTATCTAAATCTAGAATAGAAGGGAAATATTAGATAATCTAAATATATTAGTTTGAATAATATTTTTAAATTAAAAGTATGAAGTTAAAACTATAAATGTAGGTAAAATAGAAGAGGATTCTTAAGATTATAATAGTGCTGTCTATACTAGATATTAATAGCTGGTTGCCTAATGACATGAAATATTATTAGCATAATACTAATGGACGGTTGTAGAAACGTCATTTGAAAAAATTACTGATCCAACTGAAATCAGTTTTTTATCGACATTTCTGGTCAGATATTTTAAAGGAAGTTCAGTTTGGCAACATAGTAATTTTATAAAAAAAGTTGATTTGATATTATAATTATAGTTTATAGTTATATAATTAAGTTACAAGTTATGATTATAAAAATCATAATAAATATATTGGTTTATTTTAAATGTAAACTTCTGTTAACATCTCCTGTGTTTACCTTTCTATCTATCGTGTATTTACAGTCTCTGAATAAAATATAATATTTGCTTTATTGCAGGTGATAAAATAAATTTCATAGCTGTACCGTCACCGAAAAATTTTATCGCCCAGCTCATTGCTACACAGATAAGCATCTACACCGATCCAAGAATAGGATGTATTTAAGAACTGTGTTAAGACAAGACTCACCTAAAGTTACTTGAAGCATTTATTATGTTACCATTGACATAAGTTAATGTACAGTATTTTCTGCTAATTTTATCTTATTTTTTCATGTGAATATCGTTTAAACTACATAGCATCTACACAGATTCTAGAATAGGATGTATTTAAGAACTGTGTTAAGACAAGACTCACCTAAAGTTACTTGAAGCATTTATTATGTTACCATTGACATAAGTTAATGCATAGTATTTTCAGCTAATTTTATTTTATTTGTTCATGTGAATATCATTTAAACTTTTCTAGAGTTATTAAAGACTATTATTAAGAATTAAGGATGTAGAATTGCGCAATGAAATTCTCGATTGCAAAGAGTGTTTATGAGTTGTCTAACCAACAACTCATAGATTATACGATGATCGAAATTCAAACCATTGCAGAGCAGAGTTGGGGTTCACACCTCGCATTCTTTCTCCTTATTTTGTTTAAAAAAAAAAACTAGCGTTTCTGTAATTGTTTACAGCATGGGTTCTCAATCTCTTTCGAAAAGTGTACCCCTTCATATTAAAATTTTGGGTACCCCTTGTTATCAAGGGGAGGGGTCTTGTGGGACTGTTAAATGAAAAACACTTTTTACATCAAAAACACAATATATTTGAAACACATTACAGAACATTAATGAGAAGGATGAGCTTGCTTCTTTTTACATAGTTCCTCAATGTTCGGCTCAAGTTTTTTCAAGTACAACCTTAAATCGTCCTCAACATTAAGCTTGTTTCTTTACTTACTTTTCAGATATTTTTAACTCGAAACCCTTCTTTCACATTGGTATGTAGTTGAAAACTCAACAAGAATCTTTACAGAAGTATTTGAAAGTTCTTGGTACTCCTTAGCACTCAACTTTTTTGTTTTTACCGTCCGATCACATGATAGTTCAATCAGTTGTTCCTCCTGTTATGTTGTCAAATTGCTCAAAGTTTCAATAGCATCAAACGAATAGGGGTCACGGATCCAGTACAACATTTGTCGGCATTCTCTTATACTGCAATGAGCTGAGGTGACATCCAATTTGAGTTTTAAGGTCAGACATAGTGAGAGAAACCTATTGCATTTGTTGGTTCCAAGTAACTCGACCACACAAGTATTCAATTAGATTCTATTATTAAATTATAAACTTTTGTAATTACGAAACGTAAATAAATTAAAATGGTTTAATTTTTCATTAACCTGCCCCGTGTACCACAGTTTGAGAACCCCTGGTTTACAGTATACATTTTCAATTAGTCTTCTTCAACTGAATATCAAATAGTATTATTGCTTTAAAATAATACCGAATTAATACTAATTAGGGGGGGGGTCGCCCTTCCTAACCCCAAACTGAAAAAGTGTCCTTAATTAAGTCTTAACCCCCCGCCCTGACGTGAGCCTAGTTTGACCCCATGTCTGTTTGATAACAGTATATAATATTCTTGATATCCTCACATAAAAATCTTGTTAGTTAATTATTCCATCTTGTCCGCTATTGCTAATGAATAATAAGACGAAATTATCACAACCACATTTATTGTAAATACTGAGAAACTAGTTTCGATTGTTATACCATTATCAATCTTAAACAAACTGAGTTTGAGTTTGTTTGAGATTGATAATGGTATAACAAGCGAAACTAGTTTCTCAGTATTTTCAATAAATGTGGTTGTGACAATTTCGTCTTATTATTCATTAAGGATACCTTCCACAATATCACCTTCGTCACTGCAAAGTAAGTTTATTCTTGCTCCTTGTGCTATAATTATTTGAGTGAATAATTGTAAGATTTGATAACACAAACATTTTTATCATAATATTATGCTCATCGTGCATCAATTATTGAGCTAATCCCCTATTAACAGTAATATTTTTTCCTTGTAGCAAGTAAACTTTTTGATTATGATACAGATGCTGTTGCTCTTATAAAATTGTTTTTATTTTATTTATCTCTTGTTCTTTTCATTGTTCAGTAATAATCAAAGCAATGATATTATATTGTAGAGTATTTTTATTGACAAACAAATTTTTATTGTTTTTATGTGCCTTATAAATGTTTTATTTTGTTTCAAATCATTTCAGTAGAATAATTTATTAGGCTAATAGTTATCTTTTTTTCTTGTTTAGTTTTGGAAGAAAATATACCTATTTTTCTTTCAAGCCATCCCAAATTAATCCACTGTTCAAGATTTTTGTTATTAAATTGCTCTATCTCATTTATGCAATTCTTTAGGACATCACTTCTAATTTTGTTGAGTTTCAAATACTGAAGACCGTATTAGGACCTACCTTGAGGTTTCTTTAACACAAGTGAGACTTAAAAAGCATTCACTTGAAAGGCTATTGAAGTCCCACTCGAGTTGAGGAGCCTGAAGGTAGGTTCAGGTTCATAAATTCGATCACAGCTGTCTCACATTGTTGGTCACATTTTGCGTAGACCCTTTTAGAATGTGAAGGGACACCATCCATATTATCAAATTTATTGGTGTGGTCAAATATATTTAAGTAGCCGTTATGGAATTAAATGGCTGACAAGAATTGCAGAGTTATCAATCAGCTGACTTGCCAAAGAGACGCACAAAATTTACTTCAGTAGTGTGATCAATGACTGAAGAGCGGGAATCCATTATCCTATTGCCCAGCTGAAGCTAATGTGGGGCCTCTTAATGGTTTTTCTCGGGGAGGGGGGGAGCACCCGGATGCTTACCACCTCAACAGAATCTAGTCTTTGTACAACCATGCGTGATACGGGTGTCACGTACATACATACTCATTACTTGATAAATTTTCATAATCTGCCATTCTGTTTTCTCCAGCACTTCTTTCTCAAAAAAATGTTCTATTTATGTCATATGTTTCTGCACCATATAACTGCTCATGCCATTTGATTGTTGACTGTCTTTTTCTGCTTCTCCTTTTTTCCTTCTACTTCTGCTGTTCTTTCTTCTCGAGGGCCAAGGGTTTATTATTTTGTCCAACACCTTGGGGTGCTTGCCCAGTAGAGAATGCATCCAAATTGTGATGATAATATAATATGATGTCATATCATATGATGATGATAGAGGCTATAGCTTGTACAGTGGAGCATCCAATTCTCGAGGTTAATCACCATCGCAAAATCAAACTCAATGCCGTGGAATAGTGTTTGACAGATTGGAGTTGGGCCAGAGTAAATTCCACCATTCTACAGCGTGTTTGATTTTTATATGGTGATCATCCTCGAGTATTGGATGCTCCACTGTGCAAGTCATGGCCTCTGACATATTATATTATCATCATAATATATTCTATATAATACTCTATTATAGAAAATATTGTTTTGATCTCAGAGTATTTAAAAATATCTATATCTATGTCCATTGTTTGAATGCAGTCAACATTAATAAAGAATTCAAAGAGGTTATTACTTGCAAAAATGCATAGTTTGTATGTTGAGCTGCTCATATTGGATTGAAACTGTTGCAGTTTGAAATCACTTTGTCTTTTTCTTTCAGTATGTATTAAACATCTATTGGAAGAGAATTTTGACATCTTTCTATTGGAAGAGAATTTTGACATCTTTCTATTGGAAGAGAATAATCACATCTTTGTCTTTCAGTATGTATTAAACATCTATTGGAAGGGAATTTTGAGCATCTTCAGGAGAGGAAATTTTTGAGAAAATTTATAATTGCTGTCGGAACGCTTAGGAGTTGGCTTTGGCCAGTAGCGGATCCATTGGTGGGGGGGGGGGGGATTTCTATTAAAATACTCTCTTCACTCACTTATACTGGAGGGATGCATTTCACTTCTGAAGAGAAGCTTCGTCAGGCTGATGAAGGCTCAGAAGTGAAATGCATCCCTCCAGTATAAGTGAGTGAAGATAGTATTTTAATAGAAATACAATGCCTGTTTTGATATTAGATTGTTCATCAAGTATTTCATCATGGAAAACATCACAGATTAAAATATGGGTTAAACTTAAATTTTTGCTACTTTAATAATTATTGTATTCACACTCAGACTGTGTCTCCATTAGTTTCTGTTTGGCAATACAGGATGTTATAAGGGCATTTCATCATGAACCAGGTCGTATTATAACAGTATAATATTATATCATCAAAGTTAAAATAGGTGAGAATGAATTTGGTTAAAAGTGTTTCAAACGTTCTACAGAAAGGAGGATTTTAGAAACCGAAAGTTGGTTTTATTTCAATAGAAAATACTCTCAAATTCACAATTTTATACCTTATTTTCAAATATTTCCACTCGAGCCACTCCCCTTCATCAGTGGTTCCCCCACAGAGGTATTCTATGTTCCCCCCCAACATCTGCTGCTGCTGGACCCGCCCTGACCAGATTAATTTATTAGGACAGACTGAATAAGAACAAGAACAATAAAATTAGTAGAACTGGTGTTGGTAAATTGGTAAGGTGTTAAAATATTGAGAATAAAATTATTTTGGTGAATGAAAAAGTGAGCGAAAATTGAGAGCAAGGCGTTTAAAATATAGGATATTTAAGAATAACTTCTATCATTATTCTAATTGCCTTGGATTAGGTACATGCTTGCAAATAAGTAGGCTATAATCAGTGAAAAGCGGTTTTAGGTTCAAGAAGTTTGTAAAAAATAATTCAGAATTTATTTTTGAGATACACGATTTGGTTAAAAACTCCAAAAATACCTCATAAATGTTTAGTTCATGATGTAGACCTCTTTTAATTATTAAAAACAACAATAATACTTGGAAGAAAACATTAAACATTTGAGAGGATGCGCATAAGCACAGATAAAGTTAGTTTGTCTGTGGCATAAGTGAACAGTTAATGGATTGTTGTGAATAGTCAAACGTCTAGTTTGTAGCTGTGTACGTGTACGGTAGGCTGCCGTACCGTCTACCGTACGATACCATACTAAGTTTGTTTTTGTTCACTGCCTACGTTTGACCTAATTCATTGTGCATTTAGAATTTATTTCCAACAAATTCATTTTTCTTAAATCTCCTATCAATTGAACTTTCATCGCGTATTATTGATTTAATGAATAAATCATTGAATTTGTTGTTCTCTTATCGATCGGAAGAGTTGCGTAGCCTAGGCTTGCAACTTAGTAATCAGTCATTTCCAGCTCGTCGGGAATGTATCTAGTCACCTTGTTTATTTAACCTAAACGAAAGTAAAGCCGTAAATAGTAATTCATTGCAAACTTTCATTGTGTATTCAGTATTGAGTGTGTACGGTTCTTTCGTCTGGTGCGGCTAGTCGATAAGAAGTTTTGTTTTGACACAATCTATCGCGCAGCTCGACTGTCACGTGGTTCCATTTTGGCCACCCACGTTTTGGATTGTGGGTAAACAATATCATACGTTCCCTACAGTCTAGTCTGAGCTCCATATTTCCTTCCCGACTGTGAAGACGTAATGTCCGCACATTCACGGTCTCAAGAGAGCGATGCATGGGCTCTTTTAGCCCTAAAATCAGCTCCTTCGAGTCCAGCAAAGCTACAATGGAACCCAGATAATAAAAGTACGCCGATAGCAAGATTAGAAGGACGTGAATTTGAATATATGGTTAGGCAGAAGCGAATCATCATAGGACGGAATAGCTCACGAGGCGAGGTCGATGTAAACATGGGACATTCAAGTTTTATTTCTCGGAAACATCTTGAATTGTTTTTCGAACATCCTCATTTCTTCATGGTTTGTAATGGTAAAAATGGTGTTTTCGTTGATGGCGTGTTTCAAAGGAAAGGAGCTCCATCATTACAATTGGGAAAAACGTGAGTATTATCATTTTTCGTATGTAAACATTATTGGGCGAGTCTTTTCATGTTTATTAAATAAGCTGTTTACTAGTTTCATGACCACGAATACGTGCTTTAAAACATCAAAAATCAATGTTCGTGTCATTTTTAATATGTCTGCCATTATCGCCAGCCGGTTAAATTGCTAAACATTGCCTAGTTACATAGTAACTATTTTTATCTAGTGAATCATTATTTATCGCCTACTTTACCAATATTCGTTTATCTATTCAAATGTAATGTTTCTAATCAAACAATTTAAACTAATTTCTTGGAATTCGATGTTTTTTGTGCACATGTTCATATTAATTGGATATTTTGAAGAGGTGAAACATGTGGCCTTCAATCAATAGCAGATTTGTTTTGATTGGTGGAGGTCAACTATCTTGAGAAATCTGTTTGGAAACATCAATATTATGCTTGATTTCTCTTAGCGGCATAAATGTATGATGTTACGTGAATTTCAAATAGATTTATTACTGTATTTATAAATATGTCGAAAATGTAAGGTTACATTGCATACTAAATAGCCCATTTCGTACGCCTATATTGAGATTACGTTTATAGATGTTGACATAGGTAACTCCTCAACCCATACGGTATTTACTTCGAATAAGCTCAATATTCCAAAATTATTTCACCATCAAACTCAATTTGATTGTTTAAATAAGATTGATGACGGATTTTTAGATTTTCGACTACGGTTACCCTGTGTTATTTATGAACATGAATTGAAATATAAATAATCGCTTATTTACAAAGCCAAATAATTGCGATCCAAAATTTAAATTTATAGTCTTCTATTTTATTTTAGATTTTATTTGAAAAAAAGCTGGATTTTTCAAAAATACACTATTATAACCTTTAAGGTGCGAACTGTATTCTGAGGTGCAGAGTTACTATCCATGGTAGTTTTACAGTATAACCTTTCCATTTACAATTTACAGTAGGCCTATTCTAATTTTCAGTTCCACTTATTCAAGTATCCAAGAACACTTTATCATAATCATGGAATAGGTCACAACTTCTTGCTAAACAGGAATATACAGGTGATGATTGATTCTTCATGATTTGATTTTCTTCAAACTTCTAATTATTTCCATGCGGCATCCATCATGCGCTCCAGCTTTTATTTCTAATTGAATGCTCCCTCAAAAGTGTACATTGTAACATTTATTTACTTCATTTTAATTAGATTGGCTGCCTGTGCTATTATCTTATTACCAGTGATTCCAGTTTATCATAGTCATGGATTCTTGACAGATTCTTCTACATAAATCACAAATAATAACACTATTATTATGATGCTGGGCATGTTTTGTTGTCCAATGCGAGACCGTACTGTGCAATCATGAATAAGTTTGAAATTGTGATTGAAAAGTCTAATGGATCTTGCACAGTGAAGCATCCAATGGGTAACCTATCGTGAAAACAATAAAAAATCCACCTTTGGGATTTACTCCTAAGTACACAATCTAAAAGGAGGACTTATTGGTACATCATTTAGTATGAAACTGAAAGAAGAATAAGCTGAAAAAGAAGAGGATGCATTCATTCAAATCATCCAATGACTATAAGGGTGCTTTCACAGTGGAGCATCCAATCTCCACTCTCGCAAAATCAAACAGAAAAAATACTCGATTATAATCACCATCCCAAAATTGTACACATTGGGTTGAATGGTATTCACGCTGCTCTAATGTGTCATACACCATTCCACAGCATGTGTTTAATTTTGCGATAGTGATTATCATGGAGATTGGATGCTCCACTGCGCAATCACATCCTTCTAGCCTTTGGATGATTTAGATGCATGTCCCCTTCTTTTTCACCTTATTCTTCTTTCAGTTTGATACTAAATGTTGTACTAATAACACCTCCTTTTTTAGTTTGTGTACTTGAAATTAAATTCCAAAGGTGGATTTTTCATTGTTTTCTTGATGGGTTGACCATCCTTCGGGTGATTTCACAGTAAAGCTTCGATACTAGACCTAAAGCATAACTGTAAAATCAAACAAATGCTGTGGAATGGGGTTAGACACAGTGGAGCAGCGAACGATGAGTGCGATCAAGGCTGATCGTTCAAAATTATTCACTTTTGGCTCTAGTATCAATTTCCCCTGTAGTATCGAAGCTCCTCTGTGCAAGCGCCTTTACACTAATTATCGAGGCTTGGAGTGGATGTTTAATGTCTTATCCAGGATAATTTATCTGGAAACTAAAAGTTTATATTGGTGTCATTTCTCAATATTCTTAATGTGATATATAGTGTTTGTTAATATCTGAATTTTGAAAATTTCTACTTAATTGTATGTTTTAGGTAAGGAGTTGATTACTAAAAAGTGACTGGAATTCAAAAAAGAAAAATTTAATGAATAACGTTTTCTTGAGAAAAATTGTCAAATAATAAGCTATATTCTTACACTGTATGTACTACTAAATTCATTGATTTCTCCGAGCGACAGGCTGATTTCCCTATTGTTCTCAAGTTGAACGTGTTTTTGAACTCATGAATCTTGCCTACCTCGATTTGCAAAATGCATGCACATTTTAAATTCTGTGAGCTAGAGTAGAACAACATATTTGCTTCAGCCACTTCTACTTTCATGTGGTTAAAATCCTGTGTTTTATTTTTTACCTTTCCTCAACAGTCTTGTAATCTCATTCACTACCAATCTTTGACCAGCATGATATCCTGGATCGATGTCATTAAGTAAAAACCATAAAAATCACTCTTGCTATTTACTTCAATAATCGTATTGTTCTGTATTTGACAAGTATAGAAAATAATTTAAAATTTGAACAAAGAATACGAAATCACAGAATTGTTGAAAGTGTATTATTAGCTAGCTATTGAATTATATTTCTCGATCCTTTTAAAACCGAATCCAGAATAAATTTTAAACACCTCAAAAATAGCTTTTTAAATGATTTTAGATTGATGTTTTATACTCAACTGAAGAATGTAATTATCATAGACGAATACATCTACCGATTTTATTGCAACTTGTATTAAAGCATGGGCACCAAGAATGGAGATATTTTTGTGTCAGAGGATTTTCCTTTATTTATACGATTTATTACGTAATCCTTAACCTCATTTAGTCTGTTGAATGAATCAATCGATTTATTTTCGGTTTTGGTTAGAACTACACATTTGTTAGCATACAAATACACAGAGTATTTACTAATGTTCTTAGACAGAGCAAATTCACTCATGTAAAAAAAAAAATGAAATAAAATACATATTTGTGAGTTAACATTAATATTGAAGACGTCCAAATCACTCCTTATAAATTTGAAGGAAATCGAAATTTCATTAAAATAAAGTCTTTGAAATCAATGTCAATTTGCTTGAAATGATCCCTAACTTAGTAACAGTTTATTGTCATTGATACAATAAAATAATTACAACAAAAAAATAATAGAACTTTCTTTGTAGTGGTGAAGGTGGTATTGTGGAAGATACCATGATGAATAATAAGACTTGCAGTTGTCACAACCACATTTATTGAATACTAGTTACTAGTTTCGGTTGTTACACCATTATCAATCTCAAACACTTGGTTTGAAAATGGTGTAACAACCGAAACTAGTATCTCACGATTTCAATAAATGTTGTTGTGACAACTTCAATACTTATTATTTATTTTAAATAATAGAACATATTAATATGAGTGTGTATTCCCTGCAATAAAAACATTTAACAAATCAATCAGCTTATCGAAATCTCAAAAAACATTTGAAAGAATCGAAGTTGAATTTCTGTTTCATACTTAAGGAGAGCTAGTTTCTGGGGGTGGGGGGGGGGGTGGTAGAGATTTGTGTGTGAATACAATCAATTTGTAACATTTGAAATCAACTCCTAACATCTAGAAACAAACAATTTTGGTCACAGTATGAGTGTAATCTCTCCCTAGTATTAATACTAGTCATTATTTGTTGGGTGATTCACAGGAAATAAATAGTTTTAAAGTAAGCCGCGAGCCGTAGCAGGTATCTGTTCAATCAGATAGATAAGCTGCGTTCTCGTAGGTCCTGTTTGTAACGGTGACCGATTAGATTGGCCAGCAAAAAGGACACTGTTCTCTGCTGAAAATCACTTCCCGGTGGTTCGGAACCCACCTAAAACTGTAGGTCCAACTCATAAATCACCATCATCCAACTCATTACCCACGCACAGGTCTCTGACCTATGTGGGCTTCATCCTCAGAAAAAAAAAATAATAACAAAGGCAAGAAAAGTTTACATTGTTTGTGTAATATTTACGGAATTTCAAAATGAAGAAATTGATGTATATTGTACAGTTATTTATTTTTCAACTTTTTACTTAATCTTTTGATATAACTAAAGCAACATACTACCGGCTGTGATGGCATGACATGATTAGCTTTATTACCACTTACCGTAGGTTCGGAACCCACGTAGATCCACTGTTTATAACATCATTGTAAATTTGTTCATTACCCGCGCACGTCTAAGTCTTATCATAGGATTTATCAGCAAGAAAGCGGTGCCGGTGGCCTGGCGCGTTCTTTGAAAAATATTGGTTGGTTTGAACAGCTGTCCCAGTAGAACACAGCTTTCAGTGGCCTGGCGCGCGACCGTGACTACAGTCGCTTATTATAATAAGGTTCCTGAGCTTCAAATTCGCTCACATCACTCTTGTAGAACTTCTTGCACTATTGAAAAGTGCAAAAATAGAGAATATTTATCTATTTATTGGTGGCCTGCTAAACTTATGTTGGAATTTTTTGAGCTGCCATCAGTATCCGTCTAAGCACTAAGTGTATCATTTCCAATGTAATGCATCTCTCATTTTTTTTTTTTTTTTTTTTTTTGAGATCTCGTTCTGTGACATTTCTATCTCATACAAATAAGTGTGTATACACAATTTATAAGTTATTTTACACATTTAAAGTCATTAAATATAGATTTCAGTTTAATTGATGAATGTTAATAGATTTTGAGGTATGTATTTTGATTATGTTGTTTTGTTTTTCAGATGCACGTTCAGATTTCCGAGCACTCCGATCCGTCTAGTGTTCCAGTCGCTTGTCGACGAGGCCGATCCGCCGCTGCAAATACCTCCGCCTGCTAAGCAAAGGCAACCATTACCGCCGTTGAGAATCAACATACCTGAGCCAGATGCCAATTTCACCAGTCCGTTCCCATCTCCGACTGGCACCATAAGGTGAATTTAACATAAGTGAAGGCGATTCAAAATTATAGATTTTTTTTAGAATAAAATGAGTTTTAACGTGTGTGTAATTGTGTGCTATGATTATCATTTTCAATGTCATGAATCTCAATTCATTTTTTATGATCTCGTTCTGTATTTATATATCAACCTTGAGACTTCATCATCTCAAATTATACTTGAGAAGCCTTTTGAGTGATTGTGTTGCAAGTCTTTCTTGAGTTGAGAAAACATCAAGCTAAGTTCATAAATATGGATGTAAGTCCAAGATTCACATGGGGTATAGGGCAAGTAAATTTTTAAAATGTATTTACAAATCTCAGTAATATACATTAGTAATTTATCCTAAATACTACTACCATAGTCTTTAAATAATCAGAAACGTCGAACGGTTCTCTTGTGTTAAAAAATCTTTTTCTACTATATACGTGCATGTATAAGACACGTTATTGTCTTATACCATTTTCAATGGTTTTGACATATCCTAATACCATACATTAGTAAATCTTCCTAAATACTATTACCAAAATCTTGAAATTAATAAGAAAGAATGAAAGAAACTCTGGTTCACTATAAAAACCTTTTTCAATTAAATTGGTTATTTTATTCTTTATTTCGATGTGTTTACAACACTTTACAAGCTGTGGTAGCTTTTTATAAAATCTGCCAGTGTAACCAGGTTTTTTCCAATAATCAATACTGATGTTTACATGTACATGTCTGTAAAGATTTTGGTTTACAACATTCATAATTCGCTGAAAAATGAGTGTTGCATCTAGATATCTTAGTAGTGTGAGATTGAGTGTGTATATACTGTAGTAGAGTAGTGTGTACTTGTATAGATTCTAGCTAGAGAAAATGGGTGCGAATGAAATGTGCGTAAAAACCTCACATACTTTGATTAATGTTTGTATTATAATTAAATGTGTTTGAAAATTGAATATGATACTCCACTTTCAATGCGTAATGTTTTATTAATGCATATTGACACTATTTCCAATCTCAATAATTGATTCATCCAGCATCCTTCTCTCCAACAATAATCATTAAAAAACACTGTGCTGTTTGTTATTTACTGTGCTTGTTTTTTGTTTGTGATCACCTGCGTAGAAGTTAATAATTGATAACAACCACAACCCACCAATTGAATAACAACTATAACCAATTATAACCCCCAACCATCGACACATCCAATAACCATTTTCCATTGCAACCATTGTTATATCCTACGTCCTATATCTCAGCTTTCTTCCCATCCAACAACCATTATCAATCATTGATAAATATTACAACTAATTCCATTACCAATCATTGATAAATATTACAACTAATTCCATTACCAATCATTGATACTCTTTAACAACCATCTCCGGTACAACTTTTAATACATGCAACTTCCTAACATTTATAAATCTAGCTCTCCTCCAACCATGATTCAAAAGTATTATGATGTGTTTGTTTACTATTCAAATGTCGTTTTATGGCATTTATGATGCAATTTGATGTCTTAATGACAATTTACAGTGCTGCCAACTCATGCCCCGCTAGTCCGAGAGCGACAGGTCCACGGGGTAGCCGAAACATTACTTCTGATCTGCAGATGGTAGCTGCCTACGCGGCTGCGGTGGCTGGTCCCAACTCTGTTATCAACACTGTAACAGTTTCAACATCATCAAACAATTTGGATGATAGGTACGTTTCTTCTAAAGCTGCAACACAATCAATAATTTCTTTCATCTATCCCAAGTATCTACTCCAATTTAATTTATTTATTGTTATGATTTATTTACCTAACAATTTTGATAATTCAAATCTTCTAAAGCTGGTTCACTATAAATTTTTTCAGTCATCTAAAACCCAAGCATCAACTTCAATATCAATTTCTTTATTGCCAAAAATTAACAAATTATCACAATATACAAGAAGTTTATTTTATCAAATCAAAAAAAACCACGATTTTTTTTTTAGGATAAAGCCCACATAGGTATGAGACTTGTGCGTGGGTAATGAGTTGGACCTACAGATTTAGGTGGGTTCCGAACCACCGGGAAGTGATTCTACTGCAGAGAACAGTGTCTTTTTTGCCGGCCAATCTAATCGGTCACCGTTACGAACAGGACCTACGAGAACGCAGCTTATCTCTATCTGATTGAACAGATACCTGCTACGGCTCGCGGCTATCACTTCCCTAAATTTGGAATTTTTCTTATTTGCCCATCAGCCTAGCATAGCTTGTTTGCTAACGACGAACTCTAACCACACTATACAAATGAAAATTAATTCAAATTAACAAAGAATGACCAATGAGATAACTCGCATGGTTGGCCACAATGTTACACTATTCTGCAACCATTTACATTCCCAGTCATTGAATATGGATAAGTACTTCGAATCCTTATCAAAATCGCACTCAACCCCTCAACCAATCTTTTAAACATTTATTGAAGAATAATAAGAATTATTTGATTTCGTGGTAACTTAAAATATTATAAATGTTTCTATTGACCCATATCTCTCAATGTAGTCCTGTTTATTCTTTGCCTTAAAACGATTGCTGGAATTTTGTTGATTTTTGTGCACTAATTGGCGTTTACAGACTAAAAGTCTCGCAAAATCCATGTAAAACTGATGAACTATTCGATTTTCAACTCGTTTCCTCAGTGATAGGTAATCCAACTAGGTAATTAGACTAGTAGAAGTTGATAATCGACTAAAAACAGTTTAATAAAAGATCCATAGTAAATTCCTCGCCCCGTATGGATAAACATAAAAAAGAAAAATATTGATGCCCCATTTGCGTGAATTAATCGTATTAATCATCCAAAATTAATTTTAAACACCAAAAGCACCCTATAATTTTTGAACCAACCGCCTATAGAAAAATTTGCACCTTTTATATTCACAGATTTATTTAATGTGTATGATACACATATGGCATACATTAGTTTATTTAAATTTGGTTTGAATAGATTCATTTGTGAAATTCTCTGGAACTTCACCATGATTGTGTGCTAGTCTCCGCAATAAGCTAATTTAACAGCGAACTCAAATCAATATAATTGACACCTCTTTTAATATTCTTCTATTGTGAATTCAGTCAAGAGGAATAAATGAATATTGTCTGCATTCATGGAAGCCTTACCGGTTACTGTTGCTCCAGAAACTAAGGTGTCTGATTGGTCTATTAAAATTCATGAACAGCTTTCCGATTACCGGTGCACCGGTTCTGGTAAGCCTCCCATGAACTCAACCACTATTGAGCTCGAACATAATGAATGAAGTAACTTAATGCACCTAGGGCCCGTTTCACAAAATCGAAAGTTTTTAACAAGTGAAGTAGGACAATTTCACTTGGAAATTCGATTGCAATTGTTTGCAAAACCCAATTTGTGGACTTCTAGTAAATTTTGATAAGTTCACAAGTAACCAACCTACAAGTACAGTATTTATAGGGAACTGACAAATGTAGCAGACAAGACTTGCTTTTTACGTACATTTTTTTGTAACTGATAATTTTCTACCTTATAAAAAGGTAGGTGAAATAAGTTGCGTTTTGTTTAAATTTTGCAATGATTTTTTTGTAATAAAGCCGTTTTGCATTATTTCATGTTAATATTATTGTGATACTTATTTATGAATCTATTATATTGGTTGGTTAAACTTAACCCACTACCACGAAATATATTATTTTCATTGTGGCTGAAAACTTTGGTTATGCTAAAATTCACCTAAAACTCAGTACCCAAAGGTTATGTTTTTCATTGTGGCTGACAGCTTTGCCACTCAAATTCTTATTACTAAAAAAAATGCCACTTGTCATCTTGCATTAATAATTAGTATATATAGTAATAATAGTATTCAGTTCTAGAATTCAGGTGATAACTTTAATCTTTTTGTTACAGAAATGAAATGCTCCTAGATGGATCAAGCCAGCAAAACGACGACATACATCACAATGATGGCAAACTGTTTCGTCCTACTAATGGCTGCTCATCGGAATATAATAGCCCACCCAAAGTTAGTGTAAGATATGATTTTTCAATGTTTCAATATACTCATTCATTAAATGTTTAATTTTTACAATATTAATGTACGGTTTGACCCTTCTAATCTAGCATATGAAAGTTTTAAAAGTCTCATTCTTCCGTATGAGAAATTAAGACTTATAAAAATTCCTTACACACAATTTAGCTATTAATCATGAACCAATAAATATTCATTAGTGAAAATTTACAGTGAAGGTGAAAAATAAACTATACGGATTTGGACTCAGTTAAAGTTTTGTATTTTTTTAAGATGTAGCCTACATAGGTCTGAGACCTGTGCGTGGGTAATAAGTTGGATGATGGTGATTGATGAGCTGGACCTACAGTTTTAGGTGGCTTCCGAAGTGTCTTTTTTGCTGGCCAATCTAATCGGTTACCCTTACAAAGAGTGCCCAGAAGAACGCAGCTTATGTCTATATGATTAAACAGATACCTGCTACGGCTCACGGCTATCACTTCCCTTAATAGAAGCAGTTTTGTCCTTAAAGCTGTTGTTTCATTTTATCTATTGTTTATTCAGCCAAGATCAGTGGCGTAGCCAGGATTAGATTTCGGGGGGGGGGGGGGGGGCTCACCAAGGGGGGGGTCTGGGGTATAGGAGGGTCCGGATTTTTTTTTAAATTTAGTGGTGTGAAAAGCAAATCTAGACAACTTGTTAGGCTCTAAAGTTCAAAAAAAAGTTTTGAAAAATTACTACCCAAGAACCTAGGTGGCCAGGTTTGAATTGATAAAGTTTGATATACCGATATCTGTGACTATTTTGAGTCAAAACCCTTGAATTGGAACTAATCATACTTAACTTATGTACTGAATCACAAAATTAATACTAATTATTATTATAAGTTTCAAACATTTATGTCATTAGCCTAAAACGCACCCAACCCAAAGTTCATGAAATCGGAATTTTTTTTAATCATAGCATACTGATTTTACTTTACACGCTTGCATAGAACTTGCATTTATTTGTGTGTTTTCATTTATAAAATCCCGATTTTATGAACTTTGGGTGCGTTCAGGCTAGTGGGTTATACTGAATTTTAACTTCAAAACTAAATTTTCTACAAGATGAGTTTATTCAAAAAGATGATTTATCAATAATTAACAAAGTTAATCCACTTCAAACTTGAAAATTGCATTTTATTTAAAGTAATAAATAAACAATTATGGTAGTCACAGTTTTCTAACATGTTTTATTCGATTTCGTAGCTCATTTTAAATCAAAATTATCTATTTGAGCACCTAACAAGTTTCTATATGAGTAAATATTGAGGAAAAATTTGAAAAATGCATTAATCTGACTATAACTGTAACTATATTCCATTACACAAATAGGGTTTCTGTAATCTGTTCGTTATAATACAACAAAACAGATAGAACCCTTCGGCTTTAATAAGTCCTTATCTATTAGTTATTTGAGAATTTTTTATTTCTGAAATTTCGGGGGGGGGGGGGCGAGCCCCATGGGCCCCCTCTGGCTACGCCACTGGCCAAGATGACTAAATAAATTATTGTGGAAATGACATTGTGCTTTACAAGAATGATTTGTATTAAGAATATTTGTATTACAATTGAAATGTAGACACTTTATCCTTGAATAGGATAGTTGAAGAAGTTGGAAACAAAAAGTTGATCATTAAGTAAGTTTGCTGATGGTAACATTGATCTTTCAATTTTCTAGAAAGGGTTGAATTCTAGTAATGATCCTCATTTAAAACATTTATTGATACAACCGTAGGCGCTTTTCAGACAAATGCTAGAACGGGAAAAGTGGATCGGTTTAGAGAAAATAGAAATAGAAAAAGAAATAGAAGTAGAAGAAGAATAGTCTTGAATCAGAAATATTCTAACAATATTAATTTTATGATTACGTAATATGTGATTTTGCAAACTTTTTCTAATTAGGAATTTTTTTTCTGGTATGAAACGATTTTATTCTTCAGTCTTTATGAATTTGAATGTTTTGTGACCCACAATGCATGGAGAGTTAAGTAAACCAGACAATTTGCTCTTGAACTCCTATTGTTGTTGTTATTTTTCTTCAATTTATCCTTCCCCTTTTCTTTTTCTTCTTCATTTTTATCCACATTCTTTTTCCTCTTCTCCTTCAATCCCTTATTCTCCAGTGCTAAAGTTTCGTCGACAGAGGACAGCATGAAACGTTTATATTGTAACATTTTTCCACTGTGGGCTCTGGGATTTATTTGTAATAAAAACGACTATTACAAAATGAGACTGAAATTTATTGAATAACACCAATAAATCACAACTAAACTGAATCAAGTTTATAAGTTGACTCAATAGTAATACAATAAATCAATAATAATTTCAATCAATTAATAAACAACTTGAGTAATCTACAATGAATACTCTAACAATCTACTTGAAATTACAATTCTCATAACAATTAAAGATCACTCAAACTGCTACTAATCGAATCTCAACAGTTTCTATTCTATTCAGTTAACAGTTCCCTTATCATGTAGCCTTATAAAATGAACTATTATCGATTTACCTTTCACCCTAGTGACTGTTCACCTGCAACACTACAGGTGAAGAATTTCACTCAGCGATGGTTGGATATCTTCAAATTACAATTCACTTATACACTCAAGAAAATAAACACTAACTCCTTATTACACAAAACACCACTGTCTCTACACCGAGACAGACGACGTACACTCATGGAGGTCACGCACAGAAGTTCAATCTTTCAAAAACTAACTGAACAACTCCAGTCTTTTGCTTTTATAGTAGGTTTCAGTCCTTCTCGAAAGTTTGACACACTTTTCATCAAAATGTTATTTTATTCGAGTTAATGTGGTTTCTTATGTTTCAGGATGATTCAAAGCCGCCATTTTCTTATGCTCAGCTCATCGTGCAAGCTGTGGCTAATGCCCCTGATAAGCAGCTGACACTTAGTGGTATTTACTCTTACATCACCAAAAATTACCCCTATTACAGAACGGCTGACAAAGGCTGGCAGGTAAGAGAAAATGAACAGTGATCATGAATAATTTTCTATTTTCATTGTACTACCATTACTGAAGACTTCCGTCAATACCGTATTACAATAAAGGGTTTGATCAAAACCATGCTAACGATGACGCTGACTCGAATCTGACCATTTTATGTCTCAGGCTGCTCTACATCTCGCATTTAGAGCAAGTGGAGACATAGAGTGGTCAGGTTAGAATTATGAGTAGTTTAGCTCAAACTCTAATATCAAAAACGAAATTTTACACCATAATGAAAAGAATTGTTTTTCATGTAAATTATTTCAAATTACTCAATTTCTACAGGACTTCACAAAGGGTTTCAAAATTAATATTCTTACAATATTTTTTGATGAATGTATTTTTCAAACACTAATTAGAATATTTTTTATTGGTATCAACGTCCTGAAAGTCTATATGAAATTTAATGTTTTGTAACCCTCAATGAAGGGTTCCCTTACAAACAAGCTAGCTTTTAAATCTTCGGTCACATCATCGACCCATTTTTGGTTATCAATCCAAGTTGTTAGACGTACCCCAGGGTCAAGATGGAATTTGAAGAAAGCAAACTGAATTAAGTATATTGTGCACACTGAGAAAAACAATAAACAGGTATCACCCACTGCTTCAAGTTTAGAGCGTTTCACAGGACTACTCAAAAGTGCAGCTACCAAAGCTATTCCTAGAGGGTTCAGATACATACCATGTTGGAGCTCTGAGTAATGGAATAAGTACTGCAGTGCTAAATATAACTTCATAGCATATGAATTGCCTGAGCAATTTCTGAAGGGCCTTGATGATCAGAGAAAGTCCAGATTGAGGAAGTTGAGATGGCATTTAAGGTGATAAAAGCAGGCAAGGATGCTGGTTCTGATAGAATTCTTCCAGAATTCCTTCTTCACCTTGGCCTATATGCTAGGCAATGGCTCTAGAAAAGAGCTTCTACTGGTGAAATACCAGATGAAAGGAGGAAATCCAAGATAATTTTTGTTCTCAAATCTGATGATGAAAAAAGCAGATGAAATTGAAAGCTACAGGCTTATCTCTCTCTCCTCAGCTACACCTTCAAACTCTTTATATCCTACTAGCCAGACTTGAACCTCTGATTAATCCTGTGATCGAATAAGCTGGTTTCAGAAAAAGCAGAAGTTGTGAGGAGCAGGTTTTGAGCTTTACCGCGTATGTGAAGTATGGCTTCCAATACAAGCAAAAAATGGATAATATTTTTCTAGATTTGTCATCTACATATGGTACTGTCTGGGTTCAGGGACTCCTCACGGCTGCCAACATGCTAAAATATAGGAAGATTATACTGCTCAGAAATCAACTTTCATAATAGAAAATGTTTTATTTATCTGAAGATTAGGAAGCGCGGCTACAGAGTGCTATAGAATTGACTCCCTGGGGGCTCAGTTTTGGCATCTGTACTTTTTAATCTAAACGAATCAGATATGCCAGGTACCCAAGGTTAGGAATTTATGTATGCAGAAGAAATTGCAATCGCTGCAAAAGACTAACTTCAAGCAACTTTAAGTAGCAAACATATCAGCATATTTTAAAAAGTAGTACTGGAAGGCCAATCCCTCTATTGCCAGACACAAACTAAAGAATTGTGGAGAATTTGGCTCGAAATTACCGTACGTTTTTCGTTACACAATAACACAATTTCCGTTCACCAACTCATATTTGATGAGATTTGATAAACTCAAACAACAATACAAATATTGAATTTTTATTCCAATCTACGAGTTTTAGCTATTCAAAATTTCAGAAGTCCCCAGAATTTGAATATCTGACATTTTCTAAATTACTCCAGCAGCTGGTACAATCAAACTAGAGGGCTGTACCTTGAAGTGGTATCATTTAGAAAATGTCGGATTTCCAATTTCTGGTGATTTTTTTTTAAATTTCGAATGGCTGTAACTCGTAAACAGATTGTAATAGAAATCTAATATATTTATTTTTGTAAGTCTCATCACTCACTTTAAGTTTACCAAATTTCATTAAAATCTGAGATGGTAAACAAAATAGAGTGTCTCCAGACCTCCAGCGCATGCATTGTGCTGGTGGACTATGCGACCAAAGAAGAAGCAACTTGAACCTTCCTATTCATAAATCTTGAAATGAGCTCCCAGATATAAGGCTGAGATCAAGAAAGCCCCAAGTTGAATACAATCAAAATCAGAAAGAAATGGTTGGATCGGTGCCAGATGTCTGGAAACATTGTTGAGAATGAGATAGATCTTTCTGTCCTCCCTACAGGTTTCACTTGACCTATACTTACGAATAATTTAGTGAGCTTGGAAATTCACTAGGAATTGTTTCTAGGAAAGTGTTGCTTAGGTACATTAAAACTATTGAGTTGCCAGAAAAATGATATCCAAGTCAACATCAACTTCCATATAACAAACTTCCAAATAACTAAATCCTCTACATAAAGTTTTATAATGTCCCTTGACATCGCAGTCTCGACAAGCTCTGAATAACGAATATCTTTCTAGAAAGAAATTGTTTCCTGTATAACCTATTCCGTTGTTTGGAAGTTCCACTGTAATTAAATACAGATACAGCGCAGATAACTCAACTGTTTTGTGTTTTTGTTACAGAACTCTATAAGACACAATCTGTCATTGAACCGGTACTTTGTGAAGGTTCCACGAAGTCAAGAGGAGCCTGGAAAAGGATCGTTCTGGCGCATTGAGCCGCAATCTGAAGAAAAACTAATTGAACAATCGTTTCGTAGAAGGCGACAACGCGGTGTTCCTTGCTTTAGAGTTCCTTTTGGCCTTTCTTCAAGGTAATAATTTGTATTTCCATCTAATTTATGTTATGGCTTTTATAGCTTCAACATTCTGGATTGTTCCTCAAATATCTGACGGTGATGTGCATTAAGCATTCACTGCAATTCAAGCAAAAGCTGCGTTCTCATGGGCTCTCTTTGTAAGGGTGACCGAGTAGATTGGCCAGCAAAAAAGACACTGTTGTCTGCTGTAAAATTACTTCCCGGTGGTTCGGAACCCACCTAAAACTGTAGGTCCAACTCATCAATCGCCATCATCCAACTCATCACCCACGCTTAGGTCTCCGATCTATGTGGGCTTCATTAACTTTTATTCAATCGAATATGTTGTGTTTGACTATTTGTGTGACTGATTGAAAAGTTCTTTATTACCTTACTATGCCAACCTATAACCATCTCTGTTATAGAGAAATTGTATTTTTGATGAATTGTATCATCCCTATTTTTGTATATTTTCATTAACCTTTTTTCAATAAAGCTTTTCTTTTCACTTCTACTTGAATTATCATTTTTTGTAATGTAGTATTCATATAACTTGGCAGCGTTTAGCAGATGGGACATGCTACATCTGAACCCAGCATACTGCTGCCAAGTTATATGAAAACTAATATAAGCAGTTATTAAAAGTTGCTGTTATTTTCGATTAGTTACAGTACTTGACGCATTCATGAGAACAAATGGTTCTTGTTAGTTCAACTTAAGATACGTAAATTTATGGTGTGCTGTGAAGCTGTTGCTTTTGTCATGCGAATAAACTTATTTGTAACTGAGTTACCAACTTAACATACTGCAGTCTTTTCAAGTTATTAATAAAACTTTATTTTTATTTTTGAATATTTATCAATCAAATTATATTATTATTTGTTTATTTATTGACTTCTATTTTAATTGATATATGATGAAATTTGGATCTTTTTCATAGATTGAAACATTACAGAATCATAAATAATAATTATTGTTTGATTAATATAGTACTAAATTACGCAGTTGAATTGAATTTATCATTACATTATTGGACTTCATAATTACGAATCTATCCAATTTAAATTTATGTAATTTTGAAATATTTAAACCTCTAATATGTGTAATATTAAACTAATGCAAAATGATGAAGTATTTATATTCGAGTTTTTTACTAATTTGTATTGTATAAATTTGTATTTGCACCTCTGAGTTGCTATTCAATGTTCAAATTTTTGTTCAAATTTACTCATATTAAAATATGTACTTCTCGCTGTCTTTCTAATGAGGGTTCATTGCATCTCATTTGTACTTACATGTGCTTTTTTTCTCAGTAGATATTATTGAGTATTGCTTTTGTATAGGTCGGCCCCTGCATCTCCAAGTCATGTGGGAATGAGTGGCTTGATGACTCCTGAATCACTGTCTAGAGAAGGCTCTCCTACTCCCGATAGTACAGTGATCTCACCAGTGGTAACAAGTCAGTCAGCGCCAGGTTCTCCAGGACATACTGGTAACTATTAATCGAGAAAATATATTGCTAATCTCTAAATCAGAATGTTTTTGAATGTGTCCTTAAGCATCCTTTAAGTACCACGTGACATGACGCGTGTCATGTGATAGCCTATAAATTTTATAAAAGAAAGACTATTTTCATACAAATAATAACAAAACAAGATTTATACAACCCTATATTCCTTTTGATACTTAATTATTCTGACGACCTCTGCTACTGCGAACATTGACAACTGCATTAAATAGCTAAGAAAAATCGATGGATGCCATAATACAAACATATTTAGTCAGACATCTATCACCGTCTTTTTTTATTAAATAATTATTTCAATTAATATTTGATTGAAATATGAAATTCGTAATATATGAAATTTACTGTTCGTGCTTTCTATCATTAGTGGTTGGGGGTTCTGGCAGGTATGGCTTATTCTCAAATGAATTCACAGATGTTTCCAGTGGTGTTTATAGTGGTTAAGGCGTCTGACCGATAATTTGAAAACCCGTGTTTCAATTCTAGAATATTTTAGAATAGTGACTAAATATTTTTGTTGTGGCATTCATCCATTTTGAAAATTAAAAAATTCTTTATTTGGTGGTGTTTAGACTATAAAGTCTTTTCTACCTTTCAACCTTAGCCAAATGTAAATAATATAAAGTTCACATAGTACCATAATAACCATATCAATGAAGCAATGTATATAATACAAATTTTACAAGTTAAATTGAATATTAATACTAGTTGAAAGTAATTAAAAATCATAATAAATGGTACAGAGGAAGTAGTGATAAAAATCAAAGAGAAAAAACAAAATCTTTATATAAAATAGGCGAACATGTTTTTTTGTGATGACAACTCCTCCGTGGTTTCTCGACCGATTTTGTTCGTTCACGTCTCATTTGAAAGATCTCATCGAGTAGATGTTTGATAAGGTATTACATTTTGAAAAACGTCATCGTGGACATGAGGAATGAACGATCAAAGTTTCAATTTTTGCCATTGCTTTAACAATGATCGGTGAGCTGAAAATTTTCACAATTCAACTTATGATTTGATGATCAGCTGTTTTGAAACAGAAAGTTTATTTTTCATTCAGAGAGAGAGGGTGGGAGGATAGGATAAAGAGGAAGAGAGAGAAAAGAAGAAGGGGAAGAAGAAAGAGGAGAAGATGAAGAAGACGAAGGAGAAGAAGAAAGAAAAGAAAAAGAAGGGGAAGAAGAAGAAGTAGAGGAAGAGGAAGAAGGAGAAAAAGAAGAAGAAAAGAAGAAGATGAAAAAGAAAAAGATGAGGAAGAAGAAAAAGAAGAAGAGGGAAAAAAAGAATAAGAAGGAGAAGAAGAAAAGGAAGGAGGAGGATAAGAAAAGAAAAAGAAGAAGAGGAAGAAGAAAAAGAAGAAGAGGAAGAAAAATAAGACGAAATGGGGAACGAAAAAGAATGTCGTTCAGTATGTAGAAAATCTACATTTGGAATGTATTTTACAAAGTTTAATAAAGTCGCACATTCGTGCGACCCGGGATAACCTAGTAAATATAAAGCATTCATACAACATTCATATCATTCACACAGCTCACACTTCATCAAGCCCCAAACCCCTATCCCCCGCATACCCTCCAACATTTCTTGTGTTTGTACAATCCTTCTGCAACAATAATTATCGGTCTGCTGCAATGTCGCTCTGTCGCCCGTTGTGAAAGTCGCGCTTTGATGTGATGGTAATTAAATTTGAAGCAGAAAAGATTTTCCAATACTTTTCCAATCCTACTATTTTTTGTTTATGCTTTATTCAGTTCTAATAGCTTGCACCTCGAATATTTAATTCGATTTTATATTAATTAATGATTGCATTTTGTCTTGATGGTCTCGAAATTGAATTTTCAGCCCAGATAGGGTACAAATAAAACACTGACTCTGTTTTATTTTTAGAATAAATGATGAAAATGGAAGATTTTTGTTACATAATAGTAGTTTATGCAACGATTTTATTTTGACCCTTATTAAGGCACGAGTTAGATGTAAGTTATAACACGAGCGAATGCGAGTGTTATAAATATCTCACGAGTGCTTTAATGGCCAAATAAAATCGTTGCATACACTATTTTATCTACGACCACTAGTATACATTTAATTAAAACAATTTCATTTTACCTGTGACTGTCAGAGATACCTAACCTCTCATCTCAAATACGAGAAGTTATAGTAGATTGTTAGGTTAGCAGTTTGATCAAATCAGCTGATAGTTTCTCAATATTGAATTACGATATTGATTCCATCAAAAATGCTTCTGATTGGTCCAGAACCCGTGTTAAAATGTAGAACCTGTACTATAATGAGCTCTTTATACAACGGGTTTCAAAAAGCATTTCGAAAAGACAGCTGTTTTGGCATCAATTGTGAAACTGTAATATATACATCATGACATGGTCGTAGATAAATGATTTTTAATATGTCTACTATGAGTATTATTAAAAAATACAATAATAATTACATTATTCCCTAATATAGAAAAGAAGGCAACAGCTACTTCTCTCTCAGAGTCATAATATTCTTATAATTGGTTCAGTAAAATGAAAAATACAACTCTTCTGTATATATTAGTTGCATTATTTGATTGCTGATATTATTAGTTGGGTGCCTGTTGTCTAAATTTTGAGCGTTGTATAAAAATGTGGTTCCACAAACTTTGGTTATGCAAGTCAGTAATAAGTTGAGTAACAGACGATAAATCTACACAGTGATACTGTAAATGCTCTCGATTCTCTAAATGCGGTAATATTATTTGTTTCAGGTGTCACTTTTGTAAGCACCAGTAACAGCATCTCAGTACCAGGCAATATCGCATTAATAAATAAATCACGGATTGTTCAGCATGTTACTTTAGTTCCAAATGGGGATACTAGTAGAGAAGGTAAGAAACACGTTCATTACAATTAATTATTTGTCACTTGAGAATTGAAAGCCTGAATCTGCTTTTTTAATATTCATTCATTATAGAGAAAGTCGTAACGTGAAGTTTTTTTGTTATACCCTTATTACTTGAGACTGGAGAGTAATCAGGTGAATGATGATGAAAAAAATTTCAGAAAGATCACAGTGACTTTCGGACTGACTGGCAGCAGCTAAACCCACTACACTAAGTAAAGACGAATAATCACTTCCATAATACGTCATTAAATAACATTATTAATTTTTTTTTTAGGATGAAGCCCACATAGGTCTGAGACCTGTGCGTGGGTAATGAGTTGGATGATGGTGATTGATGAATTGGACCTACAGTTTTTTTAGGTGGGTTCCGAACCACCGGGAAGTGATTTTACAGCAGAGAAAAGTGTATTTTTTGCTGGCCAATCTAATCGGTCACCGTTACGAACAGGACCTACGAGAACGCAGCTTATCTCTCTGATTGAACAGATACCTGCTACGGCTCGCGGCTATCAACTAATTGTTTCTAAACAACTAAACAATTGTTTCAACTAATATTTGATTGAAATATGAAATTCGTTATACATGAAATTGACTGTTCGAGCTTTCTATCATTAAACTAAACGTAATTTTATCGACTTTTACTTACTCGGTTATTCGGATTCCACCTAAAGCTTTAGATAGCCCAACATGTCTCCAATATCGAGGTGGATGTCTTAAAAGTGGATGTACTTGAGTTTATAACATATTGTTTAGTAATCCATACGTAAAACCATTATAATTCATTTTTTCTAAAAACTTTTATGAATAAACAATAATTAGATCCGAACTTATTCAATGCGTACAAAAATAATAGAGTGAATTAGCTCTCTTGTCGCTCGGCTAAAGAAATTAATTTAGGTGAGCTGAAAATTTCCAGAACTTATATTATTTCCTATAAGCTATTATAATTTTTTCTCTATCTTGCTTTTTGTATTTAGTTTCCAATTTTATCTTAACAGCAGTGTATTATAAGAAAGAAGTTATTGTAATTATTTTATTCTACTGTAGTTGGGCTTCATCTTACTACTTTTAAGTTATTTTTCCACTTTATGATTTTCTTTCATTATATTGTCGTGTAGTTCATTGTCGATTATATCAGTAAGCCTCTTAATGGAGTTATCTGTGAGCCTTTGTACATGAATTAATAAATAATAATAATAATTAATTTCGTTATAAAAGAGGTTGAAATTTTACAACTTATTCGCTGTACTGTTACTTCAAGAAAATCCATCCACTATAACATGAAGAATTGGCAAAAAGTAATCAAATAAGAAATAAGGTTTCATATAAGAAAACAATGAAATTATTGCTGTGCTTAATTTGAGTGTCAGTGAATAAATGAGCTTGAAGTACGGTGGTTCGGAACCCACCTAAAACTGTAGGTCCAACTCATCAATCACCCTCATCCAACTCATTACCCACGCACAGGTCTCAGACCTATGGGGGCTTCATCCTCAAAAAAAAACTTCAAAGTTATTAGTATTCTAGATTTATCCATTTCAATTTTAAACGAACTTTGATTATTCTTTTACAGATAAATACCTAACAACAGGCTCCATGTCTGGAAGTAGCATGCTAAGTATAGCAGAAGAACGTTCTATGTCTCCTCCAGTTATTGTTCAAGCCGCATACACGTAAGTTTCTTTAATTTTTTACCAATATGCAAGTGCTGTCTATGGTTGGCTTTCATCTTTGTCTGGAACCTACATTTTTATCGGCGTTTATTATGGTTATTACGCGATTTCACCTTCAATATTTCCTGAAAACGGTTTTTAGTGCCATGGAAAGCACAGAATTAAAAAACTAACGGAGGTAGGAATTCAGCAAGCTCTATGTTTCCAAAATAGATTATTCTGAGTGATTTTTTTATTCTTTGCTACTGATTTTCCAATAGCGAAGTGAAATACAAAGTGCTGTTATTTTGTTGGACTTTTCATATGGTGCCGTTTGAATACCTTTCATGACCAATATTGTACTCTATTTCAGTGAATTGTTCAAACTCAGATTAGAGTTCTTACTTATTGAGTGGCCAAATGGGAAAATCTAGTTTTGTAATTCATCGACTAATGATTTCAATTTGTTGGCTTGACATAAAAGTATTTTTCAATGAATTAAGATTAATAAATTCATAAAAATGGGTTATAACTTGCTCAACTGGGAAATTGGTATCAATGTCATTAGTAGCTGTAGCACAGGGAACGGTACTAGAATTTCGCCTCTGAAATTTAAAAGAAAAATTATAACTTTTTCAGTTCTTCGTTTTATTATTTGAACTTCCAATTCAATTTATAAGAAAATTAATCGTATACGTAATCGTACTTTTATATATTATTTTTGTGATTAATGTCTGGAAAATATAAAATAGCTGAAGAAGATTTATTAATAGAAGCTATTTACTATAAAATAGTAAACTCCTGTTTATCAGAGCTATTTTTTTATTATATTCTAAACATTCTACTATTTTCAAGGATAGTTTTATAATTTCCCCACACCATTCCCAATATTGAAGGAATTTCCGCTTGCTGTAACCCCTGAAATACCTTGTATTATGACCCTTTATTATGACATTTGCTTTAACCGTGTTTTTCTATTATATGTGATGGTCCTGCCATTTATCATTCCGGATAATGGGGAATTGACTGTGAGTGAATAATATGAATGATGAATAAATACTAATTTATATTGCACTTGCGAATCTCGAAAATATGTTTTTTGTAGATTACGTCTTGGAGACTCCAGTCAAGGAGTATAAGACAAGTCAGATCAACAATTATATACTAGATACCATAATTACTATATCAATTAGTTGAGGCGAGGCTTATTTTTGATGTAAAAGGAACTCACATGTTAGTTTGAAGTTACTGACAATTGAGCAAACTGACAAATATACACAAACAGAATTTATTAATTTCGACTTCCTTTAAGTGCTATTAGTTTATACTGAAGACTTCCGCAATGGCAGATATTGACAACAGTATTGAATAGCTGATGGCCATTGCAAAAGTCTTCAGTATAAACTAATAGCACTTGAAGGAATTCGAAATTAATAAATTCTGTTTGTGTATATTTGTCAGTTTCTTCAATTGTCAGTCACTTCAAACTAACTTGTGAGATACGAGCCGATATGGCCAAGTTAAAGATGAATGCTGCTATGCAGAAAGGTCTCCATAGTCTAGTGGTTAAGGCGCCCGACCGGCAATTGGGAGTTCAGTGGTTCGATTCCCGGTGGTGACTGATATTTTTGTACAGTAGCATTCATCGATTTCCACCAGCTATTCAATACTGTTGTCAATATCCGCCATTACGGAAGTCTTCAGTATAAACTAATAGCACTTGAAGGAATTCGAAATTAATAAATTCTGTTTGTTAAAGGAACTCTTGTACACTGTAAAAGGTTTATCAACTAAATATTTCTTCAATTGTTTTTTAAATTCTATATTTTCAAGACTCTTCATAAACTGCGGTAGCTTGTTGTAGAATTTCCTACCAATATAACTAGGCTTTTGTTTGAATAAGCTACTGTTGTGACTCACCAAGTGATAATCTCCTCGGCTTCTTGTATTATAATCATGTACATCAAGATTTTGGTTAATATCATTCGTTTTTACATATAAAGTAGCTTCATACACATATAAGCAGGGTACAGTTAGGAGACCAAGTCTCTTGAACAACGGCCTACATGAATCTAATCTATTTACTCTTTCCATACACCTAACCGCTTTCTTTTGGATCTTAAACACCCTATCAAGATTTTGTTTTGATAAATTACCCCATACTAAGATAGCATACCTAATATGTGACAGTAAGAGCCCATGGTAAGCTGTAAAAAGTAACTTTTTGTCATTCAATCTAGCGAGCTGTCGCAGGACAAATACCCCAGATGAAATTTTACAACATATTTATCAATGTATAGAGCCCAGGTCAATCGTCTATCCAACAAAACTCCTAGAAATGCAATGTTTTCTTCCTGGTCTAGTTGATTATCGTTTACAAACACGTTTATAGCCCTATCTTCATTTGAATTATGTTTGTTTTTTAATTGAAGGTATTGGCATTTTTTACTATTTATTGTTAATTTCAACTGATTTAAGAATTGGACAATCTGTCCTTAATCAATCTGCTGTACCATACACGTATAAAATCTTGATTCCAAATTTTATCTAAAATATAATACAGCAAGTTTTCGCCTATTAATCAATTAGCATGTTTATTATTATGTTTCAGGGGAGCTTTTGTTGGCGAAGGAGGCATGAAACGTTCATTGGACGATGGCGATACTAATGAGAGTTCAGGACCACCAGTCAAACAACTACGAGAAAGTGATTCAGATATCGATCATTCATAATCAGTCATGTCAGTATCCTATTTCAATTATTGCAAATAAGATTTCAGGGCACCAACAGTGTACTTGCTCTAATATTAGAATGTGTCTATTAATAATATAATACTTGAATATATCTAATGTCTAATGGAGACATATCTTGTGAAATGGAGATATAAATGAGCGCATCTTTTTTTTCTGAGGATGAAGCCCACATAGGTCTGAGACCTGAGCGTGGGTTTTGCTTCGAAATAGATAGGAACTCTATTATTTTGCTCTTTTCATATTTTGTTTTAAGTAGTTTTTTTCTCTATTTTCTGTCTTCAATTTATTACCGCTAGTTGATTTTATTACAATTATGTCAAGGAAGAAGCAGCTTTGAGCGTATGCCTGTATGCTTCCATACTAGAATTATTTCAAGGAAGCAGCTTTGGGCTTATGCCTGTTTACTTCCATATAGTTAGCATCAAATACATAGAGGGCCCACTTTTGTGCCCCTGAAAAGAATTGGTCACACTTGAAAGGCGACAAATTGGTGTTTCTGAAAGGCTATAAACAGTATTCCTAGAAAAAATAGTGTGTAAATATTTAGAACTTTGTAGTTCAGATCACCACTTGAATTTCAGCATTTTTTAGTGTGCATGGAAACTTTAGTACAGCTCTGCTTCAAAAACTACTCAGGATGAAACGGTGAAATTGGTTTTAGATTGTAGAGAACTGAATTATTTTTCAAGGATGAAGCGTACACAGTAGAAACAATTAGTCTGGGCGCGCGGCCGTTTGGTAGTCAGCAATGACACGGAGTGGAGAGGGGAGTGTTTATAGCTCATTTCTAAAAACATGTGGCCCGTGCGACGCTGCAGATGTCTTCAAGGTCAACTAGCCAACTTTTACAGGATGGCTATTAGTGAAACCAGAGCCACGCATCCAGACTAATTGTTTCTACTGTACATAGGTCTGAGACTTGTGCATGGTTAATGAGTTAGTTGATGGTGATTGATGAGTTTGACCTACAGTTTTAGGTGGGTTCCGAACCACCGGGAAGTTATTTTACAGCAGAGAACAGTGTCTTTTTTGCTGGCCAATCTAATCGGTCACCCTTACAAAGAGAGCTCAGGAGAACGCAGCTTATCTCTATCTGATTGAACAGATACCTGCTACGGCTCACGGCTATCACTTGTGTGGGTAATGAGTTGGATGATGGTGATTGATGAGTTGAACCCACAGTTTTAGGTTGGTTCCAAACAAGTGATTTTAAAGCAGAGAACAGTCTTTTTACGGGCCAATCCAATCGGTCATCCTTACAGAGAGGGCTTTGCTTATCTAATCTAATTGAAATACTATTTACGGCCCACAATTATCACCAGAGTGCTTTTGAATCATCAATATACGATCATTCACAAGATAAAAAGAGATCAAAAATGTCACTCCAACCTTTTTTTAGTGCTGATTTTGACCGAATATGGCGGGGCGAATTGCGGCTATACTGTACGTTTGATAACACAAATGTTGCGTACATTTTTGGACGATGCCCTCATCTTGTGCGTGAGTAATGAGGTGAATGATGAGAAACATCCATGGCTGAATGAGATTCGAACCCAAGGCTGCAGGAAACGAAGCCAGCCATAGCATCTTATCTTATCACATCACAGACAAGCGCTCCAACCAGCTGCATAACCAGAGTCGTCACTATCGGCGATTTAAATTTAATGACTGTAGTCGTAGAATGCCTTGTTTCAGCGAGTACCCTTTGAACTTTTCGAGTCAAAACAAAACGTTCTGTTTCATGCTGTGAATGCCCAGTCTCATCTGTATAATAAGGAGAGTAGGGGTATGAGTGTTTTTTTTCGGAGGATGAAGCCCACATAGGTCTGAGACCTGTGCGTGGATGATGGTGGACCTACAGTTTAAGTTAGGTTCCGAACCACCGGGAAGTGATTTTCCAGCAGAGAACAGATTCTTTTTTGCTTGCCAATCCAATCGGTCACCCTTACAAAGAGCGCCCAGGAGTTGCGTAGCTCATCTCTGATTGAACAGATACCTGCTACGGCACTCGGCTATCACTTAATTATGACTAATGTTTGTGATAGTATTAAGGATTTTACAAAAACGGCTACGATTTGGAATACTAAAATTTGGTATCACACCGAGTGCACATCGAAGCCCGATTTTCGATTTTTCTTTCAGACTTTTAAAAATTAATGTTCATCTTCAAAATTCCACATATTGTTGTTGCCCCAGTCATAGATCATAATTATGTTAGTCATAATTATTGACGTTCATAGTTTCAACACAACTTTTAGTAGTAATAAATTTCAAGCTATCCGCCGGCTCATTAGATAGCATGCTGGTTCAATTCTCTGTAGGGTGAATATTTTGTTGTTTACCAAACTCAACTCTATCAAATGAGTACCTATTCTATTTTTCAAATAAATATGGTTGAAATTATAAAAAATTGCATCAGTTTTTTCTCATAGTTAATCTGAATTCTGTTTTATAAGAGAATCTTTTACACTATTCAATTATTATTAGTTATATTGATCAAGAATATTAATTACTTAGTACTTAACGAGTATTATCCGTTTCAAATCACGGGTAAACAGTTAGTCAGTAATAATAATAATGATTCATGGATTTCTTGTTCCATGACGAACTGCATTGTTAATATATACTTTTTAAGTGAATTCAACGACTTTCAGTCAAATTTTTATTAAGTATAAGTAGTATTTTTCTTGCTCTAGGCCGAACGTTTTCGAATCTTGATGATCCATTTTCAGAGGCCTCTGAAAATGGATCTCCAGTATTCGAAAACGTTCGGTCTACAAAGTAAGTAAAATACTACTTATTCTTAATAAAAATTTAACTGCAATTCGTTGAATTCACTTAAAAAGTTAATAATAACAATTCTCTTACGTAGTTTTTATCCTTACATGAAATGTTGGCTAATAGTTTGAGAAAATCTACGCCAAATGTAACACTCGCTCTGTTCATCTCAGCTTACGCTATAGCATCTTTCATTTAGGGCAAGCAGAGGCATAGAGTTATCTGGTGTAGTCATAGTTTGGTTCAACTCTATAGCCGCGTCTCCACCAACCGAACATGTCTGCCGAACATTGTTGGCGAATACAAAAAACAGACAAACATTAAACATATGGGTCACCGAACATGTTCGTAAGTTCAATTGAAATGTTCGGTCTGTGAGCGAACAGTGACGACCAACACAGGTTCCCACCACACCGATCATAATGTTCGAGAAGGCGTCCACACCAAATCAACTCCAAAACATGTTCGGCGACATCAGCTGATTCCAGCGAACACTGTTCGCCGAGCATGTTCGGTTGGTGGAGACGCGGCTTATTGTCAATAATTAATATGCCTGGATTTCCTGTTCCATGACGAACTGCGTTGTTAATGTTAACTTTTCATGTGGCTCCTAGATCATCATGTCAGTTTTTTGGTTAGAAGTGTTGTGGTTTTTGTAAAATATGATCAAAAAGTTTGTGAGATTTAAAATAATTTAGTTGTTCATTGAGAATGTTTTGTTTATTGTGTGTGGTGTGTTTGTATATTTCAAATTGTTCCAAGGTGTTGAGTTCGTGTCCTTTAGATTTTATGTGTAGAATGTGTAGGTTGGTAGGTTGACATCAGTACCAACCTACACATTCTACACATAAAATCTAAAGGACACGAACTCAACACCTTGGAACAATTTGAAATATACAAACACACCACACACAATAAACAAAACATTCTCAATGAACAACTAAATTTTAAATCTCACAAACTTTTTGATCATATTTTACAAAAACCACAACACTTCTAACCAAAAAACTGACATGATGATCTAGGAGCCTCTGAAGATGAATCTCATAGATTCGAAAGTACTCGGCCAGTTTAAGTGAGTTATTATACTTATTCTTAATAAATATTTGACTGCAAGTCGTTAGATTTCACATGAAAAGTTAAAATTAATATGCAGTACAGTAATGTGTAATAAATATGCGTAAGCTCTGTTGTAAATGTAAATACTTTATTATTAATAATGTTTGGTGTATTATGATTGCAGGACAAATAAGAGTGCATTCGTAGTGAAAAAACTCCTGCAGTGACCTGCATTAGTGCCACCGGTACTGACAGTGATGAGTGTAAACCGGACCGCAAGTTGTGTGTTGACAGGGCCTGGGCAGGGCAGGGGTTACTAGCCAAACAGAAATTCAAATAAAAGAGACCCGAATTCGAATTGTTATTAGTTGATGGAAGATCGCTTCGATCAATTTGTTAAGCGTATTGAAAAGATAGGCAATATTATATAATTATAGTGAAAAAATTTAAGAAAAGTATGATTGTTGATAGTTGTTTGTTCTCTACCACCGTAGAATTAAGTTATCCGCATAAAAGTGTCACTTTTCAACGTGTTACCTTTCGCTTGTTTTGAACTGGAGCCGTGTTTCAAGTTCAATCCCTTAACAGACATTGTAGGTTCCATGTTTGAATAAAGAAACTTATCAGTTTGATTATTTTTATTTTTATGCTCAATGGCTTGACTAGTACATAGGATAAACAATGTTACTATAAAATTTATAATAACATTCATTTAATGAACAGAAATTTCTCGATTTGTAGATGAAAAGCTAGATTTTTGATTTTCTTTCATTTGAATTCGTTTGCACTTGATATCACATAAGATTCTAATCATTTTCCAAATTGTTTACCGGTATGATGAATAATTCGGCATTGTAATGAATTTCGTACTATTTCCAAGTTTTATGTTTAATTTCCTGATTGAATATTCTTCCTGTTGCAAGATATTACAAGAATATCACCTCTCATTTTTTTCATCTACTTTGCATAATGTGATCACTATCGATATTAATTTTTTATTATCTCCCAAATTGATATTGAATCATCCATGTTCTTTCTATCAAAAGATTATTTTAAATTATATGTTTTTGCAGTGATTCTCTATTGAATAGTAATATTTCAGTATGTGACGAGTTGTGTCTTTCATTTGCCAAACTATTATTATTTTCTCAATCAGTGTCATTCCATATTTCCATAACAAACTATAATGCAATAGAACATTTTTTGTTGAAGATCGATTTTCTATTGTCGGGAAGAATTTTATATTTCAATAATTCTTATTGAGTTGAACATTGTACTGTGTGGTTAACAGTAATTATTTATCAACACGTAGTGAAATCAGTTGATGGATTGAATGAGAGATAATGTCAATCTTTGGCATTCTTGCTGTTATGTGTATTGTTTTTTCATAATTATTGATTGATATCATGTACAAATGTATTGAATAGCTATTTCTGTTCTGTGCTCGAACTATTTATATAATTCGTGGTTGGTCTCATACATGGAATTCAGATATAACCTTATATCAATGTTGTCTACAAAATTCTCAAATTGTTATCATAGATTCTGTTCAAATTCATATTAAGATGCTTGCTTTTAAAAAATAACCATATCTGTAGAAATGAGTGATGTTAAAAGGGAATATTGAATTTGATACTCGTGTAACCTACTGTTATAATTATCTTTAATTAGAATTCCCATCGCTTCCCAACTTTTTAACGAATTCCCAAATACAAATATTGTGAAATGTGTTGCAGAATCATCATTAACTTCCTTTCGTCACTGAAGTTTCTCATTAATGAATAAATATCTCATAGTAGGAAATTAACTTCAACATTGATGCAGAACTTATATTGAAGCAGATACTGTTCTGATTGAAATATTAGCCTCACTGTTTGGATTAAAAAATATTATCTTTCCGATTTGTTTCCAAATTAACAAATCACTAATTAGTTTAGTTTGGCAATAAACTTTCTTATAATTGGAAGAATTATATGCATTTGAGCTGAGAAAAATCATATTTGAGTTTAATCTATTGAAATTGTTGAATTGCCTTTACAGTAGCTTTTATGAAATGACTCGATCCTGTTGAGTACAAAACAGTGGCGGATCCAGGGTACCGAGTTATGGGGAGCGATCCACACCCCCTTCCCCCCCCCCCCAAAAAAAAGATCTTCCAGTCGCTTTTTTTTAAATGGAACAAATAAGTCAAAAAATCATCTGTCCATATTATTGAATAAAAGGCATAATTATTTCTTTATAACACTTTATATATTTCTGTCTATTACAGTAACAAAATTCCATTGTTGAAAGTACAATATATCAAATTCAAATGCCGAAAATATATATTATGCGATATAATAGATAAAAATGTTACAAAATTTGGAAATCCACTCTTGTCGTTCTTGTGCTTGCATATCTATCAATGACTTTGTCTAAATCTATGGATATATCATGGTGCGCGTGAAGCAGAACCAGCCCTATCAATCTTTCTTCGCCCATGGTGGACCGTTTAACCTTTTCAAGGTCTTCAACTTGTGTGTAACACCAACACGTTCTTCTAATATGTATTATGCGAGTAGAAATCAAATAATTATGGAAGAATAAATTCTCAACCTTTCATAAAATATACAAATTTAGAAATTTACAATAATAACAATATTTAAGTTCCCTAAGGGAACCCCTAAGGGAATCGCCCCCGCTGGATCCGCCACTGGTACAAAAGTTGGTCAACGGTTTGTCGATAATACTCGACAATTGATTATTCTAGTGACATAGGCTTTAAGTTTCTGATTTGGAAGGTATGAAAAATTGCATTTTGAATTGAACAATTTTTTGCTGAGTTTTTGGAAACTTGATCTACTTATAAAAGAGGGGTAGGATTGAAACTAGTAGTTTGATCTTGAAGATAAGATTGAGTCTTCAAGTAATAGTTTTATTATTTAGCATTGTGAGTTGAATCGAGTGCTTTCTTATTGAAAATTGATTATTTTAATAGAATGCAACTACTGTATTTAATAAAAAGCATATTTTATTTTGGTTTCTCAAAGATCTATTATCTTTGTATCAAGTTAGGAAATTGAAAAGTGGTCTATAGATGACCAATATTCTTATAATATTGGAAATAGAACTCTGCATTTATTCTCAATGTTCTTACTCAACATTGGAGTTTGAATCTTGAACACAAGTATTTCATCTTCAGTTTTAAGTCGTCTACATCTTAGTTTTTCGAAAATTACCGGATTGAACTTACAGTCTGGGGCCAGATTTCAACGATATCATCCATTTTATACAAATTAATTGTGATTATTCAAATTTGTGTTTAAGGTTAATGTGAAAATGAAGACGAAATAATCTTGTTCAGAATCCAAACTCCATTATTGCGTAACCATTGAGTGTTCATAGGCCCTTTTAAACTCACTTCTAATTTGTTCTTAAAAAAATAAAAACCAATTTATTGTAAATTTTAATTGCCAGAGTACAAATCCACTATTTGTAAAAATGTATTCATTCTTCTGAACTAGCTTACTTGGCTTTGTCTAGTCCTATATTCTATTTTTAATTGTTTTACATCTTTATCCAACGACGCATGTTAATCATGTACAAACAAATTAGTTGATCCGCTTCTGCACTTAAATCAATGAAACACACAGTGTAGGTAAGACTTGTGTCTTTTGATATTGCCAAAAACCTTTTTCAAATAGCGTTCTTTACACTTATCTAATGTGTTTTAATTGAAAATAATAGTCCTCGGACTGAATATTGCTAAAATGTTGAAATAAACTTTTTCAGCCGAATTTTTTCATCTCATCTGTGAAAACTCATATTTTATCCAAAGTAAAAATTTGATCTAATATAAAAACAATTTGTTCGGTTCTGTGTAGTAAGCAAGTTTATTTTTCTTAGACAACCCTTAGTTCTTTTTAAAGTAAAATGTATTTGAATTTGTTGATTGTTGCCATTAGAGTATTGAGTTATTTTTTAGAATTTGATTTTAGCTCATGAAAATAATTGAATTTTTCCGGTTTGCTAAAAGCGTTATCAATATTATTTTCTCTGGTCAAATCTAATTGTATTGTCTCATTCGATTTTCAACATTGAATGTTAAGTTGAATTTTAATGCATTCTGGAAGTGTTAAGAAAAAAGCATCAAACATATAATTATAAAATATTGAAAAAGAATTTTCAAGAATTGTTGAGAGTGCTCATGAATTTTATGGAATAGAGAAAAACTTCCAGAACGAAGAAAACTTACTTGTCCATAGCATGTATAGAGTAATGATTTATTTTGAGTAAATTCAGTCTATTTTAGACTTATTCAAAATATTTGCTTGTTTTTCTATTTTCTTCATTAACAACTTTCATGCTACAAATTTTCTGTATTGTAACAAATTTCCTTAGTTGCTAATCATCTTCAAGATGAGAACAAATTTCTGTGATACCTTCATAATTTTGTATTAATCAAAAGATATTGTCATAATATGCTTCTTATATTAATGTACCATCTTTGTCTTGGGCAATATTGATGTAACTGAATCAATAAAGTAATCATAGATTATGCTTCTCTGATGCAATTTATTCTAACATATAACTATACTGTACTATATAGACATGTCCATTTTCTTGGCAAAACTAGCTGAGAATTCAATTCTCAAGATACAGAGTAGAATAATCCAATATAAGAAAGCACCTACAAAATATATAAAATCGGGTCTTATTCAAAAAATGAAAACACTAGTCTGAATAAAATAAGAGTTGAGCCCTCAAAAGCGTGGATGCCACATCGGAAAAAATTTATATGTAAAGCATCCCGACATTTTCAGTCCTGACAAAAAAAATGACAAGAAATAAAAGTTGATAACATTTTAACTTTTTCAATAAAATTGAAAATTTGCAAAATCATTTTTCTTTTTTATAAGTTTCCCCCGAATATCACTTCTATAATAGAAATCAATATTTTCTGAATGACATGAAGTTTTCAAAATGTGATTCTGATGAGCAGTTTTTTAAATAGCATCCAGATAATAGTGGAGTAAGCCTATTTAAATCCTAATGTTGGATCCATTTTGCTACCAATGCCTGAGAATTGCTTCAATCAGTGAAATTGGCATCATTTTAGAATAAACCATGCCCTATGTTGCCAGTTTCACTCAGTACAGATGACTTAGACAACTTTGTTACACGTTTATTATAACCCTGGGATAGAAATGTAATGCATCCAAGGATTCAAATTGGCTGTTTCAATTTTAGCTACAATAATAAGACTACTAGTCAGAATACATTTTGAAAACTTCATTTCGTTTGTAAAATATTGCTTTCTATTATATAATATTATATTATAACTCCTCAATCAAGAATGGGTATTGCTCCTTCAATATTCTTTACCCAAACGATATTTTTTCAAAATAAATAAAAATGTTCGTTCATAACCAATTTATTACCCACGCCCAGGTCTCAGACCTATGTGGGCATCATCCTAAAAAAAAAATATATATATATAACTTGAAGTACCGAATTTGATAGCTAATAATTTCATTCTTGAATGGCTATTGTTGGAAAATACATGCAAATGGGGTTAAGTTCTAAGTACTGTCTGTTTGAATACCTATAACGACTTAGAAACATTAAATTATCACTTTCGACAGTTGGAAAAATAGTTAAAAATATTTCTGAGCATTAACCACTTCTCTTGAAAAAACAAGTTTCTAGCAAGCCGAAAATACCATGTTTGCTGACTCAATAGAACGTGCACATTTCCCCCTTTATTTTGATATAAATTCCGACTATTTTAGTGCGTTGTATGAGTCAGAGCGAAGTAATATTCGGGAAAATCTTTTTCGCGAATTTTCAATTCTATGGGAAAAGTTTTATTTCCTCAACCATCTATTCATTTTTCGTGTCGGGAATGCAATTTTACAGATAAATCACTTATTAAATTACAGATTTATGCCATAGCGGAGCGCACTCAAATCTCAACTTATTTTATTCAGACCATAGTTGCTGCTTTCAACTAGCTCTTCTATGGAAAGGGAAAGATCGGGATTTTGAGCAATGAATAAATTGATCTACTTAGAAATTGAAAAAAGTTGTTTTCTAGACCAGCGTTTCCCAACCTGTGGTACGCGTACCAGTAGGGGTATGCAGAGGGGACTGCGGTGGTACGAGTAGTAATTTCACCATGGTTTGCACTGGTGCGCCACCATTAATTCATAGACCATCGGCAACTGTGTCTAGTTATCAATACATTAGAACAAGAACGAGATCATTTTTTTAGACAGATATTACATTACAGTTACTGGCTTATAACAATAGCAATCAAGTAATATGAGCGAGATTCATAATTCATGCGCCTAGTCCACAAGCAGTACACTCTACCAAACGGATTCGGGATGGCTCCGCTCCCGACATCGAAATGAGTCCTGAATTTCTGGCTGACATTAAAAACCATTGTCTCAGCTTAATTAACAGCTACAATCTTTACTTTCCTGAGGACCTGAATGAATATTCCTGGATCCAAAACCCGTTTGCAGAGATAGAAATGGCACCAGACAACTTTACTGCACCAGAAAAAGAACAGTTGTTGTTTGAACTAAATTGTGATTCGGAACTTCAGCAACTATTTTCAAGAATGATGCTTGTGGACTTCTGGGTTGAAAGGCGTGTGGATTACGGACAAGTAGCTGACAAAGCAGTTAAATTTTTGCTTCCGTTTTCAACTTCATACGTGTGTGAGACTGCCTTTTCTTCACTTGTATACCTTAAGAACAAATATCGGAACAGACTTAGTAATGTGGAAAATGATCTTCGTTTAAGGCTAAGCAATCTTAGACCAGATATTCCAAGGCTGGCTTCCAATGTTCAAGCTCAGCCTTCTCATTGACGTTTTGTTTTGTATTGTGTTGTCTTTTCCATTTTTGTTGTTGTAATGTGTGTCGTGTCATTATTGTGTGATCTTATTCATTTTAATTAATTATTAAATGTTACAACACAACACAGTTTTATTTTTCATCCTTTTGGTTGTATAGGTTAATTAGGTTTGCAAACTAATAAACATATATTACGCCAGTAAAAAAGGTTGGGAAACAATGTTCTAGACCATTTTTGCATTGATAATTTATCTCAATAATTACTGACTTACTGTAGTTTCACACCCAATTTTTTTAATTTCTCAGCACATATTACATAAAACCAGGCATATTTACATTCTAAATGTACATACAGCAAATTTCTGAATGAGTACGTTGATTGGTTAGTCCTTGGGCTCTTTGAGTATACAAGTTTGGGAATGGTGTCAATCTCTTTGTTATAACTGAATAAGAATGTCGATGATAAGTTTAACTCATTCACATAAAAAAGATGGCGGCCAACATTTGCAGAGCTCTAATCGTATAAGATATCCAATTGATTTTTTTCACTGACAATTACACTGATAAATTACACAGACAATGTAAAAGTAATATGGCGAATTGAGCTAATATTATAGGCGAATTCAGAAACCTAATAACCAGTCATAGAAGAAGCAAAAAACAATATTTCTCACACAAGCTTGATGATTCAAGACTCAAAACAAATAAAGTGGGTGATACGAGAAATAACTAAGTTCAACGACCAAAATCACAAATTAAACAACTGAATGTACAAGGAAGAGAATGATGAAGACTTCAACGAATTCTTCAAAACCATTGGATCAGAGCTGGCACAAAATATATTAAATAATCAACATCATGTGGATGATTCTAGTCACCAATAATAGCCTGCCAATTAATATTTTTTACACCAGTAGACGATGAAGAAATAATTTTAACAAATCAGTGGTCTCAAATCAGACAGTGCACCAGGCCCGGATAACCTCAGACCAGAGATTTTCAAACGAAATAGTACAGTTCTTGCTAGACCATTGACACGGATTGCTAACAGAATAATTATTCTCGGAGTTGTTTTTCCTCAGTGTTTGAAGGAAGCAGTTAGAGGTCGTGCGTTTCCTAATGAAGCCTGTGGGTAGCTGGAGAAAGAGGCTCTGAACCGGTTTTGTAGAGGTGGGGGTTCGCCGAGGATCAGTCTGCACTCTCACACTGCCCGAGCAATGTCAACTTCCCCTCCCGTGCTCAGCTCCCAACTTGCCCATACAGCCCCTCACAACCAGGCTTCACGAAGAAACGCACGACCTCTATTTGTCAATTTTCAAAACATGAAAGAACCTCATGAAGAACACATTACAGGAAGCAAATACATCCTAGAAGGCAATGTCTTCTAGGGAATTTCTTCAAGTCGTACTCCATACATGCAACATCGTACCATAACGTACTGAGTACCTCTGCCCCATAACAAATTGTGCCACAAGACACCATCTCATGATCATAACAGGGTTTATGGCGTGCTGTTGCGGGACTATGTTACTGTATTAAGGAGTGATGTTGCATGTCTGGACGGGTCTTTTAACGTTTTAAAAACGGCTGCACCACTAAGTGAAATAACTGCAGGTTCACACAAATTTATAAGTTTTCAACCAAACGTTGACTACAAATAATTAATTAGAATGTATGAGGAAGAAATCATTTCAAGCAAAACAATTCCTGTTTTCAATTTTTATTCAATATTTTAAAAAATTGATGTATCTTATCTAAAAGAAGATGAGTCACACCTTTTCCCATCTGGTATCAAACTACCAGTTTCCAGAGCTAGACACACCCCAGTCTGGCGCTGCTGCTTGAGCGGGCCATTCCTCAGCCTGAAATAGAAAATTAAAATATTTTAGTGAAATAAAATTGTTAGCATTTGAAAATTATTGCATACAGATTGACAACTTTGAAAGGTGAATAATGAACAACATATATTTTATGAGAGTAAGTGAAGAATTGCTGATAAATAGAAAATTTTGAAAATAAATCAGAAATGTTTAGCTTATTCACATGACTTAAGGACCCCCACAAACGGTCAGTTGAGTATGATTGAACAGTTGGAACTGGCATGCCTGTGTGGGAAAGACTGCCAGTTCAACAATCCAATTTGTAGCCTTACTACAAAATCAGTCAAAACTGTCAGTTCAAACTGACGTGTATCACCAGCTGTTCACATGCTAAAATATCAGTTCTGGCATGACTATCCAAACTGTCCGTGTGTGGGGGCCCCAAGGAACACATGTATGGTTCATTTATTATTATAATTTTAATAGCAATAGTATTTGCAAGCGAAATGTTTGTGTTGTACTTGGTACTTTTATTGTTCTATACCACCATGCGTCTCATCAGACCTAATGGAAATTGTTAAAATATAAATGTAAGCAGCGTCACTTGTTAATGGAGGAGAATGGATACAAAATGTTAAAGAAAGACCTAGTACTGGACAAAATAACTAACAAAGAAATTTACAGTAGAAAAAAACTTCAGAATAAGACTTCATAAATGGGAAGTTATACCAGACACTAAACCTCCAAGAGTTGGAACAAAATGGAGCGAAGAGAGAAAAGCTGAATTTGCACGAAAAATTAAAAGCTGGCGCGGAAACAAGAAGAACAAGTCCAAAAAATGAACCATCTTTACACAGCATCTTCTACATTGGGAGTTTTACGCCTAATAATGTAAATGTATGCAATGTAATTACGCTCACAGGTTATTATAAGCTTGCAAGCACTGTCCATCATTGCAAAATTAATTTTCCTCTACATGTTACAAAAGTAGGAATGATAGACCTGCCTTTGTCTTTTCTCGAGGTTGAACATAAAAAGCAAATAATTTATTCAATTCAATCCCTATTACTGTAAATGTTGAAATGTGCATTGATTATAAGATTCAACCAATAGGCTTTTCAATAAGGAGCATTATTGTATACAATATTATTACGCTCATAGGTTAATATGAACCTACAAGTACTGTCCATAATTGTAAAATTAATTTTCCTCTATATGTTACAAAAGTAGGAATGATAGTCCTGCCTTTGTCTTTTCTCGAGGTTGAACATAAAAATCAAATAATTTATTCAATTCAATCCCTATTACTACTGTAATGTAAAAAATGTTGAAATGTGAAATAAAACATTAAACCAATACCAATGATAGACACCATGGGTCTCATCAGACCTAGTGGAAATTGTAAAAATGTAAATATATCCAATGTAATTATGCTCCCAGGTTATTATGAGCCTGCAAGCACTGTCCATCATTGTAAAATTAATTTTCCTCTACATGTTACAAAAGTAGGAATGATAGACCTGCCTTTGTCTTTTCTCGAGGTTGAACATAAAAATCCAATTATTCATTCGATCTCAATTACTGTAATGTAAAAGTGTTGAAATGTGAATTAAATTGAAAAATTAAACCAATACCAATGATAGACACCATGGGTCTCACCAGACCTAGTGGAATTGTAAAAATGTAAATGTATCCAATGTAATTACGCTCCCAGGTTATTATGAGCCTGCAAGCACTGTCCATCATTGTAAAATTAATTTTCCTCTATATGTTACAAAAGTAGGAATGATAGTCCTGCCTTTGTCTTTTCTCGAGGTTGAACATAAAAATCAAATAATTTATTCAATTCAATCCCTATTACTACTGTAATGTAAAAAATGTTGAAATGTGAAATAAAACATTAAACCAATACCAATGATAGACACCATGGGTCTCATCAGACCTAGTGGAAATTGTAAAAATGTAAATGTATCCAATGTAATTACGCTCCCAGGTTATTATGAGCCTGCAAGCACTGTCCATCATTGTAAAATTAATTTTCCTCTACATGTTACAAAAGTAGGAATGATAGACCTGCCTTTGTCTTTTCTCGAGGTTGAACATAAAAATCCAATTATTCATTCGATCTCAATTACTGTAATGTAAAAGTGTTGAAATGTGAATTAAATTGAAAAATTAAACCAATACCAATGATAGACACCATGGGTCTCACCAGACCTAGTGGAATTGTAAAAATGTAAATGTATCCAATGTAATTACGCTCCCAGGTTATTATGAGCCTGCAAGCACTGTCCATCATTGTAAAATTAATTTTCCTCTACATGTTACAAAAGTAGGAATGATAGACCTGCCTTTGTCTTTTCTCGAGGTTGAACATAAAAATCCAATTATTCATTCGATCTCAATTACTGTAATGTAAAAGTGTTGAAATGTGAATTAAATTGAAAAATTAAACCAATACCAATGATAGACACCATGGGTCTCACCAGACCTAGTGGAATTGTAAAAATGTAAATGTATCCAATGTAATTACGCTCCCAGGTTATTATGAGCCTGCAAGCACTGTCCATCATTGTAAAATTAATTTTCCTCTATATGTTACAAAAGTAGGAATGATAGTCCTGCCTTTGTCTTTTCTCGAGGTTGAACATAAAAATCAAATAATTTATTCAATTCAATCCCTATTACTACTGTAATGTAAAAAATGTTGAAATGTGAAATAAAACATTAAACCAATACCAATGATAGACACCATGGGTCTCCATCAGACCTAGTGGAAATTGTAAAAATGTAAATGTATCCAATGTAATTACGCTCCCAGGTTATTATGAGCCTGCAAGCACTGTCCATCATTGTAAAATTAATTTTCCTCTACATGTTACAAAAGTAGGAATGATAGACCTGCCTTTGTCTTTTCTCGAGGTTGAACATAAAAATCCAATTATTCATTCGATCTCAATTACTGTAATGTAAAAGTGTTGAAATGTGAATTAAATTGAAAAATTAAACCAATACCAATGATAGACACCATGGGTCTCACCAGACCTAGTGGAATTGTAAAAATGTAAATGTATCCAATGTAATTACGCTCCCAGGTTATTATGAGCCTGCAAGCACTGTCCATCATTGTAAAATTAATTTTCCTCTACATGTTACAAAAGTAGGAATGATAGACCTGCCTTTGTCTTTTCTCGAGGTTGAACATAAAAATCCAATTATTCATTCGATCTCAATTACTGTAATGTAAAAGTGTTGAAATGTGAATTAAATTGAAAAATTAAACCAATACCAATGATAGACACCATGGGTCTCATCAGACCTAGTGGAAATTGTAAAAATGTAAATGTATCCAATGTAATTACGCTCCCAGGTTATTATGAGCCTGCAAGCACTGTCCATCATTGTAAAATTAATTTTCCTCTACATGTTACAAAAGTAGGAATGATAGACCTGCCTTTGTCTTTTCTCGAGGTTGAATATAAAAATCAAATAATTTATTCAATTCAATCCCTATCACTGTAAATGTTGAAATGTGCCTTAATTATAAGATTTAACCAATAAACATTTCTCTAAGGAGCATCAAAATTTTATTACGCTCAAAGGTTTATATGAACCTGCAAGCAATGTCCATCATTGTAAAATGACAATAACAAACCTTTACAATGAATTAATGTTTTCTAAATTATTATACAATAATAATTAGAAGAGTAAAATACGTTCAATCACTTGTTAATCGAGGAGAATGGATACATGTTCAAAAAGATAGAGAATTAGCAAGAAACACCAAATAAGAAATTTACATGATCAATAATTAAAGAATAAACAAAATGGATCAAAGAGAGAAAAGCTCAATTCGCCTGGTGGGCAAATGAAGAGGACAAGACGTCCCAAAGAAGAGCCCGATTCACTCAGCGTCTTCCACCTTGAAAGCTTTACAACTAAAAATAATTGCTTAATATAATCTATAACTGTTAAATAAACGCAAAACAAAATACATGTATACAGTGTAATTACGCTCACAGGTTAAATTGAGCCTGCGAGCACTGTCCATCATTGCAAATTTAATTTTCCTCTTTGTGTTACAAAAACAGTAGTATCAATACTGCCTTTGTCTTTTCTAGAGGTTATCTGATAATATAAATGTTATAAATTACATGCAAATGTAACTATTACTCTGAAAATTGTAACATGACTGACATCAAGACGAGATTCAACAAATCTGATGACTAGAAAATGAAGAATTGTTTTACCTCAGTGGTCCAGTCGCTGGGCTTGTTTTCAGCTGGAAAACCAGCTACTGGAGCAATGGCCGGGACAGGAACAGTTGAAGCAGTGTCTTCACCAGCCCAGCTTGAGATGGGATTGGCACTGGTGGTTGGTTCCATGGTGTCTGCCCAACTCTCAGAAGGCTGTGCGTATTCAACCTCAGGCTTGACAACCACAGCTGGCTGAGCCTCCTTTGCTTGAGCTTCATCTTTTTCAGCCTGCAATCGTTCACACATCCAATGTTACTATTTTGAAATACTTTTATACAATCTACCATATAAAATAATAATATTTACAGAAACATTATTATTCATTAAATTTATGACTGTTTGGGCGTAATTAGCTATATTTTTTGTTTTAATGCCAGCTTATTCCCGTCTATTTCTTTTATTTATCCGGCATTGTATTGACTATGGTGGGGAATCATTTGAACGGCTGGTTGCACAAAATATACTTCCCAGTCGCAAACCGATTGTCGTTGAGTATGGAGTGATGCTGCTCGTCGTGTTAGTACCAGCAACTCATCTGTCGTAGTAGTCTTGGGTCGTTGACGGGTTTCTCGTCAACGAAACGAAACTAGTTTTGAATAAACGTTAACTAGTTGAAAGTGTCAACTAGTTGAATGTTGAATTTAACGAAGAATATGTGTTTTCATGGAAGAATTACGAGCTGTGTACGTGTATACTGTCTCCCGATAACGTTTTCATTATGAGTAATGTGCAAACAAGATAAGAAAGAGCGGTTACAAAAATCGAACGCCACATGCAATCTAAATTGCGTAAAAATAGGGATAGAGAAATTCTGATTGCATATTTGAATTCAGCGCCCACAAATTAATAAAATGATTCGCGAGTACGCAGAAATAATTAAAATAAAGGAAGTTGATTTATATTGAATAAAAAGTTGAAAAAATTTACTTTCTAGAAATAATAAAAAACTTGCTCAGTTTTGAGTCTGCAACGCATTTTATCAATTTGAGGGCGCTGGATTCAAATCTGAAATCAGAATTTTTCAATCTCTATTTTTACGCGATTTATATTGCATAAGGCGTTCGTTTTTTGTAAACGGATACAAAAATTGTCTTGACACAGCAGTGCAGTGTTATTGCATTTCTCACTTGCACAGTTACTCCTACTCCTATTTCTCTACTGCATGTGATTTATTTTAATTTTGAACGTTGATCAACTAGTTTGCTTGGATTCAACAAAGACTTCCAGTTGTGTTGGAAATGAGTTGAGCCCGTTGACCGTTGATATGGAAATGTAGTTGAAGCATCAACTGGTTTAGTTGAGACAAAACAGGTTAATCGTTAATAACCAATAAACTGTTAATTCAACTAGTTCGTTGAATCAACGCTCATCACTATATTATTATTGTAGAAGTCGTCCTGATTGCCACTGTCGCTGCCAGACGACGCCAGGAGTCTGACAAAGAGGACAAGGACTAAGAAATTCAAAGGTATGTTGTGGCGATTTATTTTGTCGTTTGATTCCCTTGTCAGTGAATGCCAGATTCTTATTCTGTCGATTATTAAAAATATACACTCCACTAATAGGGGTATTTCCGTTGTTACCAGCCCAATTGTGTCGCAACACTGTAAACATTTATTATTTATAAATACATTTATTCTGATGAACTAAACAAACTAATATTTATATTCTCTAGATCTAGAACACTATATGGAATCTTTCTTTTCTGGTTGTAAGTTCACTAGTATAAAATGCTCATAACAAACTATTCCATGGTTTCAAACGAATTTAATTGTTTTCTGTATGGCTCAAACGTCGTCTCCGAAAGGGTCTCCCAACCAATAAAAGTAACAATCACTTATTAAGCTGACTTTTTTTTAATGTATGATTGAATAGTTTAAAGGGCGGTTGAATGCAAATAATAAGCCTTTACTGTTCCGCTCATCTTCAAAGATCCATTTAAATTAATTAAAATTGAAAGATAATGCACTTGAAAATAATGAGATAAAAAGGTTACTCTTTTATTATTACAATATTTGCATTCAAAAGAGCTCAATATTTTCAAAGTAAAGAGCTCCACTCTTGTAAATGTTATCTATGGGTGCACTGCTTGTACAGTGGAGAATACAATACTCGATGATTTTCACCATCGCAAAAACAAACACAAACTGTGGTATGGTGATAGCATATTCATGCTAATTCTGTCAAAAAACCATTCCACTGCAGGTGTTTGATTCTGCGATGATGATTATCACTGATAATCGCCGATTTTTCACTTTGTAAAAACCTTAATAGTTCTTAATGAACATTGTTACAGCCCCGTCTACACAAAGTACGATAATTTAAACTTAAAAGAGTGCATGTCTCTTTCTTTTAATTATAAGTACTACAAAAAATAATGTTTGCAACGTAATTACGCTCCCAGATTAAATTAAGCCTGCAAGCACTGTCCACCATTGCAAAATATTTCAATTTTCCTCTAAATGTCACAAAATCAGCGAAATTACTGATTTTGTCTTTTCTTGAGGTTAGAATAAATTGACTAGCTTACAAATTAGAAACGTTTGCTAATAAATTAATAAAATCATTCAAAAATGACTGGTTTCCCATTCTTGAAGTTGAAACTAACGTTATAACGTGAGCTTAAACAATGAAAACATTCATGTCTTTAAATTATCAAATATCAACAGTTTTTTAAATACAGTCAAACTTCTATAAAACTAACTTCTAAATAACTTTACCCTCTGCGTAAAGAATATTTATAGAAATGAAAACTGTTAATATTTGTCAATTCCATTTATTTAATTGACCACTGGACCGGTTTCGTGGCCTCACTAGTCACACTTTCAAACCGGTTCAATGCACAACTAGATAAGTGGAGCTGACAAAAAATATTAACAGTTTTTATTTTTATTATGGAGTTTCACAATATCAATCTAAAATCTACCGAATTATAGTGTCCCTTGGCATTGCAATCTTGGCAGCAAGATGTCAGTTCTGCACAGCAAGATTTTACATATTAATAGAACTATATAAAATAGAACTCTTGCAACTTGACAAAAACAATTTACAGCGTGTGTTAAACAAGTAAGGTCCAGCACAGCAATACAACAATCACTTTTCGCAAGAGTTCATCTCTAATTTTATGTGAGAACAAATTAAATAAAAAACAAATATTCACCTCTTCTGGCTCTCTGAAGAAGAACAAGTCGACAACAATGTCCCACTTGGTGTCACGTGACAATGTGCCACGGAGTCTCAACACTTCACGGGCAAGCATCCACCACATCAGACCAATGGAATACGTGGCCTGGAAGCAAATTCAAATTGATTTTCAACTGAAAACTATACGAAATACAGCAAAACTGTGCAAAAAATAAGTGTTTCCTAACCTGACATTCTCTTTCCTAACATCAAACGAAAAATACACAAAGATTCTGAGGCTGCATAGTAGTTGATAAATCAAAACAATCAACAGGGTGTTTTAGATAACTGCTTAGTTAATTAACTGTAAGATAATTTATCACTGCGAGTAAAATTATGTTCAATAATTGTAACATTCAAGAAGTTATTTATCACATAGTTTCTCTTTCTTCTGTCAATACATAGTTATTCTTATTTTTATTCCATGACAATTTTGATGATTTGTTATACTGTATTATGTATAAAGTTGTGTCATGACAGCAATAATAGAATTTTTCTGGAGCCCTTTCCACATGCACAAATAGCTCAATGCAAAAATGACTAGTATATAACATACAGCAATTAAAAATACTTTTCAGAATAAAACCATTATTGTTCGGCTAAACAATCGAAGTAAAATAATCGATATTTCACAATCATCGATATAAAGGTTTGTAACAGGTGTCTATTGCTTTGATATCTATTATTGTAATTAGATTGATTGTTTATGAAATAAATAATAATGAAAGCATCAACTGACCTTGTTATTGCAGGGAATTGCAATGTCGACAAATCGCAAAGGCGATTCGGTGTTGGCCAGAGCAATGACTGGAATGTTCACATAGGAAGCTTCCCTGATTGGTTGATGGTCCGATACAGGGTCGGTTACGACAAGAAGACGTGGCTCCCTGAATGCAGCCTACAATCAAATGATAATAAATAATGAGAAGGCAATAAAAAAAAGCCATACATTACAAAACAGTTTTCTAGATACTTTTAGTAAGTATCTTATCATGGCATCTCTTCTGGCCACCCTTAAGGCTGGGACACACCTGTCATGCAGCGTCCCGATCCGACTCATGTCCGATATTTCTTAAAAAATCTGACCGGTGTGGGATCGGAAAGCAATTCAATTCAATTCAATTCAATTCAATTCAATATCCATCGTTGACCAGCTAGTACAACTGGACAGATTTCGTCAAAAATTTCAAGAAAAAACATAGAGTTCATCACATAAAAACACTTATCAAGATGGCACGGATTTTAGAAGGATTCCATGAAGCTTGCAATTTCATCATCTTGCAGTGAATAGAGTGGCAGATCCACAAGTTTGTCATGGAGTAGCTTCTCAAACATTCCACATTCCAGCTCTCGAACATTGACAGGCATCCTGTTAAATATCTTCATGGTGCGGAGGGGAAAACTTTGATGCGATCTTGCCAACCTGGATTGTGGTAGATTGATGTTCATTCGCCGCCTAGTGTTGTGGCTGTGGATGTCTCCTCTTGTTAGGAAAGTGTGCACTTGCTTTCTGAGGAGCACCAGAGAACTATATATGTACTGACTATACACAGTCATAATTTTTAATCTTTTGAACAGCGGCCGGCAGTGTTCCAGGCGTGGCAAAGCTGTAATAATACGGAGAACCTTTTTTTGAAGAAGTAGAATTCTCTCGCATCCTCCTGCATGCCCCCAAAGTACTATCCCATAGTTTAAGTGGCTATGGAAGAGACCATAATATGCAGTAACCAAGTAATTAGCAGGTACATGATTTCTTAGTTTGCGAATCAGGTATGTCACCTTGGACAACCGATTGCAGACCATGCTAATATGTTGTTCCCAAGATAAAGTGGGGTCCAACATGAAGCCAAGCAACTTTACCTCAGAAGCGCCAAATGCTGGAGGGTTGTGCTTCAGGGTACACATCAAGCCTTGTGTTTTGGCTTCATTCAAAGAGAGCTTGTTATCTCTAAACCACAAGCTGGCTTCCTCCACCAAGTGGGTTGATAATTGAATTGCTACTTGGGGGTCCTTGTCTTGTGCAATAAGGGTGGTGTCATCTGCAAAAAGGAGAGCCTTCCCCTCAATACTCAGATCATTTATGAAGACAAGGAATAGCAGAGGGCCAAGGATTGACCCCTGTGGAACACCATGAAGTACCTCCTGTGGTAGAGATTCTGCCCCATCTATTGTCACAACCTGAGTACGCCTGTGCAGGTAGTCTTCCATGGACTTCAGAGCCACTCTACAAACACCATACTTTGCCAACTTTCCCAGTAGAATATTGTGGGAGACACAGTCGAAGGCCCTAGTGAGGTCGCATAGGGTTAATGCAACTGAATGACTGTCTTCCATTGCCTTGAGTACAGTTTCCACTAACCGTTGGATAGCTCCAGATGTAGACCTTCCTTTACGAAAACCAAACTGATGGGGCTGGAAAAGATGGTTTCCCTCAAAATACGCTGACAGTTGCATGAACATTACTGTTTCCAAAATCTTTGCAAATATGGGGATAATACTTATTGGCCTGAAATTTGCCAAGTCTTCAGGATCACCCTTTTTAAAAATGGGAACAGTTCTAGACACCTTGAGCAGATTTGGGAAGACTCCTGTTTCTAAACATTCATTTATGAGACTAGTCAAAGGTGCTGCTAAAACTTCAATGGCAGACTTTATCACAGCAGTTGTCATACCATATATGTCTGGACTAGTAGAATTCTTGAAGCCTCTTACAATCTGGATGACAACACCTTCAGTTACTTTTTCCCATTGTGGAAATCTGCAATTGTGAAGAGGCACACGATCAACTGCATCAGCTGGTGAGCCTGGGAGAGCCTCCACTATCTGAGCAACAGAGCGCACAAAAAAATTGTTGAAGTCATCTGGGCTTGCATTTCGAGTTCTTAATGCTTGCTTCTTTTTTGAGCTGTTTATAATGTTCCAGGCAGCCTTGCACGGGTTTGCAGCCTGTTTTATAGTCCTCTCATTGCTAGCTTTCTTGGATTTGATGACTTCCTGTTGATAAATTTTTTTTAGCCGCAGATAGGTAGAGTAAAAATCAGCTTTTGTCTCGGCGCTCAAGGCAGTCTTGTACAAGTTATTGGCGATGATGATCAGTGATTTGATGTTGACCAACTCCATTGAATACCAAGATCTATTACCTTTGTCCTTTGAGATTCTTCTCCCCATGGAAGGCCGCTTCACTTTAGATGGAAAAAAGTCATTAAACAGCCTCATGAAACTATTGAAGAAATGTCTAAAGGCTGTATTGGGCTCCTCACCGTCAATAAGAAGACTCCAATTCACCCCTCCAAGTGCTCCAACAAAGAATGGAAGACTGCATTCTTCAATTTTTCTATAGGTGAATCTGTACCTACTAAGCCAGTCAGGATGATCACCAACATCATCAAACAGGCTGCTGACACTGATAAGCAGAGCTTGGTGATCCGCCACAACTGGCTCAACCACCTCCACAGTATAGTCCCAGGAGTCCAGGTTGGTTGCAACAGTGTCCAGACACGCATCTTTCCTTGTTGGGGCTCGGTTACCAATAAACAGACCAAAGCTCTTTAGGAGAATAGTGAACCGGTCTTCAAGAGCACTTGGCTCCTCAAGGTGAATATTAAAGTCACCACATATAATTATTTGATGTTGCAAGCAACTAATAAAATCCAGACAATCTTCCAGCAAGTCAAAAAATTGGTTTATGTCACCATTTGGTGGTCTATATACAGATAAAACAATGATTGAGCAACTCTTATATAGTACAGCTGATAATTCAAGTATGGAGTCAACACAGAAATTTGTCAGGTCAATAGATTTAGTGTCTACTTTCAACCTTTCGTCAATATAAATAGCAGTGCCACCGCATCTCATAGTATCCCTACAGTATGAATTGACCATATTCAGATTACCAATATGTTGGTAGTATTCAGCTTCATCTTGTGTTAACCAATGTTCACAGATACATAAAAAATCAGGATTTACCTCTTTTATCCAGAGGTCAAGAGACTCCAACTTTGTCCTTAGACACTGTACATTTACAGAACAGATCGTCAATTTTCTCTTATTGGTTGCTCTTGTCAATGAATTGATGCTGGCATTGGGTCTTGAGTTGGAATGTGTGGTCATTGGGCAATTTAATTTCTCTTTTTCCCTAAAAAATTCTTGTGGTTGGATGATTGACGTTTCTGGAATCTATACTCACTTACCAGCACACCCTCTGGCCATAATTCAGGTTTTATTATGTTGTTCATGTTCCCGACATCAACAGCAATCTTAAACGACTTGTAGATAGGAAATTTAGTTTGGACTTCCTCACAGAAAATTCCGCCAGATACGAATCGTTCAATATATTCGACAACATCTTCCTTCTTAGTATCAGCTGAAAGCCTTGAGATGAAGATCCATTCTTTTTTTTGGGCAGGTATCAGTTTTGATAAACTACCACCACCATTACCAACAACCCGTTTGAGGCTGGCGCTAATACTATTACTAACATTACTATCTGATTCAGTATTTCTATTATGAATATTTCTACTATTATTAGTGGCTTTGTAGCTACTGCTCCTGATATTGTTATTGTTAGCCTTCATACCAGCGTTTCCATAATTACTTTTAACTGTTGGAGTAGTAGGACTCTTGTTTGATTTCACAAAGTTTTCTTTCTTTCTGCCTACTGCTTGACCAACCCGACTCATGACACTAGGTCCTGAAGGAACCGTCCCATTTTCAAATGAATTTATTCGCCTATTCATATCAACCAGCCCAGTGCTCAGTCTTCCTAATTCGTCCAGGATAATACCTAGGGTTTCAGAACGAGTAGCCTTTTCGTCGTTATTTTCGTCAAGAGCATTAGAACTGGTAAGGTGCGATCTATTACCAGCAAACTGATCACTTGAATTTCTAAACTGCTTTTTTAAAGGCATGCTAAAAATTTTAAAATTTTCGTTACTTACTCGATCAGAGGATTTGTTAGTAACTTCGTTAACTTCGTCCTTGTTAATAGAATTTTCATTAGATCCATCAAATTCATCCATAATCATGCTTAAGTCGGCAATATTCTGAACTTGTATGGTTTGGTTACAACAGGCTGACCTACACTTGTTTGATTCCACTTTAGTCAAGTTTGACTGGCGTTCCATAAGAGTATCCAACTTTCCATGTAGTTTGATATTTTCACAATTAAGCACACTCAGTTTATTTAAAATTTCACTCAACTTGTTTGAAAAGTCTACAATACTCGTCTGGTCGATCTTGCAATCACGTACCCATTTTAACCTCAAATCACAGTCCGGGCAGTACCATCGAGATAAGTCACCTAATTCGCCTATTTTGCCTAGGTTAATTGAAGAAATGTTCACACATCCCGAATGGAACCATCTATCACAGTAAACATCACACATGATCGCGTCATCGTTATTTTTTATCGATTTTTTGCAGAGCCCACATACGGAATCACCAACTCTATCCGCTGCCATCTTGAGCACATGTGTCACGTTCACTTCCTGCTTCTTTCCGATTTTACGTTAGTCCAACTCGAGATCGCCAGTCTAAACTTAAAACGCCCGTGGAATGTACTGGGCACTAATGTTGAAGCATTTTAGTAATTGTGAATTAGCTATTGTGGCTATTTGTTTGGATGAAGAAGATCAAAATAATGAAAAGTCATTTATGAAGAGGAGTGGAAAACGTGAATATTGGGTACATGATGCATGGAAAACAAGACAAGAAGAAGGGGAGTTTACCACACTTTTACCTCATCTGTTGGACGAGACAAAATTTTTTTTATTACTTTAGAATGCCGGTGCATACCTTGTAGTCAGAGTTTCTATATTGTTCTTGAGTCTGATCATACAAAACTGGAAAATTTCTTACACTTTCGATCAGCTACTCCGCTTTTATAGCCGCCATTTCTCGCCAAGCGATGTCAGAAAACACACAAAACTATACAAGAACAGCTAACGACAAGCGTCCCGCATCAAGTAAACGAATGTTCTGCACTGTGGGAGCATGATCGGAAGTGATATCGGAGACGGGTGGGTGTAGGACAGGACACATGACGGACAAGTGTGGCTTGCCGCGTTCAAGGCCGTTGTCTGTTCCGCTGTCATACAGTCGTCCGCCTGTATGACCGTAGTCGGATCGGAACGCTGCATGACAGGTGTGTTCCAGCCTTTATTCAGTATTTGAATCATTTTATAAAATTAATGAATAATAAGTCGAAATTGTCTTAATTATAAAATATAAAATAATTATATTATTAATTATTAATACTATAAAATTAATTACACCTTTCTCACTAATTTCCGATGAACACGATTTCTATTATTTAGAGCTTTTTTCAATACCAAAAACAAATACCTTGAATGGCGTCAAACTTGACATACTACTTCAACTTTAGTCTAGGCATTTAGGGTTTGACCTCTGAACCTGAAATTTGGCAGACGTCTTCCTTATGGCATTCTAAATAACCATACCGAAGTCAACGATCTCATCGTGAGCGCTACTCAAAATATTCAAGGTCAAAAGTATCGAAAATCAGTATTTTCAAAATAGAGCTGGCGCTGGCATTTAATGTAAATTTACACCATACATGATAAATATCTAAAATGTAACTTTATTGACCAACATATGAGTGTCCCAACTTGTAGAGCATGCAACTATGCACAATAGTAATACTGTATGTATATGTATACAATAGTAGAATGCCTCTTAGGAAGTACAGCTTGTTGAGAATCAGTGTGTGTGTGTGTGTCTTGAAAATCGGGAAGTATTGAAATAAATCATTAAAATAGAAGCAGAGCAGTTTCTAACCGAGGACGAAGGACCAGTACTTGTACTTACATACAAAATATTATAGAAATATGTAGCATGTAGTTTAGTTTATAATAAAGCTTCATTTTATAGTATAATGTTGTAGTTTCCTCTTATAAATTCCATAATATAAATGCACTGTATCAAGACTCTTCTCGTCTTGACACCACCTTTCAAATGGTTGAGTCATTCTAAATTCAACAGTTGTCATGGCACATAATATTCTCACCACTTTTAACCTAAAAATCTGTCTAAAAACAATAACTTACCACCAGTCAATTATATTGGGGATCCATTATTTGATTATCAACTTACCATAAATAATGTACATCAAATCAACTGAATGAATAATTGTTTCCAATGAAAATATGAAAGTAAAGAAAAATAAATAAAGCAAAAATATATTACAATAAATAGTCTAGCATTTAAATAAAATAAGATCCTCTCAAATAGATAGATTTCCATCCTCTTCCCCATGAAATGCTGAATCTGGGACTCAGTCGATCCACATTATATTGCCTGCTAAATTTGAATCAACTCTCAAATACCGCCAGAGCTCAGCAGCCAATCAGGAAGCAGCCTCAGTTACCGGCAAATGAAAAAACGCCGGCTTATCCTGAAGGATTTAAAGAGGACGAAAGAGGATCAAGGGTCAATGCTAGAGGAAGAAAGAGGTCAAGACAAGAGCAGAAGAAACTTTACTACGTGCAGGGGGCTGAATTTTTATATCTTAATTATTTGTAATTTGTTCAATTTCTCAAAAAAATCATCAAAGTGTTAAAAGTTGCCATCAGACCCCCTCACCTAACAAAGCCGTCAACCAGTCATCCAGTACCTCTGAGGAGACCTGATAGTCTCATAAAGACGCCGCCAATCAAATACTTGAAGGTCCTAGCCTGTTCGCCATTTTTGGAGTGAGTAGGAGACCACCCATAATCCGGAGGAAAGGTAGGATCTATAGACCTTCCACTACCACTACATCGCGAATCATCAGGTGATGAATATTTCAATAATTATTCAGTGCGTTACTAAATAGGCCTACGCGAGTGCATAACTTTATGAGCGCTATATTCCTAGATCAGCGTACTGACCCAGACTGGTCTCTATATAGAAAAATGTCAGTGCTGCTTGGCCAAGCATAGGTTTATTTATTTTTCAATCTTATTCGTTTTCTCATGTTTTAGATGAGGCTAACCCACACCTAGTCGGACTTATAAATTTTGTTCCATCATTCTATGTCTAAGTTTACTGCTCACGAGTGTGATATACATTATTTCTTTTTGCGCATCTGCCTAATTGGGCAATAATAATAAATCTGTGTAATTTCACCACCAGGCTTTTTATTCAATAAATTACCTGTAAATTATGAGTGGCCGTAGCCGAGTGGGTTAAGTGCTGGTTTGCTAGCCCAAAGGTCCCGGGTTCGATCCCAGTTCTGACCGAAAGTTTTTACCTCGGGCCACTCCCGTGTTTCGGAGGACACGTTAAGCTGTCGGTCCCGGCTGCCTAAAAAACAGTCGTTAAGTCACGACAGAGGCCCTGGACTTATTCAGGTGCGACCTGATAACTCTGACACCAGACCTGAGCTAGCCAGGTCACACGATATTATTATTATTATTTTACCTGTAAATCATTGCAGCAAATCTGGAGATTGTGAGTGTGCCAGTGCCTAGGGTGTGTTTGACTGCGCGATACTGGTGGCGTGCGGCTGTGGTTGTGAGAATTGACATAATACAAATTGGTTTCCCAACTTGTAGTTCAGAGTGCAAGGATATACGGTTGGGGAATCATTCAAGTCCATGACCAGTTGCCATGCCCGCCAAAAATTCGTTGCGGACATTCATACCCTGGGTATATTAACTGTCACCGCCCAGTACTCTTGGAAACAATACCTTGAATTAGATGGTTCATGGCGCCCATATTTCATATTTCCACGATACCACGATATAATAAATACGTTTATGGCAAAGAAAACCATAACACAGTTTAGCCTATTTTGGAAATGTAGCAGCGATTGTCATCTTCTAAGCAAATATGTGCTGAGAAAACAAAGATTACTGCATGTTAATTTACCTCGAATTTGTTACGAAAGCAACCAACAAATGTTGCATTCGCCTTTGAATGAGGATACTATTTTAACATCATAAAATATATCTTTTTGCAATTAAATCACAATACATCCAACCATATCACAGTGATAGCAATGATATATCAATTTTTCAAAATTATTTCTCTTTAAATATATCGAAAGACCGATAACGTATATCAATATTTGATTGTTTTGCCATCGCTGACTAGAAGAAAAGTACTAAAAAATGAAAAGGGCAAAATAAAGACCTGGATCTGATTGGTGAATGCACCGGGAGTGAATCTGCCAGCAATGGGAGTGGCACCAGTGTGCGCGGCAAACTTGAGTACGGCTCGCTGCCCATAGTTACGAGAAGAGATGACGAACACGTCACTTGGATGTTCAATTGCAACTATGGCTCTGGCCGCGAGCAAAAGCTTCTCCCAGGTACGACGCAAGTTGATAATATGGACACCTAGCAAGAGAACATCAAAAAAATAAATTTTTAAAAAAACATTTAATGAACAAACTGATCTAATCTACGAATAGTATCCTAATACTATAAAAATAAGAATGCGAAATCATAGAGCTATGATAATTATTGTATTATATAGGTTACTGATTTAAATGAGGCAAGACTATATTTTACAAATGAAGAGGTTCTGAAACATTGAATATACATCATTTCAGTTCTGTATCAGTCCACCAAAACAATCGAATAAAAATAACAATCAAAACAATTGATGACACTCTATTGTATTGTATTGAAAACACTCTATTATGTGGCACACCGAAATAATCGACTGGCAGAATCGATAGTCGATATCTGTACCAAACCCAACCTTCATATCGATTATTTCCATTCTATTGTTTTCGTGGACGAAATTTACTAAATTTGATACCTTTCGCATAATACGTAAGTAACCTAAATTTAAATTAAGATTAACACTTGTCAACTTACCATCTTGTCTACGTTTGTAGACATACTGCTCCATTTGAAAATCAACATTCTCAGTGCCGATATGAGTGGCTGCCCCCAACATTTTGGTGACATCCTCTTCTTTTAGATTCAAACACTCTAGTCCTTCAGACATTTTTAACGTTTTTATAAGAGTAACGATAAACCTAAAAATTCAAATTCATTAAAAAAAACATAAATATTCAATTTTCCACAAGAAATAAAACATTCACAAAAAAGTGGAAAATTAATCAAGTCTCACCACGCAGGATAGGCTGTGAGTATGAGACGAGTCTAAGCTATTCAGTTTATAATTATTTTAATAGACAGTAGTTCTTTGAACAGTAGACCTCACGCCCAAGAATAAGGGTGCTTGCACCGAGGAACATAATTGATGTACCCAATGACAATCACGAATCACCATCGCAAAATTAAAAACAGTCTTCAGTCTTAACCTTTGATTCAATTCGCGAAGTCGATTTCATGTGTTTTTCACAAAAGGTCACTCTGTATCACATCAACAAGGCAGTGTTTTCTATTTGCGAGACAGCTGATTACTGAAATTAGATTTCGAATCTCTAATGAATGAGTTTGTAAAACAATATTAATTAAATTTGTGTATCATTTACTTGGTAATCGCTTGTTTTTTTAACTCAATTGAAATATTAGAAATGATTTGTTTCTCTCAAACAAATATGTTATTCTTATGAATGATAACTTTATTCATATGAATAAGGCTCTACCAGATGAACAAGGGGGCAATAAACGAAAAATCGCATAAGTGTGCAGATTTAGAAAAAATATTATTTCACAAAATGAATCACTTTCAACATAAACACATTGCTTGAATAAGAATACGTAAAAAAACCAATAATAATAAACCGATGCATCGAACACACGACGAAATTACAAAACAAAAAATATTTTTCCCATTTAACTTCTTTGAATTCTATGAAAATCATAAATGCTTCCCGATTTACAAAAAATGCACATCGGCAAATCTTGAAGTTTTGTTTCTCCAAGTTCAACAGATCTCATACCTAATACGTTTTATCTTTGTTTTTTCAACTCAACGATTTACAGTAAAATAAGAAAATATTTCAACGCAACCAAAATGAAAACGTCAACGATAAAAAATAAAGTGGATAATTGAACACAGCAGCAACCTCGTAATAACCTAATTTTTTTGTATTCGCAATGAAACAGCTGTGCAATGTTTCGATTTTCCCTAGTCAAAACTAGCCTGGATCCTACAGGGACGAACTGTTTTACATCATAATTATTGTAATATTCAATTCCCAATCTCCGAAATCAATAGCGACCTCACTTTGACTATGAGGAAGTTATATACAGTTTCAAGAGTCTAGAATCCTTTCAAAAGCTAAAGCACGGATGGACAGCCAACGGCACGATTTCAACAAGGCACTGTCGGGTCATTAATAAAGTGCAGTCAAAATATATGTGTCAAGACTTTGAAGCATACTACAAAAATTTTCCGCAAAGCATTACAGTTGTACTCGGAGACACTAATATTAATATTCTAAAAACTGACGAACAAAGCTACAAAGACCTGAACAACATGTTGACACAGAATTGCTGCTATATCTATAACCTGCCTGCAACAAGGATCACACAAAAATCAGCCACAAGCATAGATGGGTGCTATCACAATATTGAAACAAATAACATAAATGCCAAGGCTTATCCAAACCAAATCTCTGACCACCACGCAGTATTGTGTAAAATAAAATATAGAGCAGAACGTGAAACTGCCATGTACAAGTTTACACGAAACTACTCAAAGAAAAACCTGGGTTAAATTGAAAATACAGCTACGACAAGTAAACTGGAAACCAGTAAAGGAGTCACCCCATGTAAATGAGAAATACAACTTCTTGAAAATAATCTGTCAAAAAATTGATGAAATAATGCCAAGAGAACTGAAAAAAATTTCAACAATGAAGAAATGTATATTCTGGGACAGTGATACCATGAAACTGAAAAACAATGTGCAACACGCCCACGAAAAATAAATGCTCACAGGTGAAGAAAAATACAAGGAAGAATTTATCAAATCAAAGAGAGAGTATGACTTGGATGTAAATAATAAGAAAAAGATACAAACCCGAAACATAGTAAACCAGGCAGACAACAAATCTAAAATAATTTGGAGGATGATCAATAATGAAAGAAACAAAAACAAATCTGGTTCACAGGAGAATATTTATCTAAACAAAGAAAACAAGAAAATTACTGATCCATACCATGTCAGCAATATCCTAAATGCGTCATTTGCACAACCGGCAACTGAAACAAGCACGGTCTATGCTCGCGGAACTATGGAAGATTCGAATGAAGCTCCAACATTTAGTCATTTTAAAGCTATCTCAAACAAGGAATTGCACAACCTCCTAAGGAAACTCAAAGCAAATAATTCGGCTGGGTATGATGATACCTCAGGGAAAATAATCAAATATTGTGAGGATGAGTTGAAAGCACCACTTTTTCATATTGTTAATTCATCCATCAAACAAGCAATATTTCCACAAAATCTTAAATGAGCTAAAATATACCCAGAGTACAAAGGAGGTGACAGAGCCGACCCAAAGAACTTCCCAAGAACGACCCAGAACTTCCAAAGAACCCAGAACGACCCAAAGACCGATAGCAAATCTACCTACACCATAATAGAACGTGCTATATATGACCAACTAATGTTACACCTAGAAAGCAACAACCTGCTAACAAAGAGACAGCATGGATTCAGAAAGTCCTTTGGCACACAAACAGCGATTTCGGAGCTATGCAATGATATCAATAAAATATGGGAAGAACAGAAAACAGCCTCAGGGCTATTTATAGACCTCCAAAAAGCATTCGATACCATTGACTGGAAAACCCTAAAAATTAAACTAAGGAAATTGAAAATAGAAGGGATAGCGCTACAATGGATAGACAACTACCTAACAAACCGAAAGCAATATGTTGAAATAGAATACTACAAAGAGAACAACATCATAACGTATAAATCATCATTACGAACTGTGACAAAGGGTGTACCGCAAGGATCAATACTTGGACCGCTGCTTTTCTTAGTGTAAATAAACGACTTTCCTGAAGAACTAGGAAATGAAAAAAGTTGTATTCTATTTGCTGATAGATTTGCATACACAACGATACTGATACCTACTAAAAAAAACACAACAAATAAAACCATGATAGATTCTACCCTGGATGAAGCCACCACCATATGCAACAATCTAAGGCTCACCATAAATAAAAAGAAAACAGTATACATGGATTTCACGCCATCAAATAACACAGAAAACGAACAGACAAACGAAAAGATCACTACAGTCAAGCACACCAAATTCCTAGGCATACTGATAGACAAAAATTTGAACTGGCAGACTCACATAGATCATTTATGTGAAAATTATCATCTGCAGTTCATGTTATCAAGAGAATTCGAAATATATCAAGACGAAAATACCGCATTTGTTGCCTATCAATCGCTTTTTGCCTCACATCTTCGATATGGCATAGTCGCTTGGGGCTCTTCATCTCAAACAAACCTGGAAAGGATACTGCGTATACAAAAGAGAGCCATGCGAACCATACTGGGAGTAGACAGGATTGAACACTGTCAGACTCTTTTCATAAAGTGCAAAATCCTTACCGTGATATCACTGATCATCCTGGAATCTATTGTTCAAGTTAAAAAATCGACTCAGATACTCAGGTCAAATAAACACAGTTATAATATAAGAAATGGAAATGACATCGACCTACCACAAAACAGATTAAAAAAACACAGTAAATCCCCAAAGTATGTAGGATCATACCTTTACAACCTTCTGCCTACAGACCTGAAAACTATACCAAATACAAATACTTTCATCAAAAGCCTGAAACATCATCTACACTTGAGACCGTACTACAATCTATGTGTTTGTGGAGGAGCATATGTACAAGAGCAAAAGAGGGAACAAATAATGATCGAGTGCCCCCTGGTGAGGGGAAGAAAAACGGACGATTCCCGCAGCCATGGACTGCTGGTGAAGACTACTAAAGTAAAAGTTTGAAATAAAATTTTGATATCCATTGCTCAATATATTTTATTCTGCACCCATTGAATTCTTCAGGCGTTAAATTTAATAGCTTCTGGCAAGATTAAGCTTAAGCAAATTGGGATGTACAGGTTGTTAATCTAAAAAATCTATACATTCGTAATCAATTTAGGCCGCATATTGTGTAAGTTCTGGGAGCATTTTCGGTGCACCGGTAGCTTCAACCGGTGCACCAGAGGCATGAGTTCCAAGTCCTTTGGGAGCTTTTGACAGTTCGTTAACCAGCAGCTGTTTCCGGTTTGGCCTGCTCCGGTGCAGGTTTCATGCACCGTACGAAAAGGTAGATCCACGGACTGTGAACCAGTAACCAGAGAGCTCTCATTGGTCGATGAAAAATCGTCTGCTGTTTCATTCCAAAATGGCTTCCAAACATGATCAAGTTAATGCATTCAATGAGGTTATGTACAATATTCATGAAACAGAGGAAATTCATGCTCTTTCAAGTGGTAAGTTTATTATAAAATATTTATTGAACAAAATTTTATAATTTCAATGTCATATTTCTCGTTGTTTACCTTAATAATGATAGCTGTTTATGTAGAAATGAACTTCCAAACTGCATATTGCCTCCAATAATAATTATTATTTATTATATGTACAATTATTCTATCAAAATAGGCGTATATTTCAATCGATAACCCTATAGCGGTTTTCTTTTATTTGCGCAAATAGTACAACAGTGACTTACAGATTAATTTCAAAAGTACGCGCCCAACTGTACACCGGTGAGTGCTGTACTGCCGTCCCTGGGAACATATGTTGGTACACCGATCACGTGACTGGTTCGGTGCACTGAAAGAATTCTGGTGCACCAAACCAGATGCTCCCAGAACGTACACATTGTAAAGGCCGGTTTCACAACCAAGGTGTCATGTTTTTCAAATAAGTTAGATGCTTGGTTTTGTTCAAAGAGCAGCTCTTATCAAATGATTATTATAATGTGAATAACTTATTATATATTTTTTCAAAACAACGACGCCTAGTAGAATGCATACGTGGGAATTGACTACCAAACCCACCCAAGCTCAATAATTTACGATACAAAATTAGTTATTCCAGTTCGTTAACTCTTCAACCTTATTTCAATTGATTTAATAACTCAAACAAGCATTAACATAAAAAATTATTTCGTAAAACAGTATAGACCTATGCACGTGGATAGGTAATGTTCAGGTTGGAAATGTATTATACGGTTTCGTAACAAATTTGCACAAAATATCATGACAAATTTGGATAGAAGAGCCGAAATAGATCATGATTTAAGACAATAAAGTATATTGTGCAAATATTACACAATTTTAATTAATTAATTATTACTAAGAATATATGTATACTCACGTCAATGAACGCCACAGAAGGAAGTAAGGTTAGAAGGATTTTTTGCTTCTTGTAGAGGAAAGCGGAATCGGAAAAGAACACAGTGCTTCCTATATAGTTTGTATTAAGCTATATACTTTTGTCAAGATTTGCACAAATTAAATTTTAAAGACAAAAATTGATGAATCAAAAATTTTATCAGGCAAGATAAGTTTTTATTATCAACTTTCCTTTTGGCAAACTGTGACCTAAATTATTATTTTATTCAATTCCCACGGGAGCCGGCCATGATGAACTGATGATCCCATTTTCTGTTTGGTTGGTTTCCTTGGTTTGTGTTCGTGATAACGTGAATCTTGTACTCCAAAACATTGAATTCGACTTTCAAAACTACTGTAGCCTATTAATTTATAGGTTTGTGTTTGTGTTAAAATATGGAATATCAATAATGGACTTTGTATAGTTGCTTGAAATATCCATTCATTGTTTGGTTCTGTAAATTCTATGTTATTGCATAGTGTTTGCTGTCTGTTTTGATTGTTGAAGATGGCGTCTAGTGAACAAGTTGGTCTCAAAACGTGGGAATTGTCGCTATATGAACTACACCGTACTCCACAAGATGCTATTACTGACAATACTGAAATTGCTGTTTCTCCTAGAAGTTTACATAGTGAGTTGATGTGCCCCATCTGTCTAGATATGTTGAAGAAAACAATGACAACAAAAGAATGTCTACATAGGTTTTGTTCGGACTGTATCATTACTGCTCTTCGATCTGGTAATAAAGAATGCCCTACTTGTCGAAAAAAGTTGGTATCTAAAAGGTGTCTTAGGCCTGATCCAAATTATGATCTAGTGATATCTAAAATCTACCCCAGCCGCGATGAATATGAAGCACATCAGGTTAGAGTACTAGAAAAAATCAGCAAGAACCATAGTCAAGCAGCTCTCATGAGCTCTATCAATGAGGGTATCAAACTACAGAATCAAAACAGACTTATTCGTGCTAAGAAGAATGTAAGTGAAAATGATTTACAGCAAAATAACAATAACAACGATTCTAATAGTGCCGTTTTAAATGCTGCAAGTGATCAGAACTCAAATGCTTCGACGAAGTCTGCTATTCAGCAGTCTATACAAAACTCGGACTCTCAACAATCTATTGATACTGCTCAACCATCTATGCAAGCAACTTCTGTTGGTCTATCTCAACAATCTGTGAAGTCTGAATCCGAAAGCAGTGGCCCCAGAGTTCCAAAGAAACCCAAATCCATTGTCACTTCTGAAAATGAATCGGGTGATTCAAGTGTGGAAGCATCCGGTGGTCAAGACTCTGTTACTGAAGGTGAAGGACCGTCTGAACCCATGGTTTTAGATGAAATTGAATTGATATTCATGCCTCATCCCACGGAAATGGGCACGGATACTGCCTTGATAAAAGCTTTAAAGGAAAACTCTGTAAGGTACCTGAAGACCACGGCAAATGCAACAGGTGAGTCTGCTTATTTACTCCTAGCTAAGTTGTCATTGGTACTTTAACTTGTACTGGCAAGTTCTATTACTTCACTCAAAAGTGATTGATGAATTAATAATAAAAATTCTATGAAGGGCCTTCCCATAAATTCATGACCTTGTAGAACAATCCTGTTGGAGAGGTAAGGTGATATCTACTCCATGGTTTAGTTCCCGTCACTTTCATTAGTTAGGTACTTAATATTTAAAAAAAGGGAAAAATTTAATCGGTTCAAGTGCGGTCACAGGTTCGATTCCCGCAGCCTGGGATATTTTTTCACCTCATAATACCCATGCACAATCCTCAGACTCATGTGGGCAGCATCAGCAAAATAAAATGTTGAAAATATGATTTACTGAGTTTTTATTGTAATTATGCAAATTGGCTGCTTAGCGTTTCAGTTGCATACTAATTACTTATTTATAGCCTATTCAGATTTGTTTATTTTTTTTTTTAATTTTCTTTCACCTCTACTCTCAGTTTATTTTGTAATATTTACTGAACCCGTGACTGCAGAGTGACAGTTGAAGAGAAGTGCCCTAACCTACCTCACGACGGTGGCTGCCGATAACCAATCAATCAATCATGTAAAGATCAATTATACAAAGAACACCGCTTAACAAAATCCTCCACGTATTAAATTTTTATTGTGTCCCTTAGCATAGCAATTTTGGCAAGACGACCTTTCATTAACGAGTGCCTCTCTAGAGCGGATTTTTGCCTGAATAATCTATTTCGTCATACAGGAGTTCAACTGTATAAATAACAATATCAATGACTCTAGCAAAATAAATTGTTCTAGAGAGGAGTTTGAGAGGTCGCCTTGCCAAAGTTGAAATGCCATGGGATTCCATAAACATTCGTCACGAGGAGGATTTCGTTATGTGGAAGTTTATATTGTTACTTATCAATAAGTGCTTATCATAACACTTGCTTGGACATTTACGGCTTCATGATTCTAAATATAATTTATTTTTATATGATTTTTCAATTGCAATACTCTATGTTTTGTTACAGTGGATCATTTGAGCAAATACTTGGCAACAAGGTTAGCGCTCGATCTTGGCTCAGAGATCTCCGACAGAAGTTTGAACTTCTGTATATTTGTGGCACCAACCCCTGGACAATTTGTGGCACTAAGTGGAAATCAGACTCTTCGTCAAGTCAATGACAGATTTTGGAAGCTAAACAAACCTCTCGAGATGTTCTACTCTTGCAAGAAGACATGAGGACTGAACTGATTCCTGCGGAAATGACGTTTAGTCGAATAATGCGCGGTGAATTATCAAGTAAGGACTTATTGGTATGTGATTGAAGAATTGTGAATACTCTATTATTTATTTACAGTGTTGGTATGTACTTAACACTCTAATTCACATTTATACAGGGTGTTGTAGGAGGAACTAATTCACAGCTCAAAATAGGAATAAAAGTTCATATGCACATAACTCCAGAACGGCATCGTTACAGAAATAAAGATGGCGGAAAATTCAAGATTTTTCCTATTTTTACATTTTCTAAGAAATGCAATTCTTTTAGGTTCTAATGTGTTATTTTTCTGAAATTTGTGAAATGTTATAACAATAATAGTTAAAACACACAAACTTAATGAATTGACATTTATTGAATCAAAATTCACTAATTCTTCATGGTCTTTTTCAGCTTACCATTTGTGGGATTTGATTCAATTAAATTATTCTGACTGTTTTCATCAGAATTTAGTTTTCTATTTAAATATAAAATGAAGTTTTGCTTGAAAATTTGAGCTCCTTATCCATCAATGGACACGGATAAACCATTTTAAATTTAGACAAATAACTATAAACACAGACAAATTGTGTCAATTATCTCGAATACCATTGCAGTTGCAGACTTTTAAATTGGTTTATTCATTTTTGTTCATATTAAAACTAACAAATTTACTTGGATAATGATAATAAATTTATAGAAAAATCTTAAATTTTCTGCCATCCTTTTTTCAGTGGTCATTTATTTCAATAAAGAAATGTTTCCGGACTCGTAAATATCTGAACTTTCCTTTTTATTTTGAGCTGTATAAGTTGATCAATTCAAGATTGATACGTTTCTCCTTAAATTATAATTTAAAGTTTTATTTATTTCATCCAAAAGGAATACAGTCAATAATCTTTACAAGAATTAGCTTTAATAGAATTCCTCTCCAAAAACTTTTTGTCTGCGTTTGGATAGTTTAATGAACAAAGAAAGTTCTATTTCACAACTTATCATTTTTTACGTTATTTGTGTTCTAAATAGTAATATTTTAGAAAAATGATAGCATAAAGATTCTAGAATGTATGTTAGTTCCCAGCAATTCTTGAATAAGCAGATGAAATTTACTATACATAAATAGGCTGATTTTTTAATTATGGATTTAGGAATTTTTATGGGCTATAAGGGGATAGAAACAGGACTTTGGTCGCTTCCCATCCGATGCAGTACTGAAGCCTGTCCTTGTATACTTCCGAACAACTAACGTTGGCTCCTTTAATTTCGTTCGGTACATTTCTATACATGACTTAATTTCTTTTCGGTAGCCTATAACCTTCCGGTGGGCGCGCCCCTGAAACTTACACGAGTGGGCGCGTAGCAGATTCAATGCTGCCTCTGAAATATCGGTGCCTCAAGCATCTCAGGCTTGAAGAAAAAGGATGTAAGATAAATTTCCCACTTACTGACACTGTAAGAATTGGCTCAACTTTGTTTTTAGATTAAAATATATTTTCAGTAGACAATGTTCAAGTACTGATATTTTTATACCCAATGATCTGTCTCCTGTAGTGTTAATGTGTTTAATTCATTGAATATATAGAAAACAATAGTTTTATCAACAAATTATTTTGTACCCTGCTGGTGTTACTGACAGTGAAAATATAAGTATTTGCCTAAATACTGACACCCGCTTGTACCAGCCACTGACAATGTTAAAGTGAGTGTCAGTTCCTGTTTCTGCTGTATAACACAGCTGATTCAAGTTACCTATTGAATAAATAAAATTTATTTATTTATATAAGATCATTTGAACGTGATTTATTCATTAAAAACAATAAAGAATTGAATTACACGTATTTACAATAGTAAGTGAAGTTAAACAAGTAAGCCATGAAATCTGAATGATGGGTTACTCATGAAAATAACAAAATAATAAACAGAGGTTGCTAGGCAACCTTACACCTCCCCCCCCCCTCAAGTCGCTTGTTTCGGATAAAAAGGAAGCAGTTTACCGGAAAGGAAGAAAATTCAACACCTTCTTCTTCTTCTTCTTTCTGGAGGTAACTTCATAGAAAGATGATGAAATTTGTCGGAAAACTGGAAAAGGTTCGTTATGTACTTGATCCAACTTGTTCCGGTTTAATTCATTTCCATTCTCGACATAGACCAAGTCACCAATGTTGAAAGTATGTTGGCATCGAGTTTTATCAATGTGCTTCTTATTGATCTTAAAGCTCCCCATGGAATTCTGGAATGCTATTTTGCGATCCTCTTCTAATGTGGATTTAGTATTCTCTTCAACTGGAGATATGGGAGATCTGTGATCCAATAATAGATAAGATGGTGCAAAGTGGGTAGAATTATGAACAATATCATTATACTCCTTAACATATTTTTCTGCCAAGGTTGTCCAGGCTTCACTAGTGTTATCTTTGATTTTGCATCGGAGGCGATTGACTAACGTTCGATTTAATCGTTCATTTAACCCGTTAGATTCTGGACAATCAATGCACGTGAGATCGATCTGAATCTCAGCTCTCTTCAAATAGTAGAGAAAATCTGTTGAGTTAATGCCTCTGTACTGATCATTCAAGAGTATTGAAATATTATTTTTCTTAATAATTGGATTAATTAAGTTTATGAAGTCTTGAGCGTCCTGTCCCTTAGTTGTAGAGATCCATGCATATCTGGTGAAGTGATCCACAAGGATGTGCATATATTGTTTTGAAGATCTATTGCCTCTGAAACCTCCAACACTATCGAGGGACATAATCTGGAAAGGTTCTGTGGCAGGACCAAATTGTGAAAGGAGACCAATGGCACGACTTCTACGAACTTTATTCTCTATACAAGTCTGACATCCCTTACAGAAGGAATGAATTGCTTGATCTAGACCTTTGAAGTAGTAATGAGGTCTGATTGTCGCGATCATTTGGGCTAGCTCGATGTGACCATAACGTTGATGTATAAGTTTAATAATTTCTTCCCCAAATGTAGGAGAAACATAAATTCTTGATTTGTCTTTAATTTTTTTTTAAGTATTCCCTTGTATTCAATTTTACTTGATTCCTCCAAATCCGTAAGATTCTCAGCCTGGTCTTTTATTATATCAGATAAATCTATTAAGTTAGAAATTTGGATTGCGTCCTCATTTTCGAAGTATTCAAGAAGGTAAGAGACTTTTGTATTTTCTATGTTATTATCTGATAAAGTAATCTGATCACTTGACCGTGTTGAAGTGTTATTCTGATAAATATTAGATCGATCTTCTTGTAAATCTAACAACTTATTATTACTGGTACGTTGAAATATTTTCAAATTCTCATCTTGCATTAGCTTGAATTTCTTGATGGCATCTATACCTAGTAATAAATCATTGGAAAAGTTATCATTTTTAACAACGTAGGTTGTAATTTTTTCCGTAATATTTCCAATACGAAGTGTAATTCTAGCCCGGGCTGTTGTGAAATTAAGTCCGCTGATAGTTTTCAACACTCCTCTTTGCTCTATTAATTTCAACTTCAGCAAATCAGCAATTTGTTGACTAATTAATGTTACATTTGAGCCACTATCATAAATAGCCTGAATGATATTATCATTTACAATAACTTTCAATTTTATCAACGGATTTAACTTCGCCCGGCTTTCTAGTTTAAAGATTCTGAATCAAGGTTGACTTTATATACTTCTGTGTCTGATAAATTTATTCTGGGTTTGTCAGCATCAGCATTTTTGTTACGACATTCAGATAATGGATGGTAACGATGATCAAAACCGAGGTTGGCACAAATAGAACATGGTTTGCGCTGATTTTCATCTTTTTGTTGAGCCACATTTTTTTTACTGGATTTGTATTTAACCTTGGATTGGGAGTTTTTCTTTGCTCCTTTTAGTTAATGTGTCCTCTAATCGACGGAGTTCTGAATATAATTTCTCAACATTGCTAAGCTTTTCTCTATCAAGCTTCTCCTGAGCTTCAATTGGTAAACCGAAAAAAATGTGGTTAATGCGTGATATCTCGGTACCTCTGGGCTCTACTTCTAGACAGAACCTTTCCTTTGTAAGCGCGTAATCGACGATGGAACCGCCTAAATATTTGTACTCAAAGGCTCTCTTGACAAGAGACCAGCCTTTATCAACAAAAACATTAAGGAAAGAACCCTTCCACATCGCCCATGAATCATTTAAACTTTTCTTCAAGTTAATTTCGTACCAATCTTTTTCAGGGCCATTGACAAGATAGAAACGTAACGCTTGAATTATCGGATTTTATTTTGAATCGGTCACACTCTTCCTCGAACCTACGTAACCATTCCATCGGATCCGATAATTTTTTATCAAATCTTTCTAAAATAAACTTTTGCTCAATATTTTGTAGTTTCATTTCATTTTGTTCCGAATATAATTTTCAATTGTGTCTCTAATAATCGAATAGATCTTCCAATGTTGACTGGAGAGGTTCGATAGATCGAAATGGAACCTTATCTGGAACCAATTCCTCCAATGGTAACTCTCGAAAACAAACATTAGATGATTCATCAAAATATTCTTTTTGAATATCGTCCTCGATCTTAACAGCTACTGATGTGGTGATTGGTCATGCGGTGAGCGTGGTGTTCAAGTGATCGTGATGTTCAGTCACGACCGCTCAAGACTGCGCTTGGATGGGTGACCGTGCTTCAATGACTTGATGTTACAAGCTTTATTATCACTTACCCGGTGGTTCGGAACCCACCTAAAATAGTAGGTCCACCATGTTCCCCGTAACATGGCACCAACGGCAAGGTGGAACTACCCGTAAGGGTCTCCCCACCATTAAAAGCCATACGCTTATTATTATTACAGCTACTGTTCTACATACATTTAAATTTTTTATAGCATACATAGCATTATTTATAGGTTTCTTACTCGTTAGAACTGTGTGAATCTTCAAGTCATTAGAGTCTTCAGGCAATGAATACCAAGTTTCCTTGTCAGTTGAAATGCATTGAATTACAAAGTCTTTCTCAGTTTTCTTCAAAATTCGAACGAATAACTGGATCATCTTCTTACTAATTGAGATCTTGTAATTTAATTTATAAGATCGTTTGAACGTGATTTATTCATTAAAAACAATAAAGAATTAAATTACACGTATTTACAATAGTAAGTGAAGTTAAACAAGTAAGCCATGAAATCTGAATGATGGGTTACTCATGAAAATAACAAAATAATAAACAGAGGTTGCTAGGCAACCTTACATTTATTTAAAATAAAATTTATTTATTCAATAGGTAACTTGAATCAGCTGTGTTATACAGCAGAAACAGGAACTGACACTCACTTTAACATTGTCAGTGGCTGGTACAAGCGGGTGTCAGTATTTAGGCAAATACTTATATTTTCACTGTCAGTAACACCAGCAGGGTACAAAATAATTTGTTGATAAAACTATTGTTTTCTATATATTCAATGAATTAAACACATTAACACAACAGGAGACAGATCATTGGGTATAAAAATATCAGTACTTGAACATTGTCTACTGTAAATATATTTTAATCTAAATAAATAATAATAATCTAAATTAAACAGCTGTTGTATTATTATTATTTACTAAATTATATATAGTCTATATTCTTATAATATAAAGACTATATCGTCAGCTTACAAGCAGAAGGCACTAAGTCAAAAATGATAGTTTTGAGAAAAACGATTTTGAAAGTTTGCATGTTTACTATAATTATCTGTGTTATATAATAAGATTTATTTCCACTCTACCATTTGTCTTGAACATTTCTCTAATGATCTCACTCACTTTTAGTGCTATTGATAATTATTGATGTCTAATAAATCCGATTTTCTGTGGAAGGTACACGACTTAGTGCTTTCTTCCTGAATTGAAAAACTGACTGATGAGCAAAGAATTCAATGTTGATCTGTTCCTCCTATTGATAATCAGGATTATGAATGACGAAAGAACAATTAATTTTATCTTAGTGTTAATTTTATTTTCGTAATTATATAAATTGAAAATAATGAAGTTACAAAAAAAAATTTTTTAAATAAATTATGATGAAAAATATTATTATGAAAACTAATGATTGTTACTGCGCAGTTCATCATGAATCAAGAAATTAAAAACTTTGAAAAATTGTTCTTATTAGGAAATAACTTCCAGAAATGTTCATAATTCCTCCTCATTATCAATTGGCAGCACTTCTTTTGCAGTGTCACTGGTTGGTAGTGATTCATACCACGGGTGGAAGATTTCAGGGATAACTCCTTTTCTACACAGATCAAGTAGATCGTTTTTCTTCTGTTTGGTGATACTTATTTGTGTCTTGTATAGGGCTAATTTCTTCAAATCATCAACTTGTTTGTAGCTGCTTGATGTTGGTCGTCGTCCCGGTCGCCGCGCACAAATATTAATCCTAGTGTAATCTTCTGAATAATTGTACTTGTACTGCAAAATGTTTGGTGCAGATTTTTCGTACTTGAAGCACTTCACCTTCAGCCAGTTTATTTTCTTTCCATTATCATCGACATTTTTATTTTTTATGAGCTGGTCTGACAGATTTTTCAAGTCCAAAAAGTCACTGAATGAAAGTTGACATGTTCTGTATGGAGGTTTGTTGCTTTTTGATTTACTAGCTCTTGCCAACTTGAAAATATTTATGTAGTCATTTACACAGTAAATTGGCATGAATTTCTTTTTAGATTCAATACTGCTGTGCATTGAGTCCACTTCCATGAATGAGTGGCCACTCTCAAGAAACTTCTGTTCTATTATGTCTACATTGAATATTTGAACTGCATTCAGAAGAAGAGCTGCTACTTGAAGATTACGATTTTGCCCTCCACAAGTGTCTGAGAACAAAGTCAAATATTTTATGTTGTCAGGCAAATTTTCAATATATTTGAGAAGACAGGTACCAATTTCAGAGCTCCCTCTGTGTCCATCAATCTCAGTCCAAAAAAAACACAAACCATTATTGGGAGCACTAGCCTCGTAGATTGTGAAATTGAATGCATTTAGTTTTCTCTTATAATAAGCTAATGATACATCACAGCTTGGTAATTGAAGCACGCTTTGTAGATCGAATGTGACTGACATAAAAGTGTTGTCTGTATTGGCCCGTTCTTTATCTCTACATTTTTCTTCCTGTGCCTCTGAGTGACGACGCCGATGCTCATTGTACTCGTGCTCTAAATCAGCTTTTTGTTCAACAGTACTATTCTCAAATCGATTACAAAGAACACACTGATCCTTTTTTGGATGAAAAAATGAATAGTTATAATTGTTACAAAATGTTCGCCTGTATGTAATTTCTGATACAATATCTTTTTGTTCATCACCATCCTCTTTGCATTTTTCTACATACAGAGCATACATTTTTGATATAGACAACTTTTTATCAAGATATTGTCTTTTTGAAGATTTCCTAACATAATGGCTCTCTACAGACGGGAAGGATTCTATGTGTTTCTTTACTTTATTTACAATGTTATCAGGCGTTTTGTTTGCTGGAGATTTCTTTCCTCTGTTGTCTTTTAAGGCATAGAAACCTTGTTCATCTTTACCCGAAAATGCACTAATAATGGCTCTATTCGAAATGCACAATGTCTTTGTAAAAAATGCCATACAAACTCTGAATTTGGAGTCATTTTTAGAAAAAAAGTATTGCTTTGCATTTGCTCGAGCACACCCATCATTGATGCGAGGTCTCCGAGACTTAGGTTCTGATATTGCAACATTTATCAAAATTAAATCTTTTTTTCTCTCAAATGTGCTCAAAGCCCAATATTTTTCGCATAATCTTATTCTCTCTTCTTCATTGAAGATTTCATTGCATTTATAGATACATTTTGAGCAATCAATTGGCTTTGGTTTCTTAGCTTTCAAATTTCCTTTATAGTCTGAGTAAGGAAGACAGCTATCTCTCAAACTCTTATTTTTTTCTCTCTTCCAATTATTTTTATTCTCCTTTGTCCACCTACTTCTCTTTTTTATCTTATCTTCTCCATCAGTAGGAATTCTATCAACATCAGTAACGTTATCATGTACTTCAGTAAGAATACTTATTTCCTTTGGTTGGCCTACTTCAATAATTTCTACTTTACTGTCCTCAGAATCACTCCTTTTGTCACTTCTTGAGAGTAAATCATCTTTTTTATGAATATCAGTAAGAATACGTTTCCTTTTTCTTGGTACTTCAACCTCACTGTCCTCTGAATCACTCCTAGAAGGCAAATAATCTTCATCATCATTATCACAATCATTAGCTATGAATGTTTCTTCTGCTCCACACTCTATATCCCTGTCCTGATTTGAAACGTTGAATGATGAGAGCTGGCTGATATCAGTGTGTTCTGTATTAATTTTCTCATGAAAGTCCACACCAATAGCCTCAATAATTTCTCTGTTCTCACTGACATCCACAGTAAGAAAGTTCAAGTCACCAACCTGGGAAACATTTCTTGATGTTGTAGTCACTGTTTTCTCTGCTTGAAAATCGAGATTCCCATCTTGAATAAGAATTTCTGCTGATGTGCACGGATCCAAATCACTGTTACTTGCTGCATTTTCCACCAGTAAATCATCCTGAACAATTTCTGTTGATGTACAAGTTGATGTGAAGTTCTGTTGGTGATCAATCTCATCTGATGTGACATTGCTGAATTTCACAGGTGAGAGCTCAGTGTAGGTTCGATTTCTCCTAGAAGGCAAATAATCTTCATCATCATTATCATAATCACTAGCTATGAATGTTTCTTCTGCTCCACACTCTATATCCCTGTCCTGATATGGAACATTGAATGATGAGTGCTGGCTGATATCAGTGTGTTCTGTATTAATTGTCTCATGAAAGTCCATATCAATAGCCTCAATAATTTCTCTGTTCTCACTGACATCCACAGTAAGAAAGTTCAAGTCACCAACCTGGGAAACATTTCTTGATGTTGTAGTCACTGATTTCTCTGCTTGAAAATTGAGATTCCCATCTTGAATAAGAATTTCTGCTGATGTGCACGGATCCAAATTACTGTTACTTGCTGCATTTTCCACCAGTAAATCATCCTGAACGATTTCTGTTGATGTACAAGTTGATGTGAAGTTCTGTTGGTGATAAATCTCATCTGATGTGACATTGCTGAATTTCACAGGTGAGAGCTCAGTGTAGGTTCGATTTCTGGGTTGATCCACTTCATTTGAATTGAATACCTCTCCTAGTAAACCTGGAAAAAACAATAAGCTCTATAGATTTTACAGTATCGATGGTGATCAATCAAATGAGTACCATTGTGTAAGTGCAAAAAAGCTGCACACCAAATTACGGTATTGATGTTTTAATTATTATGTAACATATGTTTAAGTGTAAAATTTATTACTGGATAGATAATGATTCAATGGCTGAAGAGCCATTTTGTAATGTATTGATGCTTTCCATCAATACATTACAAAATGGCTGTGTTTGGCCGCTCGGTGAGAGTGGTTGCTGAGTGATCATGATGTTAAGTCACGAACACTCAAGACTGCTCTTGGATGGGTGACCGGCACAAATAACGGCAAGGTGGAACCTACCCGTAAGGGTCTCCCCACCAATAAAAAGCCATACGAATTATTATTATTATTACAAAATAAAAGATGCATGACATTTTCTTGGTTTTCCATTTTCTATTGATGAACGTTTTCAAGGTTTTTACTCACCATGATAACTGAGCTTATCAGGTGAGGGCTCAGTGTAGGTTGGATTTCTGGATTGATCCATTTCATCAGAATTCAATTCCTCTCCTAGTAAACCTGGAAAAAGAATAAGCTCTTTAGATTTTACAGTATTGATGCTGTTCAATCAAATTGAGTGTATCAGTGCAAAAAAAGCTCCACACCAATATTGATGTTTTAATAATTATTGTCATATGGATTGAAAAAAGAAATTTATTACTGGATGTTAGTTGATTTACTGGTCATGACTTAATGACTGTAGCATAAATGTTTTCCGTAAATGCATTACCAAATGAAAAATGCATGTATTATTAGTGTTATCCATTTTCTATTAATGGACGTTTTCAAGATTTCTGTACTGACTATGATAGCTGAGCTTATCAGCTCAAGATGAAGAATTTTTTTTCTGTAGGCATCATTGTAACTCGATGAATATATTTTTTTTGTTGGCTCAAACTTTCATAAAAATAATCTATCCATGCCATGGAAATGATAGCCTATTATTTCAACTCATCACTTTAAAAACAAGCACAGAAGTTCAGTTGTTACTTAATCATACAAATTATTGCAATTCTCACAAGTTGGCCTGATAGAATAATTGGACTAATTCATAAACAGCATAATGCTGGTGCAGATATTGATAACCCATTCACCAATTATTTTGTATATAACATTATTTCATTATAGTAGGCCTACTCATCAAAATTCTTCTCCAAAAGCTAAATCTCTCTAATATTGCTCTATTTGTAATGTAAACAATTCATGTACTAGCCTTCTTGGAAATGAATCGGGAGATTTATAGATCTTTGTTGACAACAAAAACAATAAAGCTGTGATGCATTTTTTCCTGATCGTATAATGGTCCAGGTCCGCTATCTCCATAATAATTATAAAGTAGTTATGGTACAATAATTTGTTCAAGTCATCCTAAACCTATCGAAAGCATAATAGCCTACTGTTGTAGGTTAACTAGTTGCAATGATGAATGTTTCATGCACTTAATATAGTTAAGTTACATAGCATTAGGCCAGTATTATGTTTGATAGAATAGGTTTATAGTGGCTTAATAAATGAAATAATAGCAAAAATTTAAGTAACAATACCTATTCCAGTTGAAAATTAACTATTTCAATACATTTCTTAGCAGCTACAGTAGCCTAGGCTACTCATAGAAATAGTTCAAAAAACATACCTTTATTCCTCGAACTGGACACTAAACTCATCATACGTCTTGTTCTTGATTTGAATGAGAAATATTCATCATCATCATCCATTGTATTACTTTTAAACTGTTACTTTAAAACAAAATACCGAAGCAGTTGAAAAACAACACAGAAACTGTTGAAGATAACCTCAAAGTATTAACCAAACAGCCAGAGAAACACGTGAAGCCTTCTTTTAGTTGTGTATCGTTACCGGAAGATGGCACTAAGTCTTCCTTAGTGCAATTCTAGCAGTTGGAGTGTATGAATCGCTACAGGTAAAACGCACCAAGAGGACTTAGTGCATTTTCTCTTGTACAAGAATGAACAGGAAATACGAATATTGTAACTAAGTCGTTTTAGTGCTTTTCTCCAGAAATAAAACAGTAGAACATGACTTAATGCTTTTTTGAATCAGCTGTAGCTTAAAAAATAACAACATTAGAAGTTAGTGCTATCTACCAGTCGAAAGAGCATCAAAAACTATGTCTGTTAGTGCAAAAACCTCATTTTGCCCATTTTTTGACTTAGTGCCTTCTGCTTGTAAGCTGACGATATAAACTTTAAAGACTTTAATTGAATCAGCTCTTGAGTTGAATGAAACTAAAATTGGGGATGGATTTCCACCATAACCGAGATGTGATTCAGTTATAATTCTATTATCGATTATAGACATTGGATTTTCATTCCAGAAAAAAATATTCAAGTGAAGGGTTTATTATAGTCTGTTCAACGAGCCTACGGATTGGAGTAAACAAACGTGTGCGTGCGAGCCGAGACTCATCGAAGCACGATTCACAGATACTTTTCTAAACGCATCGAACAGGCCTACCCATTGAAAACGACTTTCAATAATCATTATCAAACAGCTACTTGGATAATACTTAATACTTATACTAATAATTTTATTTATTGTAAATGGAAATGGATACATGAGATTAATTAATTATATGAATAAGATGTCTATTTTCTTACCTTCAATGCTTAGGTAATGCATCCAAACATTCAGCAATCACTGGTATAACGTATAACTATTATTAGAATTGTTTCTTAAATTTGTCGATTGAATTATTTTTACCTATACATTTGAAATGAAAATATTCACTTGATAAATGAGTTTAAATTCTAATATGTTCTTGAAATAATGCAATAATAATTATTTATTTCACAAACTGGAAGTGCGACAACAGCTGTTGAGAATGAACTGTATGTGGTGAGTGTGAATAGGCCAAACGACCGATGCCAGTACAATTCTCGGAGTTCCTCACTCACACACATGCAAAGTTTGTTTACTCCACAGGCTCGTTGAACAGACTATACAATTTTAATTTTACCTGTTATAGTCAAAACAATAAATTCAAACATTTGTTTATACACCTATGAGTAAACGAAACTCTCAGTCCAATAGAATACCGTAACGTAAGATAGTGAATAAATATTAAAACCTGTAGTTTTTTCATTTTTGTAAATTTTAAAATTTCAGGAGAAAGTAATGTTCTCTGCTGTTCTTTAACTGAGTGATTCAATCGCACAAATGTCTTATTTTTCATAGACCACTTCCAAGTGTCAATTCCAGCCATCACCTTTTTTTCCAAAACTATTCCGGAAAAATATTACCCTTCATAACGCACAATGACATACGTGTTTATACAAATATTTTCATTGTCCAATAAACTTCATTAATGCACTTCAGTTTCGTCCAATGAACTTCTTCTGGAGTATTTACCTGTCTTCTTGCCTGTTTTCGTCTTTTGGTTTTTCAATTCCTGTGCCTTTGCTTTTCCATCAATTTCTCCTTCCTTTTTCTGATTCTCTGTTTTCAAAAGTTCTTGATCTATTTTCTTCTCTTCTTTCCTTATGCTTACCAGAAATGACAAAAGATATCACCTCTCTTGCTACTTTTCTCATTTTTAAATCTTTTTGTCTTCTTTATGGGTATACTAGAAGTCTTTTGAATGGTGAAGCCAGCAAAGAATTATTATTTGATGTTTCACCTTCATCATACTGGACATATTTTCAATTACAGGGAAAATTGTTTTAGAAAAACCAGCATCATTTTGATTTTTTTTTTTTTTTGAGGAAGCCCACATAGGTCTGAGACCTGTGCGTGGGTAATGAGTTGGATGATGGTGATTGATGAGTTGGACCTACAGTTTTAGGTGGGTTCCGAACCACCGGGAAGTGATTTTACAGCAGAGAACAGTGTCTTTTTTGCTGGCCAATCTAATCGGTCACCGTTACAAACGGGACCTACGAGAACGCAGCTTATCTCTCTGATTGAACAGATACCTGCTACGGCTCGCGGATATCACTTCCCTAACGAAAATATATATTATTATTATTCTATTTTGCTTCATTCTTGTTCCTAAATTTTTCCAGCTTGAATAAGGCATTTGTTTATCTTCAATGAAAAGTTTGCGTCAGTATCCTCCTGTGTTTTCAGTCATAAAAATGTAAAATAAAAGTGGGGAGACGCACGCGCTGTTCAGAAAATGAACTGCTGATGGTTTGTGCTTGATAAGTGGGTGGAGGTCTGCTGTTTTTCTGGTTGATGCTGGTGCTGTGCTGGTTGTGCTATGCTTGACAATTGGGTGCAATCCTTTATGTAAGGCTAGTGCAACTAGTTAGTTGTTGTTGAGCTGCATTCACACTATATTGCTGGACAGCTATACAGTTGTGATGTTTAGCAAAATTATTCTCTTGTCCAGCACAGCACCAGCATCAACAAACTCTGCATCAAGATCTCTGCCCTCTTATCAAGCACAAACCAACACCAGCAGTTCATTTGCTAGTCTGCACGTGCATCTCCCCACTCTAAATGTACATTTTTATGACTGAAAGCACAGTTGGCTACCGAGGTGAACTTTGCCGAGAGTTGACAAAGATACATGAATGCCTTATTTATGCTGTTTGCAGACTAGCGCACACTTATCCAGCACAACACTGCATTTGACTGGCCAGCGCTGCTGGTTCCGGATTGGCTTTGACCAATCCGCTACCAGTATGCTGGAAGCTGCTGTTGCATGTTTGTGTTTTGGTGGCTGCCCAATTGAATTACATGGGACCAATTTTATTTAGGTTTTTGCTAGTGCTGTGCTGAACAAGTGGGCACGATGCTCTTAACACCCAAATATAGCTATAATATATAAATATAGCTACAACACCTGTTTGTAGTTCTAGTTCTTCAAGTTTTATTACTTGCTATCAAATAGCAAAGTTTCTAATACTTTTTTTTAACTTCTAGCAGGGATAAATAGCTGGACCACATCTCTCTCTGCTATAGTGTAAATGCAGCTTTACAGTAGCCATCTCCAAACGTTTATCAGCAACACCAGCTGTTTATTAAGGATCCGATAGGGCCTTATTGAAATTTTGCCGTTGTCTGTCCGTTCGTCTGTGCTCTAGCTCTTGAAAGGAAGATTCTAGACTCTTGACAATTGTATAGTTTCAAGTAATCAGTTGGTATATTAGTGTGGTGGGAAAGCCCAAAAAATACCCGAAATCTTCACATCTCGTAACTAATGCGCCCTTTGGGATTCGAATATTACTTGAGATGATTCCAAAAAGCCCGGGACACAAATTTTAGGGCCCTTTGACGCCGTAGATGGCATCGATGTAAAAATTTCATGACACGACCCCATTTAACTTGAATTTATAGCTTTACAATAAATTAATATTATTAATCTTTATTATTAGTGGTTATCAACCAAAGGAAAATGCTGTTTCCAACGACTTATCTGAAATCGTAATTTAGGTTCGAGAAATGATTTGAAGTTTTTATTCTACTTTCGACACATTTTCTAAATAACTTGAAAACCATAATATTCAGCTGAAATTGCCTTCAAAATGGATGTGACTTATTAAAGTCAGTTTCCAAGCATCTGCCGAAATTAGTCGTTAAGAAATTTTGGCCAGTGACCAAATTGCGGTCAGTAATGAAAGATTTGTCGAAAAAGTTAGTAGCCAAACGAATTTTCCGCACATTGTTTATAGAGTGTGAGTTGATCTAAATATAATTTTCTGGCCTTCTAACCGTGGATTGGAAAAGCAGGACATCCTTCTAAGCACAGCAACGACTGTATTTTAGTTGCACCAACATAATAAAAAATATAACTTCAAATTCTATAACATAATCCCCCAGTGCATGACTGAAGACAATTATGTATTGAAATACTGTATAATAAATAATTCACATTGAAGTAAAGAATGTTCCGTTGTTTTTCCATTTCTGATGTTTCTTTACTGTTTTCTAGATGTTTTGACATCCAAAAACCTCAATAGAGATTTCTAAAGATGAGGACTGCTTTATTAGGTTCGTCAAATAATTATTTTCAAATTATTGTCTGTCGTTGATTTATGCACTTATGGTAATCTGAATTATTATAAGTTGTGAAATTTATTATCTAATGAACAAAAGATTTTGTCTTCATCCCAAAAAAGATTTTGTCTCACTAATATTAAAAATGTTTTTAATATTTTTCTTTTTTCCTCCATCTACTTGTTCAGTTTATTGATGATCAGTTGCGATGATCAGTATCAAGATCTTTTGCAATTGACAACACTTTAGAAGCTTTAGGAATAACTTATTTCTAGAGCCTTATTATATAGAGCCAATCCAGTGGCGAATGCACGCCACAATATTTAAGTCTAAATTACGCCAGCCAGGAAAATAAGATTAAAAAATTAGCTGATAAACAGCTGAGGGCTCTAAAAATATGTGTATTATATTGTTGAGCTCGGTCACTCGCTTGGCTGGTGTAATTAAGCCTTGTATTTTGGCCTGCATTCGCCGCTGGAGTGGCTCTGTATAATAAGACTCAAAAATTATAGAATTATTATTCACGTATAGTGCATGGAAAATATTTTATTTATGAATAATATACCAAACATTTTATGTCATAGTAAATATTTGAAAAGAGTTTGCTTTTAATTAATGAATAATAAGAAAAAGTTGTCACAACTACATTTATTGAAAACAGTGAATTGAAAATGTGTAACGTTCAAGCTGTTTGGAAAATGTATCAAAATATTTTATAGTGTTAAAGGACGTGAAAAAACTAGTTATACTTTTATAAGAGTGAATTCTGTTTTCAATAAATATGGTTATGACAACTTATTATTATTCTTATGGATATAAGTCTTATTATTCATTATGGATATATCCCACAATATCACCTTCGCCACTACAAAGAAAGGTATTTTTTAGTTATTATAGGAACGTTATAGTAAACTTATTATTTTAATGTAGCGAATGTAATATAATTACTTTGAAGAGGTTTTTCAATATTGAAACATTGTACTGGTTTAGAAAATGTGTAACGTTCATATTCAAGCTGTTTGAAAAATGTATACATCATATTTTATAGTGTACTCGTGAAAAGAACTAGTTATAAATAATTAATCAATGTAATTTTGTTGTATAAATTGATAAAAATATAGTTGAAAATTGTATTGTCATCTTTTCTACGCTTTGTAAATATACAATGTAATTAATATAGATAAATTAAATTATTTTTCTATGAAACTGCTCAATTTATTTTAATTATCGATGCAATTCAGAGTATATTGCCTAATTATTTCAAATTTAGGGCTATCCATTTGAATGCTGTCTGATTCTCAAATTCACTATCGTTCTATTCACATCATATCGAAGTTCAAATCCTATGGTGTCAAATTATTGGTAATAACAATAATTATTGTCTCTCAGAATGCAGTTTTAAGTGCTTACTCAGTGGAGCATTTAATGTCGGAAGATCAAAATCACATACTGTTGAATGGTGTATTTTTTTGGAGAATGAAGCCCACATATGTCTGAGACCTGTGTATGGATAATGAATGATGGTGATTGATGCGTTGAACCTACAGTTTTAGGTGGGTTCCGAACCACCGGGAAGTGATTCTACAGCTGAGAACAGAGTTTTTTGCTGGCCAATCCAATCGGTCACCGTTACAAAGATGGCCCAGGAGCTTCTTAGCTTATCTCTGATTGAACAGATACCTGCTATGGCACTCGGCTATCAATTCCCTAAATTGAGTAGAGTAAATACCATCATTCAACAGAACGTGCCTCATTGCACGTGCCTATGGCAATTATACTCTAGTATTCGATACTCTGGGCGAGCACCCTTAAATTACCATAATTGCTGCGTAGTGAAATGTTTTTGAAAGTCTATTTGAGGCGACATGCCTCATTGTCCTGGAGAAAGATATTAAAGTAGAAGATTGCTTATTAGGCTAGCATAGGCTACTATCGCACATTAAGAACAACTTGGATTTGTTTGAAAAACTACAAAATTCTTCAACATTCCTCCCAATTCTTGAATCAAACCTAATTTTGCGACTACATGACCGGTCGCCTACATGGAAACAAAATATTTTGGACGAATAAATTTTTTATTCAATACTTTCGACATCACAAATTATGTATTATGTCATTATTGTGCTATCCATTTTCCATTCCAAGAGACTTCATTAAAACTTAACCTATTAGAATAATATTTTTTAGAGAAATCATCATTTACACATCATTACAAGTTGATCAGCCTTTATTGTATCAAGCATTGCAGTGACTTTAAAAATTGTATGATTTTCACTTGTGCAAGTGAAATATTTCCCATAACAGAGCATTCATACAATTCAAAGCCATACGCTTCACCCAAGCAGGCCTACACAACTTTACAAATTCCTTCCTTAGCATTTGTGGATGATGACCCCTCCTTATTAAAATCTAGTTCAGGCTTAAGCAGCTTTAGAGATATCAAACACTCATACTCTCTCTAAATACTGTAAACCAATAATAAATACACCTTGTAAATAAAAAATATTAATGAAGCCGCTTTGAATATCAAATGGGGTACAAAGTATGACTATATCGTTTTTTCTACTTATTTATACTGACTTGATGATAATTTTTTTTTATATTCTATTAGAATTCATGCGGAGTATTTGTTTCATTGGGTAGTATTTATGCTGTCAGGTTCTTCATGTACTCTGATGATTAATAGGGCATTCTTGTTTTGATGACATTACTCTGTATCCTCAATTTCCTCATCATATTCTCCATCGTCATCTGCGCTAGCCTCCTGGTACTGTTGGTATTCTGATATTAGATCATTCATGTTCAATTCAGCCTCTGAAAACTCCATTTCATCCATTCCTTCGCCTGTATACCAATGCAGAAAAGCCTGAAAAAGAAAATGTTAATGTACTTTTTTAAATTTCTATTGAAATAAATTGGCTTCTAATGGGTACAATATACAGGGTGTTTCGGAACTCTACCAATACTTCTAGGCAGTGTTTCTGGACCACTAACAAAAGTAAATATCGTAATAAAATCCCCAGTTACTCAAACAGCCACCATTTTGTTTTTTTCACTCATTATTTTTTATTCGAACACCTCTAAATGTATAATTTTGATATTTTGGATACAGCTTTATAACAATTAAAACAATCTAAAAAAATTAATCAAAATTTTCAGACAAAATAGCGGCCATTTAAAATCTTTGAACAGAATTAGATTAATAATAGCAGATGATATCAAAATTTGACTAGAATAACTTTTTTTTAGATATTTTTATTGCGAATCTAACGATACCTCATTTTTTAAGATTGGCCAACAATTAACAGAGATATGCTACTTTTAGGGTGTGCAGTGGTTGGAAGCGAAATACTGCAACCTCCTCCCCACCACCGCACATCCTAAAAAGTAGCATATCTCTGTTAATTGTTGGCCAATCTTAAAAAATTAGGTATCGTTAGATTTGCAATAAAAATATCTAAAAAAAAAGTTAATCTAGTCAAATTTTTATATCATCAGCCATTATTAACGGTAATCCGGTAATCCTGTTCAAAGATTTTAAATAGCCGCCATTTTGTTTTTTGATGTCGGAAAATTATTTTTTTTAGACTGTTCTAATTGTTATAAAGCTGTATCCAAAATTTCAAAATTATACATTCAGAGGTTTTAGAATCAAAAAATAATGCGTGAAAAAAACAAAATGACGGCTGTGTGAGTAACTGGGGACTTTAGAAACATTTTATTACAAAATTAACTTTTGTTAGAGGTTTAGAAACACTGCCTAGAAGTATTGGTAGAGAGTTCCGAAACACTCGGTATTTTTTACTATATATATGACTCATATTTATTCCAAGTAAATCAATCAATGTACTGTAAATTTATCATCAGGGGCAAGTACAAATAGCACTAGTAAATTGTTGTAGCCTACAGCTGGCCCATGGGATAACAAATTATTAATATACTTGAATTAATCTAATTCAAGTATTGATTCAGTTTCAAATACTTATTAGAAACATACGAATTCCAACTAAATGGTTTTATGCCAAAACGCATTCTTGAGATGCTTGCCCATTGGAGAATTCAATACTCAATGAAAATCAAACACATGCAGTGGAATAGTATATGAATAAATTACTGGAGCAGCGGGAATAACACCATTTCACAGAATGTGTTTAATTTTGATGATGATCATACTGAATGCTGTACTGACTATAACTCTGAACACAAATAGCGTAGGTAATTTGTGGATGATGGATTCAAAATTTCTAATCACCAGTAAGGTAAAAATGAAGAAACTGTAAGAGTCCTATTCCAAAGTTCAATTTTTTAACATTATTAGAATTATTGACATTGCTACACTACAATTCTGGAGGACAGCTAGAGCTAGCTTAATGGGCTTTTAGATTTTCAAGCTATAATTTTCATTTCATGTCTATTTACATGGTTATTGTTATGTACTTATATTATGTTTATACATCACATGTCCAAGTTCAAATACGTCTGTTTGAATACGATCATATATGTTTCAGTCATTCAGTAATGTATGCTAATAAATGATTGAATGAAACATGTAATGCAACAAATGGAGTTACCTTTCGCTTATACATGGCTGAAAACTGATCTGAGATCCTTTTGAAGAGCTCTTGGATTGCTGTTGTGTTGCCAATGAAAGTACCAGACATTTTTAGGCCTCGGGGTGGTATATCACAAACTGCGGTTTTCACATTGTTGGGGATCCAGTCAACGAAGTAGGATGAGTTTTTATTCTGTGAAAGAATGTGGGGAAAATTAATACAAATGGTAGAATTCCATAATTAGTTTGAAATTTATAGCTATCAAAAATTAATATAGGTAAACTCTATAGGAAATTCAAAGGTCAAGTAAAATGTTCTGCTTCCTTGAAAAATCAATTCAAATGCTAGTACCGTACCGGTAAATGATGTTACAAAAATAGAACGCTTTAAGTTTTCTTAGTTTAGGTTTAGATAATGTTTTTAACATTACTGCAATGAAGAAATCTAGTGGGTTGCTGGATTCCTCAGACGGAATTCTGATTTATTTGGATTCCCAAGAGGTGAAATCAAACGACCGGCCCTTACAATTTACCTATTAGGAAACGTTCCATTGAGTGCCTGGAAGACTGGAATGAGGAGGGGCGCCATCTTATAGCCATTTATGTTAATTTTTCAATTCTAGTTATTCAAGAAATGCTCTAAAAATGTGTAAATAAACAGGTTTTATTGAAGTGCACTTGGTAAAAAAGAATGTTCGAATCACTCGGTCATGCATCAACCAACATCCAAGAGTGTTGGATGATATTTTTTTATGTCTGTTATTGATACAGGTACCGGTACTGATAGAAGTGATTTAGGCTAAATCCATTAGTGTGGTATGACCTACTCCCATTTTACACGGTGCAGACCATCATAAGATATCTACTATATATAACCAACTATATGTTCCCTGTAGAGGTAGCTGTCCTGATAGCTGTACTGTATCAAACAAAATTGATAAAAATCGAATGGTTTTCATATGGTATTGAAGTTTTAAAATAGATGATCTTTTGATGACTGTTATTGATACAGGTACTGATATACCTGGTAGGCTATAGGCTATGGCTTTGCTAAAAGTGTACCATATGTATGTTTTTGTGATAGAAAAGTGATGTAGGCTGCACTAAATCTATTAGTAAAATCAAGTATCTGTTCAATCAGAGATAAGCTACAAAACTCCTGGGCGCTCTTTGTAAGGGTGACCGATTGGATTGGCCAGCAAACAAGATTCTTTTCTCTGCTGTAAAATCACTTCCCGGTGGTTTGGAACCCACCTAAAACTGAAGGTCCAACTCATCAATCACCATCATCCAATTTATTACCCATGCACAGGTCTCAAACCTATGTGGGCTTCATCCTCCAAAAAAAAGTTCAAATGTCACAACATCTGACCGGACAATGTCTCCTAATAGATTACCTGTATGTTGAGCATCTGTTCATCAACTTCCTTCATTGACATTCTGCCGCGGAATATGACGGCCACAGTCAGGTAACGGCCATGACGGGGGTCGCAGGCAGCCATCATGTTCTTGGCATCAAACATCTGTTGTGTCAGCTCGGGCACTGACAGCACACGATAAGATTGGCTTCCGCGTGACGTCAGAGGTGCAAATCCTGGCATAAAGAAATGCAGACGGGGAAACGGCACCATATTCACAGCCAATTTTCGCAGATCTGCATTAAGTTGACCGGGAAACCTGTGCAAATGTTCCAGTTGATAAAAAAACTACATTTTATAGGTCATGTACATGATACATGATGATGCTCTAGCAACAGAGAGAAATTTCGAAGTAGTAATTTGCACAGTATCACATCTGTCAATTAACAGAATTTTTATTCCTGGATTTCTTGTTCCATGACGAACTGCGTTGTTAATATTAACTTTTCATGTGAAATTTAACGACATGCAGTCAAATATTTGTTAAACTGCATGTCGTTAAATTTCACATGAAAAGTTAATATTAACAACGCAGTTCGTCATGGAACAAGAAATCCAGGAATTTAATTCGGCAAGACAAGCTACAATCCTATCCTACAGATCAACAGTGTTTAAGGTTAGAAGTAAACATCTACACATTCAATTCAATAAAAACTGTCTTAAACTCAACATTACACCAAACTACGCTAAATTCAAAACCAACAACAAATCGAAACCAGCTCAAATAGCCAAAAATAAAGCAGAAACTACCTTCATCAAGGAGAGCATCAAACTTTTATATAAACAGAAAGACTCACACAATTTGGAACTCCTCAAACTACACCTATCTATCACACAAAAATACGGACACAGTTTCTTCCTTGAGTTAGCAGAAACAACAAACACTTGGGTACAACAAAAACAACAAAATTAAACAAAGACATGACAAAAAAATACATAACCTAACACCTCCAAAAACGAAAATTCAATCACCTCACATTTTTTACAGTAAAACTGTTAACCTAACAAACGTAGATTTCACAGAAACCGAACTCAACTTATTGAACAAAGGTCTCAAACATAACCTGAACTACAAAAACAACAAATCCACATCAAAAAACATTGTCATTGAAACAGAAACAAGCATCCAACGCACAGACCCACAAATACATGATGAACTTAGAATAGAAACCTACAACACAAACAGCTCACAACCACACCCACCCATAAATTCAGAAAACCACACCATAAAAGAATTGAAACACAAAGCTCTAACTCACAATCTCACCTATATCAAAGCAGACAAAGGCAACACTACAGTTATCATAAACAATGAAGAGCTCAACAAAAAAACACTTGACTATATAAACAAAAACAACATTAAACAACTACACACCAATCTCACAAATGTTTACCAAACAAAAATCAAACAAATAATCAACAAGACAAATCATATAATTAATAATTCACAAAAAAGAAAACTGAAACAAATACACCTTTCTGCACCATCACTTCAAACACTTCCCAAAATTCACAATTCAACATACCTATTAGACCAATTGTAAACTACCAAGAAGCACCTGCCTATAAACTAGCAAAACACATAGATCAAACACTGAGAAAACTAATTAATATCAACAACAACACATACATAAAAAACAGTAGTGATCTTATCACAAAAATAAAAGACACACAAATTCCTCACAACTCCACTCTTGCATCTTTTGATATAACAAACCTATACACTAACATACCTGTCAATGAAACAATAGAAATAATACAGAACATCCTTATTCACAACAACACAGCTACAGAACATATAAATGAAATAATAGACATCCTAAAAATCATCACTCAACAAAATTACTTTACCTTCAACAACAAATTCTACTCACAACCTGATGGACTGCCAATGGGCTCACCAATCTCAAGCATATTTGCTGAAATCTATCTCCAACACTGCGAAAACACTCATATACTCTTTAATAACAAATTTTCACAGAACATAATATACTGGCACAGATACGTAGATGATGTTCTATTGCTATACAGAGGAAACAAAAGACAATGTGAACAACTTCGATCATACATAAACAAAATACGTAAGAACATTCAATACACAGCTGAATATGAGAAAAACAATTCAATAAATTTCCTAGACCTCTCAATTACAAAGAACACAAACCAACAACACAGCTTCAACATCTACAGAAAACCAACAATGACAGATACCCTAATACACAGCACCTCCAATCATCCAACACAACACAAACACTCAGCATTCAGGTCAATGCTACACAGACTCAACAACACACCGCTTTCCACCGACAATTACCACACTGAACTAAATACAATAAAATAACTAGCACAAGAAAACGGCTACAAACACGACCTAATTGACAAACTCAATCATAAAATAAGAAACAAAAAACAAAACACCAACACCACTGACAAAAAATACATCACAATGACATACATTAATCCACAATCACACAGACTAGCAAAAATCTTCAAAAAAGCCGGCCACACCATCTCATTCAGAACAAAAAACAAAATAAAAAAATGCACTTACACTCAAAACCTCACTGAACACAAACAAATACGATCTCCCAGGGATCTACAAACTAAACTGCTCTGATTGTAACAGATTCTACATAGGACAAACAGGCCGCACATTCAAACAACGTTACAAGGAACACTTTCAAGCCCTGACATCCAAAGCTGAATCGAATTTTGCCGACCATATCATTCAAACTGGACACTTTTACTGACATCAGTACCAACCTACACATTCTACACATAAAATCTAAAGGACACGAACTCAACACCTTGGAACAATTTGAAATATACAAACACACCACACACAATAAACAAAACATTCTCAATATCACCTATTTTTAACCTGTAGGTCCTACATTATTTCATCCAGGAAAACTGTTGAATCTAAGCTCAAAGTGAAGAAGAAAGTTGATTGTTGTACGTGGTATTCTCTGTATATGGAAATATAAATTGTTTGTTTTTTATTTTCCCTTTCAACCAGATAGTTAAACTTAGATTGTTGATTATTTTTTTGTCTTTCTATTAATATTGTATTATAATGAACTCGCAGCTAGCGCTTAAGTTTCTCTGTGCTGGCTGTGCCATATTATATTCATAAGCTTACTGTAGTATTCATGTAACTTGGCAGCGTATAGAAGATGAGAGGACTTGCTAGATCTGAACCCAACTGCTGCCAAGTTATATGAAAACTACAGTATGTAAATTGAATTTTTGTAATGTTTGGTTGATAAAAATATATTATAAGACAACGCTCTTTGTTTTTTTTTCTACTGTAGTTGTCATCATCATTATCATCTGAACTGAGGCTGACGAAGCTTCTTTTCAGAAGTGAAATGCATCCCTCCAGTATCTCCAATATAAGTGAGTAAAGACAATATTATATTAAATTAAAATACAGTACGTGTCTGTTTTGATTTCAGACTATATAGCCTACATGACTCTCAATATGACTACATGACTCGGAACCCACCTAAAACTGTAGGTCCAACTCATCAATCACCATCATCCAACTCATTACCCACGCACAGGTCTCAGACCTATGTGGGCTTCATCCTAAAAAAAAAATAAATAAACTTGGAATTTATTCGACTACTATGAGATTACTTATCATGTCTGTAAAAGCTTGTATTCTATTTAATAAGAGGGAGTAGGGGTAAGTGTGTTTGTGAGTTTGTGTGTGCGTGTGTCAGTCTTACGGATTTCATAAAATATGCATCGATTTGGTACACTGAATTTGGCACAAGCTTCCTCTAACTCATTCAGTGCACCTCAAAGCCCAATTTGTCATTTTCTATTTACCTTTTTTAAAATTAAAGTTTGAGTTCCAGCATTTTTGTAAAATGGGTAAGATACTGGAAACTCATAGAACAACTGATAGCATGATACATCACTATGATGCAGATATACATGATATGCTATTACATCACTATGATGCAGATATACATGATATGCTATTACATCACTATGATGCAGATATACATGATATGCTATTACATCACTATGATGCAGATATACATGATATGCTATTTGTCACAAGCCAAAGCAACAGATTAGTTCTGTATCAGTATTGCAGCTGCTAATTAAATTACCCAGCATCAAAAGCACAGATTATTTATGCACTTCTCTTTTCAACCAGTTAAACTTTACTCATCCTTCCCAACTTCATAATTTTGTGACTTCTAACATAAGTTAAGAAAAGAGAAACTCCAAACTGGGTCCTGGGCAAGACCGGGTGAAATGCTAGTTTCTATTATTTCAATCTGTTTTCTAGCTTCGGTTTTAGGCTGTTCATAAGAAAGTTTATCTACATCAAGATATAATAACTGCTAATACCCGTATTCAATTTCAAACTGACCAGTTTTATCGTTTGGAAAATACATCAATAGAATGCTAAATTAGGAAAGTGATTAGGCACGATCCGTGTAGGTATCACTTCAGCCAGATAAGATGAGACTCGAACTCTTCTTGGAAGGGTGACCGCTTTGATTTGGCCAGCAAAAAAGACTGTTGTATGCTGTAAAATCACTTCCCGGTGACGGAACCCACCTAGAACTGAAGGTCCAACTCATCAATCATCATCATTCAACTTATTACCCAAGAACAATATTCAAGCCTATGTGGGCTTCATCCTCCGAAAAAGATCTGTATTCACACATAAAATAAATAAATTCCAGAGTTCCAAAATATAAATACGGTACCGTAGACAAGTCGTCACTCCAGACATGGTTGCCGAAACAAGGTGGTTCAAATCTCCATAAGTTGGATTGGAGAGTTTCAGAGTTCGAAAACAGATGTCATAGAGGGCTTCATTATCAATACAGTAAGTTTCATCTGTATTCTCCACTAGTTGATGGACTGATAAAGTTGCATTGTAAGGCTCCACCACCGTGTCAGAGACCTTGAAAAAAATACAAAAACTACTTTTACTACATCGGTTCGTTAAAATATATTTTTTCATTCAAGTGAATGTAGTTATCAATTCTATATTAAAGTATAAACAGTACAGCAGGCATTTATGATCATGTAAATGAATAAATATTCATTATATAACACATAGAGATTATGATAGTGAAATTGTTGTTGAATAATTCACTAATGCTTACGCTTTTATATTATAGTACGGCATATATTATATGAATTTCATTGATACTTATAATAGGTACGGTATACTATAAATAATTATTGATGGAGAACTTGATAAACGATGGGAACTTACATAAAAGGTTCACATCTAGCAACCAATGCGCCATTTTGGATTCGAATATTATATAATGATGAGACGAATCCAAAAAGCCTGGGTAACAAATCTTTAAGGCCCTTCAACGGCGTTGATGGAATCATCAGAATGACTGTCAAAATTTTATTACACGGTTTTATTGGGTAAGTAATTATTAGCATATTAATCTATATTGTTGGCGATTATCAATCAGAAGAAAATGCTATTTACAATGATATATATGACATCATCACTATTCATTGTCAATTTTAATTTTTTTCAAATTTCCAGAAAAATATTAGAATTTTTTATTTTTTAGACATTTTGCCAAACAACTTTAAACCAGTTTTATTTAGCTGAAAGTAAGTCTGTTATTTTTTTATCACAAAATTATTTTTAAGTGTTTGGAAAGGTCTGACTTGTAATTGTAAACCACTGAAGAAAGGAATTTAAAAGTTGTTTCAAGTTCGAGATCAGTCTTCTTTCATAATGATTCATTATGGTGAGAAAAAATACGATCGTTATGAGTGTCGGAAAATTATTAGCATAATTTCTCCCTTTTCCCCGTTTTTCTGATGCTGTGATCAGGGATGGACAGGGATTTGTTGTCAACCTAATTGAAAAGAAAAATAATTGTTTACAATTTTAAACCAACTTTATGCTTCTACCTTGCACCAATCTCAAGTTAGAAGTTTTCAAATATTAGCAATATTAGTCAAATTAAAATATTCTATCTTTTATTATTTCATTTACGTGTAACTTTTCTGTACGTTAAGTTTTTTATATAAGTTCCCACCGCACTAACTAGTTGCTTGATCAAAATAATATGATGAAGATATGTGTGGAAATAATTATAAAAAAATATTAACTATAATTATTCGATAATGTACATTTTTGCAATGTCATGGTTTTTATCTATAACTGAGCGTTTTCATTGAACATCAATAAAAACCCCAGGTGTTTTAATACCTAAAATCATAAAATTGATGGTTCGTCGATTCTTAGTTTTTATTGGACCACTGGACCGGTTTCATGGCTTTACTTGTCACATTTTCAACAGGACTGATTATCAATCTCTAAATTTTGCAATTCAAATTAAAAATCATAGATAATCGACTTAATCTAACAAGATTATGTTTAAGGCCTAAAGTAGTTTGAATTTTTATACAACAATGAACACATATAGACCTACTGTTCATAAAATAATTGCAATTCCAACTGAATAATATAGAAAAATATTTTGAAAATGTGGCTAGTGGGCCAAAGCCACGAAACCGGCTCAGTGCCACAATAAAACCATGTAATTGTCAAATCATCAACTTTGTCTCATTTTACTATGGAGCTCCACAGTATCAATTACCATAAAAACCATAGATTAACATGATAATATACATACTGTAATATAATTGTAAAGTTTCAATAAAACTTGCTACTGAATACCGTAGTTCAGAAACGCTTTTCAATTATTCATATTTATTATCTTGCTGTGCCGAACTGACCTTTTTGAGTCGCGGCGGACGCGTTTCGAACTATGTTGTTCTTCTTCGGCGCTTGGTTGCAGACTGAGTAGTTTTCTAGTATGTAAGGTCTGGTGGTCGTATGAAGGTAGTGGGAGGAGTGGATGTGGTGTGGGAAGTAACACCACAGCGGTGGAGGGGTTTGTGATGATGTTGAAGAGGGTATGAGATTTGAAATTAAGTTGGTCATTGAGTATGAATTGAGGATGTGAAATGGAATGTTTGTAAATTTCGAATTGTTCAAGAGTATTGAGTTTTTGACTTTTGGGGGCAATGTGAAGGATGTGGAGGTTTTGATCAATGTTGGTGAATGATTTTTTGTGAGTAGATGTTCAGCATAATTTGATTTTGTCTGTGGTTGGGTGAGGGCTTTTATGTATTCTTTGAATCTGGTTGTGAAAGATCTGCCAGTTTGTACAATATAGAAGCTGTCACATTCGTTGCATGTCAGTTTGTAAGTGCCAGAATGATTATGAATGTTGGAGGTGGTGGTGGTGTAGTTGGTGGTGAGTTGTCTTAAGGTGTTGTTGGTTTTGAATGCGACTGTGTAGTTGAGCTTTCTGAAGGTATTTGCTATTGTTTGTGTTGTATGATTGATGTATGTTAATATGATGTATTTGGAGTCTGGTAGGGGTTGTGTGGATTTTTGTTGTTTGTGAATGATTCTATGGAGTTTGTTGTCAATGATGGATGGGTTGCATCCGTTTTTTGAGGCTATATATTTGATGGTATTGAGTTCAGTTTGGTAGTCAGGGGAGTTCATGGGTATGTTGCCCCCAATACTCTTAAAACTCCATACTCTTGAACAATTCGAAATTTACAAACATTCCATTTCACATCCTCAATTCATACTCAATGACCAACTTAATTTCAAATCTCATACCCTCTTCAACATCATCACAAACCCCTCCTAAAAACACCTCCACCACACCCACTTCCCCCACCACATCGACTCCTCCCACTACCTTCCTACGACCACCAGACCTTACATACTAGAAAACTACTTAGTCTGCAACCAAGCGCCGAAGAAGAATAACATAGTTCGAAACGCGTCCGCCGCGACTCAAAAAGGTCAGTTCTGCACAGCAAGATAATACATATGAATAGTTCTACTGCAGTTCACGAAAAATGGATAACCACAACAATAAGCTTTTTAATTGTACGTAATAGTAGTATTGTTTTATATACCAAACATCAATCATTCTTATCATTAATTAAATCGTATAATATTCCAACTTATCAACAGAGAACTCACTTTGGGTGAAGGTACCACACTGAATGTGTTCATGATTCTATCCGGATATTCTTCTCTGATTTTTGAAATAAGCAATGTTCCCATACCAGATCCTGTACCACCTCCAAGTGAATGAGTCATTTGAAAGCCCTGGAAAAATCGGAAAAACCAGTACTTAAGGTTTAAAGTTCAGGAACCTATTTTTGTAATCGTATTGATAAGAAGCGTGTAGTTTAGAAACGTGAGGAGATGAAAACATCGATGTATAATCGCTGGCCTAGGTCAACATTGCATTATATGTTTTGCATCCTCAGAATAGCTCATCAGATTGGAATATTGCAGTGGAAATATGAAGAGATAAATTAATACCTTAGGTAGGTATTTAAAAAGTTAAGATCTGTTTTATTGTGCGTAGTATAACAATGTAATGCTACAAAACCACATTACTACAGTGCAGTATTTCACTGTTAAAAAATAATTACAGTATGTCATAAATTATATAAGAAGTTTCAAATCTGACACCGCTATATTTCTTCATGAGCAGTTGAAAAACTCATAGGATTGAAATATTATAATGGAAATATCATGGAATGAATTAAAATTACAAAGATGAGATTAAAATAGAAATCGACATTTTTGAGTTAACATTTTTTTTCTTTGCTACACTCAGTTATAATATTAACGCCATTTAATATAGAAAGTTAAGACGCTCAGTGTTCAAATTCAATTTGAGCAAAGTATGTCAAGAAAAACATTGAGTGTACTGTGGGTCGTCTGACGATGCCTTGACAACAGAGTGCAAACGGCCGTCACGCCATAACGTGAGTTATAATTTCCACTTTAGTAATTTTAAGTTTTTATTATATATTAGTAGAAACAAGATGGATTAACTTGTTATGTGGATTTAACGACTTGCAGTCAAATATTCATTAAGAATAAGTAAAATTTACTTTGAATATTTGACTGCAAGTCGTTAAATTCACAAGTTAATATTAACAACGCAGTTCGTCATGGAACAAGAAATCCAGGAACAAGATGGATCTTCAACATAAAAAATAATGTATTATTATTATCTGTGCTAGTTTTTTCTTTTTGTAAGAGTATTTACCGATACGTAAATGGATTTTTTTGTATCCTAGATGAATAAAAAGATAACTTTAAAGAAAAAATTAAGCATTTACCTGCAAACAATCACATCCTTCAGCCTCTTTCCTGACCACATCAAGTACTGAGTCTACCAATTCAGCTCCTTCAGAATAGTGGCCTTTAGCCCAATTATTGCCAGCCCCGCTCTGGCCATAAACGAAATTATCAGGTCTAAAAATTTGCCCAAAAAGCCCTGATCTCACTGACTCCATAGTACCGGGCTCAAGATCCACCAGAACTGCTCGTGGTACATATTTTCCTCCTGTTGAGAAACCATGAATTGCTTACAGTTCACCTCAAAATAGACTTACTATGAATGGAACGAAATTAGTAAGTTATAACTTAATAAATAAAGCTAAATATATTAATACAGTACGATACTAGGAAAAACCCTGCATCATTTAAAATTCTGCTTTGAACAGGCAATAAAAAGTTTTTCATAATACATTTTTTTGGTAGCCTTCTTACTATAATTGCAATGAAGTAGGTATTTGAATCTTACTATTGCTGAAATTGCTAGATTCATTATTATTTTATAATCTTTGACATAGGCAGGAATGTTATAAAAATATTCTTTATCCTGTCATTTATCTCGTTTAGTGATCAAGAGAAAAAATAACTAGATGCACATTACGCAGTTTTATTAATGGAAAGAGAAATAAAAAGCTTGGTTCTATCAAATATAAAAATGAAAAGTATATAAATAACTATCTTTTCTTATTAGAACATGATATGAGGTTTTAATAGAAAGATTCTAAAAATAATATTGAAGAAATGGGTATAATATGAGTTATTAAATATAATTGGAAATGTTAAGTGAAAGATTATTATACAAACCAGTAGCTTCATTGTAGTAAACATTTATTCTTTCTAGCTGTAGATCAGAGTCACCACGATAAGTCCCTGTTTCATCAATTCCATGTTCATCTGATATTACTTCCCAAAACTGAAACAGGAAAAATTTTTCATGATTGCGCATTAATTGTCATCAAAAATAATCAATATTATTATGATCAAGCATTGAGGATTACACCTCAATCTACTGTGTAGCTTCAGGTGATGGATTTTTGCACTTGACTTACTGATATCAGTTGTATAACTGATTTATATAATATTTATTATAGGTTGTTCAGTAACATAACTGATCAATTTAAGTTTTTCCACAAGAAACAATGAAATAATACAATTTCTTAGCCACAACAAAATTCAAGAAAACGCTAGCAGTGCATGACCTTGTGACTCAATTAAAAACATGGATAGACAAGACAATCATGGATAAAGCTAAAAAGAGGGCTGTAAATCTGTTCCAAGGAGTGACTTTGGTTGACCACCTAGTGTCGACAACAAAGAGGCTGGAGGAACAACAAGGAAAGATATTCCCGCAGGACATAATGGCCTCTCTAAGAAACATTGTTAGGGAGGAAGTACAAGAAGCCATGCAGACCGAGCAGAGGCCATCTACACGCAAATCCTTTGCTGCAACTGTTCGAGGACCAAAACTTAATATACCTCATGTGCCAAGTGTCCATAAGATCCCAAAATCAGCGGAAAATATTGTTCTTGTCTACCCGGGGAAGAATGCAGAAGGGAAGCCAGTTTGGAATTCCGATGTGACCAAGCAGAAATTGGTAGAAGCAATCAATCCAGCAGATGAGTTCATCCAGGTTAGGAATGTCAGAAGGATTCGAAATGGAGGTGTGCTTGTAGAAACAAAAGACAGGACTTCGGCAGTGAAGGTGGCGGCGGCCCCTGGTCTGAGACAGAGTGGTCTGGTGGTAGGTAAGTTTAAGAAGAGCCTGCCTAAAGTTATGGTCTATGGTATACCGGGCGATAAGACAGACGAGGAGGTAGTAGATTGCATTTTGAAACAAAATAGAGAGGACAGAGGAGAAGATGAGGCTTTCAAGAAAGGTTTCAAGAAAAGTGAAGTCCATAAAAGCAAGGAATGAGAATGAGTGTCACTGGGTAGTGGAGTGTGCTCCTGAAGTGTGGAATTGGCTAAAGAGCAAAGAACGAGTTTATATTGAGTGGAATGCATGTCGTGTAAGGGATTATGCAGATGTAGCAAGGTGCTACAAATGTCAGGCCTATGGGCATGTTGCAAAATATTGTAACGAAAAAGTTACTTGTGGCCACTGCACAGAGGAGCACGAATACAAGGAATGCACAAAAAAGGAACTGCCAGCGAAATGTGGAGCATGTAAGAGGTTTGGCCAGAAGCATGACCACTCTGTACTAGACCGTGAATGTCCTGCATACCAGAAGGCAGTGAAGAACAGTGTTAGCAAAACCGACTATGGATGTTGAAGGGAATGCACCGGTTTTGGGGACATACCAAATACTAGCCCAGAGGACTGAAATAAAAAGTGATGTATTTAATGATTTTGACAACCACAGTATTGTGATTGTACAACAGAATATCCGTAGTCTAAGATCCAATTTTGATGCTTTTACTTTACAATTAGATGTCTTAGATAGGAAACCTGATGTTATAATATTAACAGAGATCTGGGTGGATGATCGTGAGATTGGGAGATATTCCTTGCCTGAGTACACAGTTCATTCCAAATGTAATAACACAAATAGAGCAGGAGGAGTAGCAGTGTTTGTATCAGATCGACTCACTTGTGTTACTCTTGATGATTGCAATATGACAACAGCAGACCGCAAGCACTTACTGTTATCACTGTCTCATAACACCAAAATAGATCTACTAGCAATTTATAGATATCATAACTTTTCTGAAGATGTTTTTACTAAAGAGTTGATGGATTCTCTTAATCTTATCAAAAATCCAAATGTAATTATTAACGGTGATATAAACCTAAATATCCTTGAAAAAAATCGTAATTCTGATAATTATTTGATTCAGTTAGCCAGTCTCGGAATGAAGTCTTTAATCAATACACCCACTAGAGTTACCAATGTTTCCCAAACTTGTATAGATCATATTTTCTATAGAGGTAAAATTGATAGTAAACTAGTTTACAGCTCCTGCGTCCTTCAGACTTCCATAACAGATCACTGGATGACTGTAGTTTGTATAGAATCAGAAGATATTGAGAGCAATTCCAGAAATCTGTTTGAACATAAAAGAGTAAATGAGGCTAGATTTATATCTCTCATAAGGAATGTTGAATGGAGTGATGTATATATCTGTGACACAGTCTCTCATGCAGTTGAAAAATTTACTGCTAAAATAAAAAACTGTCTTGATGAATCAGTAGTAAGGAAGAAGAATAATGATAAACGAATTTTAAAGCCATGGATTAACACAGAGCTTAAAAGAGAAATTGACAAGAAAAACCGATTGTATAAATTGAGTCGCCAACAGCCTGATAATATAGACCTTAAGCGTGAATATAACATGCAGAGGAACACTCTATTGAATAAATTAAGGTTTAGGAAAAAATCATACTACTCGGCTGAACTAGAAAGGAATTTAAATAATAGCAAAAAACAGTGGGCAATAATAAAAGACTTGACAGGCGAAAAAAAGAGATTGAGCAGAATAACACTGAAGGATGAGGCAGGATCCTTGAGAACGTGTGATAATGAAGTGGCTAACATGTTTAATAAATATTTTTGCACAATAGGAGATGCGCTGAGAGGAGAAATAGTGAGGGATAACAGTCTCATTAATGATGCATACAAGGTTTATGAAAACAACTTCCAAGATATCAATATCAGAGATTCAATTTTTTTCCACCCAACATCCAGGGACGAAATAATGCACATAATATCTGACTTGAGAAATAATAAAGCTCCTGGCTACGACAATATCACCCCATCCCTAGTGAAGGCTATTGCAGAGTACATCATAGATGTTTTAGTATATATTTATAACTTAAGTTCAAGTACTGGAGAATTTCCCTCAGGTTTTAAAAAAGCAGTAGTAATCCCTTTATTTAAGAAAAATAGTAAGATGCAGGCCACAAACTATCGACCAATATCACTGTTGTCTATATTCTCTAAAATTTTGGAGAAAATTGTTAAAATGAGGGTTAACGATTTTCTAGAGCAGCATCATTTCTTCAGTAAGAAGCAATACGGATTTCAAAGTAAACTGAATACTGGATCAGCAATTACTGAGTTCATGTCGGAAGTGTTCAATGGTGTGAATGATGGGAAGTCATGTGCTGCAATATTTGTTGACGTCATGAAAGCATTTGATATGGTTGATCACAACATATTATTGAAGAAAATGTATCTAGCAGGAATTAGAGGTGTTGCACATGAATGGTTCAAGTCCTACCTGACTGGAAGATTGCAACAAACTAAAGTAAATAACTCTCTTAGTGTTTGTGATGAACTGAAAATCGGCGTACCGCAGGGTTCTGTGTTGTCTGGTTTGCTTTTTTTAATTTACATCAATAGCTTATGTAATGGTGTGTTTAGAGGTAGCTTAGTGGCTTTTGCTGATGACACAGCGCTCTTCTACAAATTCAATACAATGGCCGAATTGCATGTTAATATGCAGAATGATGTGAATTCACTTAGATGGTGTTTCACCCGCAACATGATGGTAATGAGTCCTAAAACAAAATACGTCATATTTCAGCTTAGAAAAATAGCAAGCCTTACTGCACCTCTAAAGTATCACGGGATTGACTGCTCCCTTCAGGACGGTTGTGATTGCCAAGATCTGGAACAGGTTGAGTGCATGAAGTATCTTGGCATATGGGTGGATAGCAAGCTGAGTTGGAAGAGTCATATAGCTTATTTGAAGGGTAAGCTAGTGAAATATATAAGGATTTTCTACCTCCTAAGGACGGTTTGCAATAAGGAGTTGATGAGAAAAATTTACTTTGCACTCATCAATTCACATTATGACTACGGATTGGAAGTTTGGGGGGGAGCATACAACTCTGTGTTGCACCCACTTACTATTCTGCAGAAGGCTTTTGTTCGAATAATTTCTCACCAAGCACGTACAGTGCATTCTGCGCCAATTTTTAAAGAACTGAGAATCCTGCCCCTTAGATATTTATATATTTACAAAGCATTGAAATTGTACTATGATAGAAGCGGGGAAATGCGACTGTTTGAAGCCCGCAGAGTTGCAAGAAATCAATTGAATGTGATTGTTCCAAGGCCTCACCTGACCATTTTCAAAAGATTTTATTTATATCTGGCACCTTCGTTTTTTAATCTACTCCCAGACAGGTTGAAGGAGTGTAGGATAAAGGCTTCATTCTGTAGACAACTATGTAATCACCTTGCACAGCAAGATGATGTAACAAGATATTTTAATAGCATAACATGAATTATATTTAGTAGAAATATAGGTTACTTGTGCATGTGGAAATGTTGATGTTATAGTCACTTATCCGAAAGAGTTTTAGTTTTTGTTCCATGTTGTCTTTGTATCTGACTGTTCAAGTATATTTTCAATGATTGGAGTTTGAATAGAGTTTGGTCCCATACATTGTCTTTTACATTTATGGGGTCTCTAATATTTGTCACATTCATGTTTTAGATAGGGTTAATATTGGGTCAAGAAGTGGAATTCTGTTTGCAGTTAAAAGTTGTCAGCTTATTCTAGACGCGGCTTTTAAGTCTAAAATTGGGAGCCTCAGCTGATTCAGGAGTATTTCTTTGATGTTTTTATATTTAATTTTATTTCATTTTTCTTTGTTTTTTTTCTATTTTCTATTGTTTTTCCCCCCTCTTACCCTAACAGGTTCTGTAACCTTTGGGATTTTGTTATCCAGTTAAATGTTTTTGTATTTATTTTAAATAGAATTTTATTTTAGAAGTTGGATTTTTGTAATAGAATGTATAGGAATTTAGTATTTGTTGTGAATTGTTGTATTTTCTGGATAATAAAATTGGAGTTTTTGAATTGAATTGAATTGAACTTCAATAATTTAAGTATTCAGCTTCAATAAGCTAATAATATTAACAAAAAATTCTAAAAATATTTTAATAGATTTATAAATAGTAAAAAAAAATTAAGTAATACTGTAGGAAAGTAACAGTAAAAATGCGGTGATTAAAACAGATCAACAAAATAATTTTTTTTAATTTAATTTTTTAGTTAAAAAGCTAAAAATTGCATCGATTTTTGAAAAAAATGCATCGATTTAAAAAAAATGCATCGATTTTAACTTAATAATATAAATAAATTAATTATTAAATAATTAATATTAATATAATAATAAATTCATTTATAATTTACAATCTTTGATATTTTCCATGACGAAATGCTTGATGAACAATCTAATATAAAAAATGACCCTGAATTTCTATTTAAAATATGATTTTCACTCACTTTTATACTGGAAATAATGGAAGGATGCATATATATAGTATCTTCAGTATAAGTGAGTGGAAATCATATATTAAATAGAAATACAGTGTCAGTTTTGATTTTAGAATATTAATTTATCTTCCAAGAGAAAACCAGTTTGAATTTCTAAATCTTACAGGTTACTGCAATAATTACTATACGGTACTCTTCATCTTTTCAAACATTGCTGATAAATTTTGCAATAAAATGTATTGGAAATTCACGTATGGTAGGCCTGATAATAATAAAGCACTTTTAGCTTGAAATATTATAAATTTATTGTTGAAGCTACTGTATGTTGATATAATTTTCAAACGATGGGTAATTGTGCCGCAGATGTTAGCAAATAAAAAATCACTTGAAACTTCACCAATTTGTAGTATTATGTCTCCTGATCACAATTATCAAGTTTTTAAGTGTCGGTCTCAATTAAATAATTAATTATTCAATATTGAAAACCTACCTTTCGAACAGAGCCCCAAAATGACTATCTTCAGCAATTAACTTTAATTGAGTGTTTAGAATGCATGAATCTTTGCAACACAATAATTTCATTTTTATTTATTAATTATTTACTCATGCAATTTATCTACTTAATAATAAAGGTATTTTCAATTTGTTCCAAAATCTCATCACTTGATGCATCGCACATAATTATACATAACCTGTAGCCAGCTAGCCACAGCCTGGGTTTTAGACTTTTGGGCCACGACCTTTCAAATCTACGCATGTGCGAACATTTCGCAGAAGCGTAGTCTGCGTGAATGGAACGAAGTGGAATGGAACTGCATAACCAAACCTTTCCTAACCTGGCTAGATGTGACTGTACCACTTACCTTTAAACCTTTTAAATATTTACAGAGGTGGTTCAGTCACATCTAGCCAGGTTAGGAAAGGTTTGGTTGTGCAGTTCCATTCCAGTTTCCATTGATGTTCTGATGTAGATGGCACTGATATTATAATGATGGCACTCCATTGCTCTAACTATCTGTTCGTCTATGAAATGATGTTATGCTTAAGGTACTATAAAGGCTTTTCAGAGCCGTATTTATGTTCAAAAGGTGAGTTTTTAATATTGAATAATTAATTATTTAATTGAGACCGACACTTAAAAACTTGATAATTGTGATCAGGAGACATAATACTACAATTTGGTGAAGGTTTAAAGTGATTTTTTATTTGCTAACATCTGCGGCACAATTACCAAATTATGTTCCTAGAGCTCGCTTAGCTTGAAATATTATAAAAAGCTCAAGCTACTGTATGTTGATGTAATTTCCAAATTTCGTTCAACGCTTTTGATTTAATCCAATTTAAATTCGGATCTTGTAATAATAACGTATATCACCAGATAATAAAGCTTCATCTTCAAACTGAAATGTTCCTTGAATACTCTAGCTTACTTATAATAACCGAAAAAACATAGGCTACTTAAGAAAGAAAATTCAAATATTTGAAAAATGAGTGTTGAGCGTTCGAAATTATAATAATATCCCATGGTTAATCTTGGAATGATTTATTATTATTATCTCTATGACCAGTTTTAGAAAACTTTTGGGAGCTCTGAGTTGGAAGACTTATTCAAGCCAGTGCCCTAGCAAATAGATCATATTATAGAAATTTCTGTGAATGATTCAAATAATTTTATAAAACTTACTTTAGCACCAATTTGATTACCGCACTGTCCGGCTTGAAGATGAACAATTTCCCTCATTTTTGAATTTTGAAGTTTTAAAATCTAAAGCTTTAAAACAAAAATTTTGGAAGACCAAACTGAGTTATGACTTCAAATAGAATGATAATTTAGAATGAAAGTAACTTCACATGGTTCAACAATAATTATTTACAAACACATGGATAAATGAATTAATATCAAACTATGGGCTTACCAAGTACTACCTATTAGGTTGTTCAATATATTTTTAAAATTATTTAGTACTGTCAAAGTTGAAGTTGGCTCTACACTAAAATTTATTTCAATAATATTCTGTCATTATTGCTTGAATAAAACTATTTAAATCAAGTTCAAAAGTATACTTTCAAAAAGACCGCTCAGTACCGACAGTGCAGTGTACATAATAATGCTCTTGTCATTTAGTGGAATTAATAGAATAAATATAACTTCTTTGTGATTTAAAAAAATAGGAAATTTTGACTATAGCTTGAATTGAGGTGGAATATTTTTATTCTAAAAATATCCTCTTTTACAAACAAAACAGTAAAAATAAAACAGATGGTGAGATTTGAAAAGTCAGGAGAGCGCTCTTGCGGACAGTTTTTGCTTCAGCACTCAGCTATCTCGTTCATTTCTAACTTCTCCGCAGTTTGCGAGATAGCATCAATTCAATCACAATCGTTTGGGTGTTGAATTTCAATGAAAATGTGCTTGAATATGTGTTGTGATTTATTGTAATTTTTTAATGTGACTTGTGTTATTATATCGGATAATTCCAACGAAGAAGTAAGTATAGACAAAGATTCTCTCATTGAACTGTATTCCCTTTCTATTTGTTCAGCTGGACGATTATTCCTATTTGGGTGTGTGATTTGTTTACATTTTGGTAGACTGATAATATTCACTTTACTTTTACTCTCCTTATTAAATCGAGATGCACACAGCACTATTAAAAAATTACTCATTCTTTGACAGTCTATTGTTTTGTAATATTCGTTTACGAATAAATGACAGATCTCCAATCATTTAAATGTTTGGCCTAATTCCGTTCTGATAGGGTGACATTTCATTTGTAATTTAGCCGGTTTCTTATAGATTTTAGTTGGATAATAATTTCGAATTAAATACTTCGCCTTTAATAGCTTGGTACTTCTTTTACCAATGATGAATCATGTCATGGAGAATCATTACTGTTGATCTTTAGTGGTTTGTAAGTTTTCTTGGGTTGAAAGGTTACTGTATTTCCTTTTCCCATGATCTCGAAATTAGAATTTTTATAAGAAGAATTGTCAAGATGTTACGAGCATGCTGGTACTATGCTAGAATAATCCTTAATAGAAAAAGAAATGAGTTTGACCATCTAGGATGGGTGAAGGTATTTATGACAAAATTCCACTCTTAGACTATAAATTACCTTCTGTGAGCTAGGTAGGTTTTGTTTGTAACAATTTTTTTAAAAGTTTCCTTCGTATATACGCTATTTTGCTGTTGGAGTAGTTTTATGTTGAAATATCTGTTTGAAAATTTGAGGGCCTGTTTAATGAAGTCCAAAGCTATTCAATCTTCAATTTAGTTTTTCAGATCTTGTTGGCTACACTAGTTGTCTTGATCTATGTGTAAATGATTCGTCATTTTTGTTTCAATTTCCAGTTTGATTGTACATCATGTAAATTATTTATAACTTGATGTTTAATAATGACAACATTAGCAATGATAACATTAATAGAATACAGAATGTTGTCTAGACAATGCACATACAATTTAATGTCAAACTAGACAATGGTAGTCACGAATTTTGGCTGTATGTAATAATATATTTTTCTTTTAGCAAACTATGCCCCGATTTTCCATTTCATTTGTCGTTGTCTTCCTTCAAGGATTAGGGAAATGCCTGTTTCGACTTCAAACACTGTAGGCCTTGGGCCTACCACATCCATCGTTTTCGATGTCTGCCTATACATCACCTTCCAAGTTGCCGATAAGAATTGACAGCTCTAGGAATACTGTACGTCCATTCTCCATCCGCTCTACAGTGACATCTTCCCTCTTTCGTCTTCAAGCTTTGCTAAAGAAACTTATATTAATGGTTGAAATAATCCAAGGATATTATAATAATTATTAACAATCGTTGAATCAATGTAGATGGTAATGGATTTCGAATTCTCAATTTAACTCTATCAAACTGGTGAAGAAATTGAACTCAACAATTCAGGTTGTAGCCGAATTGATTGATATTGCTGATATGAAGATTGTTACCATGGCATATCTTGAATATTTTGATCCTCTGTTACTCTATGTTGTATTGTTGCTTAGTGAGCTTCGAGTCACAGCCTTTGAGTGTTCAGAGTTCAGAAGAGAGCACTAACAGACATCTATCAGAAGTCACATCGATATCCATGAAAAGATTTGTTCAAGGCAGCATGGATCTTGCCTATGCCCTGCCTCTTCCTTTTACCCTGTATGTCGTTTAAATTGAAGGCTAACTGGATTACAGGAGCAGATGTCCATTTCTTCAACACAATAAACAGGGGAATTGTGAGATTTGAGACACATAGGACTTCTTTTTATGCAGCGAGTCCAGAGTACTTGGTGAAGAATAATAAATAGACGATGCCCTTCCGGCTGACCTTAAGAATTAGTTATACAGAACCGGTGTTCAGAAATCCTGGCTTCAGGCGACGTACTTTTATAGTATGAATGAAATTTTAAATCCTTGAAACAATTGTTTAAATGTAAATCATATTTACATGTTTTTATTTTATGAAATCTTTTATTTGTATGACGTGTTGAAAGTGTATTAACTACAATGCATAACATGTACTAAGAACAATAAATGCACTAAAGACTTTCGGTATACAAATATTGACAACACCATCAAGTAGAATCAAAGTATAATGCGAAAATTCTATAAATTCTATTACCCAAAAAATATCACTTCCCCAGGAGTGGTCAAATTTTTTGGATAATAGCATTCATCGAATTTTTGCATTCATCTAATTTGTGATTAATGGCTTAATTTGTGGGCCGTATGATTCTGCGAACACAGATTAAAATTAATAAATGTACAAAGCTTTTGCCGTGGTGTAAAAATGAACCTCAGAATCTTGCAAGAAGTTACATTGGCTGAAAGCCTACGCTGTACCTTTCAATTTAACGGGTTGAAAGGGGCCTTCCACTCTTCATGTAGTTCGTTCGCCTGTCATTGACTGATACAAGACACTTCTTCTCCCTTTAGTACTTCCCCCTTTATTTGAAGGGGTCCTACTAGCTCTTAGCAGTATTGAATAAGAAAGACCACCCTTAAGTTGCTTTATTTGCTGAGCACTCCAGGGACTACAAAGGAGTGTCACGTATATCAAGTATCTATAGCATATTCCTGGATCTCATATGTTTAGGCATGCATATGCAGATACTTTTTACTTTCCAATTCCCTTGTCATAATGTAGGATTTAAGGTAACTGTACTTACATTATTACGTATTTACATTACGCTATAAATTACCGAAATTACCTAAGACAATATTCAGCCTAATCATCCCATTACCTAATTAATCTTACCTGGTGGTTTTGATCCAAAGAAATTGTAGGTCCATCCAAGAAGGCAACGTAGTCTAGTGTTCACGCGCCTATCCACTCATCTGTCGAGCCCTGAAAGCTGGTGTAGTGTCGTCATCTCGGACTCTTTTCACGATTTCGTCTTTCTTCAATTAATTTTCAAGTACTGTGAATTTTCTAAAGGAAATTTATTGGAGATAAAGTTATTTAATTAACCTTAATTAAGTAATTGACCTTCAACCAATTATTAAGTTCAGACTATTGGAATTGCGTATCAATTTCTTCCTTTCATTTTCTCTAAAAATTGAATATTTAATCTGCAACCTACATATTGGAAACTATAATCCTTGCAATAAGATCAATCCCTATCTTGAGATGTGATCAGCACAGTTGTAACACAAGAAGCAGGCACAACATAGATCTTCCGCAACATAGGCTAGACAAGTTCAAGAGTACCCCAATCTATGCGGGCTCGTACTTTTTCAATATTCTACCGGTCAGTCTAAAATCATTGAAAAATTCAAACTCACTTTTTCTAAAAAAACAAACAATATTTTATCACCAGACCGTATTACAAAGTGACTGAATATATTTAGGAACATACTTTTCAACACCTGAGGACATATTAATGTGAATTAACACATGAGCTCAACCCCTGACGATCCTGATAAGGAGATAATAATTTGACGATTCCCCGATCCATGGACCGTGGAGAAGACTCTGGATGTAAGATGTAAGTACTTGAAAATTAATCGAAGTGAGTTAAAAGACGAATAAAATAACTTGAATACCCAAGAAGTACTATCCTTGATATCATGATATACAAATCTATGTTAATCTATGTTCGCAGAATCATACGTCCCACAAATTAAGCCATTAATCACAAATTAGATGAATGCAAAAATTCGATGTATGCTATTATCCAAAAAATCTGACCACTCCTGGGGAAGTGATATTTTTTGGGTAATAGAATTTTCGCATTATACTTTGATTGTATTTGAAGCTGTTGTCAATATTTGTATACCGAAAGTCTTTAGTGCATTTATTATTCTTAGTACATGTTATGCATTGTAGTTAATACACTTTCAACATGTCATACAAATAAAAGATTTGACTGCAAGTCGTTCAATTCACATAAAAAGTTAATATTAACAACGCAGTTCGTCATGGAACAAGAAATCCAGGAAAATAAAAACATGTAAATATGTTTTACATTTAAACAATTGTTTCAAGGATTTAAAATTTTATTCATACCATAAAAGTACGTCGCATGAAGCCAGGATTTCTTATCAATCCTTGATTACATGCTATAACATTATCGAGTGCACTTAATTAAATAATTGTATGATCTTATCAAAAATGCTGTATATATATAGCGTATGGTTTTTTCTTTCAACAAGTTACAGATACCTTTCTTAAGCCAAGTCACAATTTAACATCTAGTTCCTTAAGCCACCTGCCGGCAGCTTGCGTCAATAAATAAAAATCCTTCATCTCTCCTTCATACTTTCTCAATGGACATTCCTGAACAATATGACTCATCGTTTGTAGTGATCCACATTCGCAGTCTGGGGAGTCAACAAACCCCCATCTGTGCATGAGTGCCCGACAGCAGCCAACTCCAGTTCGGACTCTATTGAGTGCACACCACATACGGCGGGGGAGTTGGAAACCTGGGAGTCTTGTTGATGGAATTTGTATGTTTTCACACTGACCCCTATTCAGGTTGTCCCACAGTCTTTTCCACTCTTCTCCTGGATCATATGGCACGCCCATCAGCTGTTGAGCCAGCATGACAGGAGGGTGTCGTGATCTGAGCCTTCCTCTGCAAGCATAGGGAATATCCTCATGGATTGGAAGAACAGCATTATCAGACATCCTCCTGAATTCCCTCAGCAATGCCACTTTTCTCCTTACCTCACATGGTGCTATGTTGCTGAGAACTGGGAGGAAGTACACTGGTGTAGGCTTCAGTGTCCCAGTTATAATTCGCATGCAAGTGTTCAGCTGAGTATCAACAAGTTTTGTATGTGCACTATTCATCCAGACAGGGCAACAATACTCTGCACAGGCATACACTAGCCCAAGTGCAGAAATACGCAAATTTTCTGCAGTTGCTCCCCAGCCTGATCCAGCAAGTTTCTGAATGATGTTATTTCTAGTTGAGAGCTTTCCTGCCAGCTTCTTCAGGTGTTCCTTGTATGACAAGGTTCTATCCATTGTCACTCCCAAATATTTTGGATGTGGGTTATGTTTAAGAACCCTATCATTGTGCTGTATTTTAAGTACTCTGGCTGCTTGCTTGTTATTCAGATGAAAGCACGAGGCTTCAAAAAAAAAAAAAAAAAAATGCTGTAGATCAACAGTTAAATATACCATAAGCCATAGGAGACGTCCAAATCTCTTGAAAAGCATTTATATTTTGAGAAAAGACTTATAAATTTATACAATTTAACATGTAAAAGATAGGCGAAAACGTGAAAAGAGATCTGGATGACGTCACTGCATCAGCTGACTGTGGCTTGCTACTGCGCATCATGTTGAAAGTTGAACACTACCTCCTCTTCTTGGGTGCACCTTGGGTCCATCCATTACCCATAATATCATTACCATTTTCCACTCATTTTTGCATGCTCAAGTCCGAATTAGTACTCATGTGGTCATCATCAGGACGAAAAAAATTGCCGAGGAAAACTTTTATTTTAGTTTTTCCCCAATAAGGTAATGGGATGATTAGGCTAAATATTGTCTTAGGTAATTTCGGTAATTTATAAGGTAATGTAGATTTTTATTGTGAATTCACCTAAAACGTTCTTCTCAGAGTTCTGCATTAAATGAAATTTTCACAATATTTAAAACACTCCGGAAATTCAAATAGCCCAAAGTTATAATGGAATTTATAAATGTTGAATATTTATTTGCGTTGTTACGATTATAGTAATCTATTATTGCATTTTATCTAATCGTTACTCAGCTCAAAACTTCCTATGTAATAACATTAATTTTAATATAAAATATTTTTTACTTTTGTCAGATTGTTTATCACTAAATGCACTCCTTTTTAGATGCTGTGTGCTTTACAATCTGTTCTCAGCTATAAACTTTTCCATAAGTTATTTAAATAACTTTTGTCCGGTCTCTGAAAATCTAGGCCTATTGATAAACTGTCGAGGTTATCGCACAAACATTCATTGAGTGAATCCCTCGATTGGCTGTTGAGATCGATGAAATTGAAATTACTTTTCTATTGGTATGCTATGTTGCATTTCACCATTGGAGTGGCTTATGCAATCCTTCAACTGTCACCGTAGTCTCGATTATTCGAACTTCCGTGTTATCCGACCCTTCCCGAATTTGTTCCATTTCCGTGCAGGGAATGTAGATTAGTTTCGTTGTTCAATATAGCCTACTGTACTCTGTACAATATATTCTGTTACTTTGACGTACCGCGTACCGTACTGTCATGTACGTTTTAATCAGTTTTTTCAACTAAAACAATTTAATTTTCGAAGCTTCAATTCGCCTGTGAAATTGGGAAAAATATTCCTTTCATAGAATGGTCCTGGTTACCGGACCTGACCACAATTGGTTTAGATTGCGATTCTACTCTATAATTTTATGATAATGATGATGATGATTTTCATCTTTAATATTCAATTCCTTCATATCATGAAAGAATGGTAAGTAGTATTTGGTTAGTACACTGTAGTAGTGTAATAGAATTTGGTATTTTTTTTTTTTAAATTTAAACAAATTTGAGTTGATTAATTAGTCACGTCACAGGAGACATATTACTGAAACTGTCCTTATAATAGTGAATGCCTTTTTCTAGGTGTTACTAGGCATAGTTATTATTACTATCCTTCTTTATTTAAGAAAAATATAGCTAATACCTGGAAAGGGTTCTAATGAATGAGACTAAGTTGTTTGTGGAAAATTTGTTCAAATAAATTTAAAACTGGATTTAATAACCACATTTATTAAAAATAGTGAGTTTCGGTTGTTATACTATTATCAATCTCAAACAAAATCTTGTCGCAATGGAGTTTGTTTGAGATTGATAATGGTATTACAACCGAAACTAGTATCTTACTATTTTAAATAAATGTGGTTGTGACAACTTCGTCTTATCATTCATTATGGATATCTTTTTCAATATCACCTTCACCACTACAAAGAAAGGAAAAGGGTTCTCTTTTTCTGGAGACTGAAGTCTTTGACTATGATATTCCTTGTAGTTTACTTTCCAATCTTCAATCGTATATTCCATTCCATCTAATATTCTAAACCCAAAAATAATCTGTTGGACTAGTGTAATAAATTATTTCTGAAGTGACCTCATACTCATAAAGGAAGTGATTCTTTGTTCCAAGCTTTTGGGAACCGTATTTATGAACCTACATTGAGGTCTATTTATTTCAAGGTAGACTTGAAAGCATTCACTCGAAATTCTTTTTGAGTATCCCTTGAGTTGAGGAAGCCTCAAGGTAAGGTCATAAATACGGGCCTAGATGTTTCTTGGGAGCCATTACCATCAGTAGTCTTTTAAAATAGACTAAATACTAATCATTACCTTGGGCCGTCTTGAGCTTTCGCAAGAGAGGATCACAAACTTATGTTGCATGGAAAAAAGTTAAATTGGATTCGGATTATCAAGTTACTTGCTTGCTTTTCAAAGCTTTCTTTGTAGCCTCTGGCAGTCGATGGGGTTTCTTTGTGGTAATTGTGTTGGAATCGTTCTGTAGTGCTCAAGTTAGCGGCAGTCAAGTCAGAATTGTGCTAGGGTTTCTGAAAAGTGGAGTAATGTGATCTACAGTGTATTGACATTGCCTGCTTCTGTTTTTCTTGTGTAGAAGTTTTGTAGAGCATTTTGCTCTAGAAAACAAATTATCTCCTCTTTTTTGGTATTCTAGATTCATATTCTTTCTTTTTCTCTTCTTGGAACAAAATGGACTCTGAAACTAAATTAGTCTAAATGTGTAAATTAATGAAAGACTAGGTAGACTGCCTAAAATGCATAATAAACAAGATGACGAAAAAGCAAGAAATATAGACTAAATAAAGGGGCGCAATAGAAAAGAGAGCAAGAAAATTTAATAAAAATATCTTACAGTAAATTGACTTGTCTACAAAACCGTTATCAATTTTCAAATTTTTAGGGTTGTATTGACGTATCTATTTATCTCAATATTATACAATCAAACTCTATGTAACGAACTTTCAAATAGCGAAAAACTTTGCGTAAAGATTTTTTATGGTGTCCTTTGACATTGCAATCTTGGCAAGTCGACCACACATTAACGAATCTCTCTAAATTGATTTTTTCGTCATACTCGTACATATTCACCACTTCACCGAGCATTGAATCGAGCCGGTAAACGCCTGTTCACAGAAATAACAGCTGATTTTCATTACCGCATCCTTTTTCAGTGCGTTAAAGGATATTACCGCATTCCAGCTGATTGAGAATTTGGAGAAACAGCTGATCTCAGAAGTATTTTTAGTGTTTTACTGCTTTGATGGATTTTGAGGTTATGTTTGATGATGCTTGTTGTACTAGCTCAAGGTTTTTTTCATATTTTAGACTAGTATGATGAAAAATATCGTTCGTAACTCGTCCGGGAAGATGTTTACTGTACTCGTATGATAATACCGCACTCGACTCGTCTCGTGCGTTAACTTATCATACTTGTACAGCAAAACACCATTTCCCGCACTTGTAACGTAATATACTATTAACGAATCGATTTCATTATACAGAGGTTGAACTGTAGTTTTATTAATTGGCTCCTTCACACAATTACAATAATTATTATCACAGTACACAAATCCCTGTTAATAAAATTACGAGTACACAGTATTGTACATAAGAGATAATGACTAAAATTAGAGAAGTGGGTTAGGCTAAATTGGAAGTAGCTGGCCAACTGGACTAAAAGGTTATCACAGAAGTGGAGCGGACTGATGGTTAGGCCAATTGAAAAACTAGTATACTAGCCACTGAACTATGATAATGTGATCATTGAATAAATCCAAGTCATGTGTCGACTCGATTTGAACCAGTACGGTGTCACAAGCGACATGAATGATTATAATGTGTAGCTTAGTACTCCTACGCCTCTGTGACAATTATGAATCTCCACTTTAATGTCAACACATACTCTTGCACTCACTTTCTCTCTCTCTCTTCTCGTCTTCTCTCTCTTTGTCCATCTCCTTCTAGGCCAAGGTCTACTAAAAGTAAAGAGGAAGAAGGAATATAAAGACCCAGTCAAGAAGGGAATACTCTATGTAAGAACAGGATGAGAGCCCACATTATATGTAGGTCTCCCATCCATTAACATGGTGTTGACTATCCTACATCCTGTGTCATAGAATTGCTCAGATGATCTTTATCCCTAAAAAGGTTTCGGAAAAAATGTCGTGGCTTGTTACAATGAACTTATTAAAGTATCTCTCTCATAGTACACAGTAGAGTATCGCTCTCGTAGTACAAGCTGTTTGAAAAAGTTTGATGTGAATTAACTAAAGATAATGGAAAATAAAAATGTTCATTTCAGTTATGTTATTACAAAATATTTTATATTGTTATGGACAAGGTAAAGAAGGAAGAAGTATAATTATCTGCCTGTGTCAATAAGTCTTCCAGTCGAAGCTAATTGGCATGATTGTCTACTTTTCCACGTACTCTCCTCCCCTTGCGGTTCATCTAAATGTCTTTAGAATGTTTACTTAGAACTTTATGGAATGGACTAGAAAATGGGAGAATCCTTATTTGTTTACTTTATAATTTGATAGAAAAATGGAGAGCCTTCTAGTCCTCTCTGGAATGTTGAAAATTGATAAAAGGCAGAGGCTCTCGTAAAAGTTAGTCCGTTGTGATTCAAACGTTAATGTAATAAAGTGACATTGACAGTTTCTGCTCACACAAACCGGATTATCAGTGAGCGCTAATACAAACTGTGTTATATGAACGTTCAATGTGTTAAGTGATAACGCAGTACAGTATATTGTGACAGATTATTATTCAGGCTTCTTTAGCAGTCTATACAGTGACTCGTAAGTGCTTGTAGTGTTTCAACTGTTATGTTTTAGACGCTTCTCCTGGAATTATTGTTCAGTTGTTATTTAATATTTGATCAGCCTTTTAACAGTTAGTGATTGATTTTTGAACAGTAATATAGCAAATTCTTGATTAGCTGAAGATTATCGATTTATCTGCTTCTGATTGATTTCTTTTGTGTGATATAACTGATAAGTGCGAGTTGTCGGAAATTTCTGTTAATAAAGTGCGAGTGTTAAATTTAAGTTTTGCCAGCGTTATTTTAGAGATAGAACCCGAAACTATATGCTCATAGACAACATCTAGATCGAGATGATAGTTGAATCAGTATCAAACTCTACACTATTTGACTGAGTTTATAGAAGATAATGGCTGTTTATTATTTTCTATGCCACTAAGTAAAAATTCTCTTACATATCGTGACATAAAAGTCTTCTGCCAAAAAAGGGAAGAGCAACTGAAAACTCATACCTTGTGTAAAGTTCATGATAAATAATTTAGCTTTCATCTATGCTACTAGCGTTCATGATGCATGCTACTGTAGATGGTGAAGAAATAGACTATATTGTAATAACATACCCAAAACTCTTGCATCATGAAGTTATGCTATTAATATTATTATCAAGGCTAAATTAATACAATCAGATGTTGAGATACAACAGGCCAAAACGACTTTTTCACAAAATTTTAACTAGAGAATCTTGTTAGACTAACTAGATTACGGTTACGTTAGTACCTAACTGCAACTTTACAGGGTAGTTTCAAAAGAAAATTCCACTTAAAACAAGGCAACTTAGTTCTATTTGTGTGAATTTTTTATTCTCAACTTACCAGCGAGTGCTAGATAGATAGAAAAGTGTCTTTATTGATAAACATCAAATACAATATAATGTTACATGCAACTCTTTGATAATAAATCATTACAATATATGTTTTTCTTAAATTTCATTATACATATCCGCAGACAAAACTCATGGTCTTCTGACCGACTGAGGTGTTGGCAATCATATGCTATTTTCAATTGAAAAACTGTTCAATAATTAAACTCCTGGACCAGCTCGTATCTGTACCGCCATGCCATCTTACAGCAACGCAAGATTTATTACCAATACATAACAGATCTTTGTTTAATATTTATATAATCAAGACAATAATAACATTTTAAAGTAGAATTATTGATGGTAGTCTACTTTAGAGAAATAATGCACATTGATATGCAGCTATAAATTTTGGCTTAGAAAAGGTCGTAAACCACGAACTTGACAATCTCTAAAATGACTATAAAGAAATCAAGTCGTTGATTTTCCTTGAGCATTCTATTGGGAACGGATATCCTCTATTCACAAGTAGGAGCACACGCAAATCCTAGACGAACAATCTGGCTTTGCCTTTTGTGCAAGAGTCACCCGATCACTGAAATGATCATCAATCATTTTTTTAAAGCCCTGAGCTAGAGGGAAATATAGCTGATAGGGTGCAGGGCAGTGGGAGGTTGAACCAGGTACAATAAACCCTTGATAAATCATCGGACGATGCAGATTTTCTACTTCTGCACTTCCTATAATGAGAGATTCAAAGTCTTCCTCAGGAAATTTTCTCCGTTCTTCCCTAGAGATAATATTGTAAGAATTATGTTTTAAAAGATCTTAATAAATTGAAGAATCAAATTAGCTATTCATAGTATGCGTTATTCAGAATTTCATTAAAAAAATATCAATATAAAAATGTCCAAACCCATCAATAGTTGAACGCCGTAGTTTTTTAATGCGAACAATTACGTTTTTAAGTTGAAAGAATAGTTCATAGCCTTCAGTATTATATTGGAGGAATTTGTTTTTCTGTCTTATAAATATAACTATAACATTTTTGCCTGTAAATTTCTTTCAAACAACTCATGTTTCTAAAGAAAGCTACGGGGAAAATGCATTTTATGCGCTATTATTTTCACTGTTATTCCATTGTCATGTCTATTAATGATCCCACATGTTTCGTGTGATAAGGACATGGTAATTATAACAATGTGATGTAAGGTTTTTTAAATAGGACATGGTAATTTTTAAAGTGAAAAACGCTTGTAGTAGCCTATGCATATGTTATTTGTTTATCAAGTCATGGAAGTTATTTTTGCATTGCCACTGCTGTGGCCTCTGATTTTCATTTTTTTATGTCGTGCAATTTTTACTTTCATGTTTTACCAGTACGGTATATAATTTTGTAAAAAAATTGCTTCGGTATTTCAAGATGATATATAATATTGTTTTTACAAAGAAACTTATCTCATATTAGGTTTATTTTAATTTACAGTAGTTTACTGCAAAATTAAAAAAGATAGTTTTATTCATCACTCTTTTATTTAATAACATGAAGTGCTTATCAAGAAGATTCTATTATCAATTCGTTTTTGGTCAATCATACCGTATTTGGAACATGGCTATTTTGTTATTCAAATACTCAAAACATTTTGTGTCAATTTTTACTTGATAATAGGAGCGGTCTGTCTCCTTCATTCAAATTATTTTCTATCTCTTTTTCTCACCCCACTATTCCTCAGATCTTGCATAAATCGCCTGTGTTTAATCAGTGCTGCACAAGTTCTCTTGTCGCAACCGGACTGTTTTATTATTTATCTCAGCTTCCCAATGAACTTACCAGAAGGCTCATTAAAAAATTATCAACTTGAAAACATTGACTTCATTCTCTATTCCTTGAAGTTGAAATAACGTCCAAGAATATTAGCTTTACAAATTCCATTTCCCATTTCACCAACCAGTGCGAGGTTTCTTGAAAAAGTTGGAAAACTCATTTTGTTCTGCTTTTCCTACTCTATAAATCAGAAAAAGTCAATAGAGCAATGAATTTGATTATAATGTGGGATTGGATGACATTCTTGAAAGTATTTCAACTGTATAGGGATTGGATTTCTTCAAGTATTGAGCGCTACATAGCTACTTTTTTAAATCAAATTTTGGAAAACTTGGAGTGCTTGCACAGTGGAGCATTAATACTCGGAAATAATCAACATTGGAAAATCAACAAATGATGTGGATTGGTGGCAGATTTTAGCAGCGTGAATACCACCATTCCACAGCATATGTTTGATTTTTTTATGTTGATTATCATCGAGTATTGTGCAAGCACCCTTAGGAAGTAATGAAGCTTATTATTTATTGTCTGTTACATTTCTTAATTAAACTTCAATAAATTTAGACTAAGTATGTGTTGTCAGTTCTTTGTATGCATATACTGTACCGGTAATTGACTTTTCAAAAATTCGAAAAATTAAACAAAAATAATTAGAGACCTAAATTTCAATGTACTTTTAAACTCCAATTTGAATTAAAAACTTAAGTTTTGATCATTTGAAAATAATAAGCGAATGCCGGGAAAACGGTAACAATATTATTAGTTCACTCTGACATTTGAGACATCTTATTTCATATTTAGCAAAAAAATAGTTTTGATAAGAAAACAGTAATGGTATATAGCAAAATCATAGGCTACGTATCACAACTCTGAACACAGTTTGTGAACTGCTTATATAAACAAGAATTTGAGCACTATAAACATTTATTAAATTAGATTGAAAAACAATTTATTATTACGGTTAAAACTTAGTTGGTAGTATTATAATTTAATTTGAGTAAAAGTAGAAAAGAACACTATAAAATTTAAATTGAATATTTTAATTAATGAATCTATCGGAGAAAATCAGATAAATGCTTGAAATATAATTCACATTCCTCGTCACGGGTTTAGGAAAATAAGATATAAATTGAGCAGTAAGAACATGCATAAAATTAGATTAACAAATGATTATTACTGTTAAAACCTAGTTTTAGTAGAATTTTATTGCTATAATAAAACATATTTTAAAACAAAAAAAGAAACCGACTTCAGTGAAATGATAAAATACTCACGTACTAAAAAGTTTAAAATAAAGTATTTACTTTAAACTGAGAAATTTTAAATTTCATACAAGTAATCTTTTGAAGTCGGCGCCAAATATTTTATAAAGATGATAAGAAATTCTATCTAATATCAAAACTAACACTGTATTTTTTTGGAGGATGAAGCCCACATAGGTCTGAGAGTTTTGCGTGGGTAATGAATTGGATGATGGAGATTGATGAGTTGAACCTACAGTTCTAGGTGGGTTCTGAACCACCAGGAAGTGATTGATAAGAAATTCTATCTAATATCAAAATTAACACTGTATTTCAATTAAATTTGATTTACACTCACTTTTACAGTGTCAGTTTTGATATTAGATTGTTTAATTATTTCGTCATGGAAAACATCACAGAGTAATTCTGTTATATTTTGGAAGTTTATGGGAAATTTGGCGCCGACTTCAAAAGATTACTTGTATGAAATTTAAAATTTTTAATCGAGGCTATTCCTCTGTGCAAGCACCCTTATTCTTGGGCGTGAGATCTACTGTTCATAAAACAGTTATAATTATGTCTGTAGGCTACACCATAGGCCTACTCCAATGTCTTTTTGGTGCAATGTCATTGCATCCAGAATTTTCAGTTTCCTCTATTCTGCTCATTCAATGCTCTTATATATGGATGAGTTTGTATAAATGTTGTTCGTATGCGATTGTGAGAGAAGTTTCCGACACTAGACGGATGACAAGTTTCTCTGTGTTGTGCTGCCTAGTGATTTACAAATTATAATAAAACATATTTTAAAACAAAAAAAGAAACCGACTTCAGTGAAATGATAAAGTACTCACGTACTAAAAAGTTTAAAATAAAGTATTTACTTTAAACTGAGAAAATTTTAAATTTCATACAAGTAATCTTTTGAAGTCGGTGCCAAATATTTTATAAAGATGATAAGAAATTCTATCTAATATCAAAACTAACACTGTATTTTTTTGGAGGATGAAGCCCACATAGGTCTGAGAGTTTTGCGTGGGTAATGAATTGGATGATGGAGATTGATGAGTTGAACCTACAGTTCTAGGTGGGTTCCGAACCACCAGGAAGTGATTGATAAGAAATTCTATCTAATATCAAAACTAACACTGTATTTCAATTAAATATGTGATTTACACTCACTTTTACTGAAATACAGTAATTGATAAGAAATTCTATCTAATATCAAAACTAACACTGTATTTCAATTAAATGTGATTTACACTCACTTTTACTGAAATACAGTGTCAGTTTTGATATTAGATTGTTCAATTATTTCGTCATGGAAAACATCACAGAGTAATTCTGTTATATTTTAGAAGTTTATGGGAAATTTGGCGCCGACTTCAAAAGATTACTTGTATGAAATTTAAAATTTTCTCAGTTTAAAGTAAATACTTTATTTTAAACTTTTTAGTACGTGAGTATTTTATCATTTCACTGAAGTCGGTTTCTTTTTTGTTTTAAAATATGTTTTATTTTAAGCTTTTTAGTTGAATTTGAAAACTTTGAAAACATGAAAAATTTGTTAAAGCCTACATTATGAAATATTTATCAAATTAGCAAGCCAATAATAATTAATTTATAACATCGAAAGTTAAGTAACTAAAAATCAACTTATAAGAAAAGATAAACTAAGGAAAATTCAACAACGTTTTATTTAATGTGGAATATTGTATTTAGGAGAATTATAATAGCGAAAGGCTTCTTAAAAGTGAAATGGCTTTTGATTCATTTTGATGTGGTCCCTTTCAGAATATACCTACACTGAAATAGTAGGCCTATATTACGTTACAAGTGTGGAAAATATTGTGCTTACTGAAAATATGATAAGTAAACGCAGGAGATGAAGTTGAGTGCGGTATTATCATACGAGTATGGTAAACATCTTCCCGGACGAGTTATGTACGATATTTTTTGTGTTATGATTGCAACTAAATAACCTTATTCCTATGACTCAATAACATCAACTAAATTATTTACAATTTTCATATGATATTGATATGGACAGAAATATTATATTCTTCTTATCCTCGATTCAAATTAAGTTCATGTGATTGGTCAAAAGAAGTCATTAAAGACTTCTTTCACACTGAACCAGCTTTGGGTAACCGATGTTGTTTACCCGGCATAATTGCATTGCATCATATGATTTCGAAAACCGTCTAGATGTAAAGTGCTCCATATGATACAATGATCAGCCTGGTAAACGACACCGGTTATCCGATTGGCGGTTATGTGTGGAACTATCCTATTCAAACTTGATTGAAATGAAGACATCGAAGAATGCTCCTTTTTGTTTAATATTGGGCTAAGTATTGGGCCGATCCTTGCGAAACTTGTATGGGACCACCGCTGAGCGATGCTCTTTCATTTAAAAAAAAATTCATCGAAATCGGTTCAATATTGTTCGAATGATTGATGTACAAACATAAAAAAAACAAAAAAAAAAACAGGTCGAATATAGTAACCTTGTTGTTTTTGGAAGTCGGTTAAAAAATAGTAAGTAGGCCTATAAAATTTAAAGTAAGAATTTTAAATGAATAGAAATGCGAAAATAAAATGAATGATTAAATATAATACACGTTTCACATCACGGGTTTATGAAAACTAGAAATATTTTGAGCACAAAATAATGTATTTGTTGATTAATTAATTTAAATTAATAAATTACGTAATTTTCAGTTATGTGTGTAGGGGTGGAGGGAGGATAAATAGGGTGTTTCAGGAGGATTATGACATCTACACTAGCTGATTCTTCTCATCAAAGTAAAGAAATGGATATAAACACAGGTTCTGTAAAGCTTCGTTGCAGAAATAAATATGGCTGAAGTTATTAGCTATCTCTCATTCAGAAATGTGTTATACCTTCTTTTATCCTGCAAAGTGGTCTGGTTTCCATGTAAAACGAGCTAAAGAATCGAATGAAGCATGTGACAAGTCAGTCTGTTACTATAGTAATTATTGAAACTCAAGGAAATATGCAAAAACTCCAAATTGGGAGTGGATTTACATTTTGAAATGTTACTGAACCAATAATCTTATCCTACGAAACTTGGAGGACATTTATTTATGGAAATTTAATGTGCAACAACCCAATAGCCGAAAATACGGCAAAAAATTCATAAAATATTGTTTTATTGGATCAAAACCGAGGACAACAAAATGAAGGAAGCCATGCTTAATAAGTGTGTTTAGCTTTAAAACCAGGTCTTATCAATTTTGGGTCCTTTTCCTGCTGTTTGGGTTAATTCACATTTTATTTTCAAAATTAAATCCTCTTTTGTACGAAGTTTTTTGTACGAAAATGATCGGCTAATTGACAGTTATCCAAATCAGTCTACCCCAAACTTGCAAAAAAGTGTTTTGTAGCCATTTTCTTGTATATCTCATAACTACTGTACTTACAGACTTGTAAGATGTTCCATTGGATTTTTCAGCTCATTTTATATGAAACCTGACTATTTCACAGAGTAAATGGAAGTACTGCAAATTTCTGGTGTGATATAATCTGATGATCTGATGTAGCCCTCGAAACTCGAGATCCAGTAAGTACAACTCGAAATCCATGTAACTATATAGCTTAATTTGAGTAATTATAGATCATGAATTTATCATTATCAGATTAATGAATAGGGCCTAATAATATCTAAATTTTTTATCTTCGGAGATCTGGCTCTATTAACCGCTCCGGCCCTACTACACCACTACATAACTGAATTAAAATCTGTCCATAACTCTGATCCCAATTTTTTACCGATTTCAGTTTGTTTAAGTCGCTGAACAACTGTTATTGACATTTTACTGATCAATATGAATATGAGTGTAACAACCAGTGTTACGTAAACTACTTTAATGCGAATCGATCTTGCACTCAGCTAGGTAAAAGTTTTGCGAGGAGACGGCTTGGCTCGCCCCTCTTCCCCATTCTGTACTCCGACTTCTTTCACGTACCCAGTACCCTAGCAAGAGAATGCAATTTTCATGCCAGAATGAATCTCGACCAGGCTTTCTTTTGTGAACTAACGACTCGAACACGGACGCATCTCTGCAATGCCATGCCTGCCTCATTACCTTGGCTGTAGATTATACCGGCCAACATTATTGCAAGAGTACGGTATTTTGTGAAGCTTGTGCAAGTTTATCTAGAATCCACTAATCCTTCTTTTCTTTTTCTTATTATCTGGACTCAACGTATAGGTTTTTAGCAACAGAACGATTTATGAGCTAGGCTTTGAATTAATACGTACTGCCAACAAATAGGTCTACAGGTAATACAATGCTAATAACCAAAGGAAGTGATAGCCGAGTGCCGTAGCAAGTATCTGTTCAATCAGAGATAAACTACGAAACTCTTGGTCCATCTTTTTAAGGGTGACCGATTAGATTGGCCTGAAAAAAGACTGTTCTCTGCTGTAAAATCGCTTCCCGGGGGTTCGGAACCCATCTAAAACTGTAGGTCCAACTCATAAATCACCATCATCCAACTCATTACCCACGCACAGGTCTCAGACCTATGTGGGCTTCATCCTCAAAAAAATAAATAGAATACAGTGTGTTTATTAAAGCCAAATTAAAATATTCCGCAAAAGTAAATACTGAAAACAAATTAGAAGTTGTCAACTTTCACTTTATTGATACAAATGAATACAGGACCATGGTTTCATGTCTTACCAACACATCCTCGGCTGTACTAAAGAAGCAGGAGGCTTCTTAACAACAAAACTTGGTAGCCAAAGGCTACTTGATAGCTAGAAAGTGAATATGGTTATATTATGGTTAAACTCAACTTGAGTTTATTAAAATTAACAGATTGAAATAAAAATAAAATAAAATAAAATTGGATAATAAAAATTAAAATAAAATTAGAGAGAGTAATATCTTAACCTATTGAAACTTAATATTCTGAACCAGTCTTGAAATTTATCATAACCACTCTAGTCCTGACTGAAGTCTATACTACTTTCAATCTGTCTGCAACTATTTGTCAATATTTAAGTCTATACTACTTTCAATCTGTCTGCAACTATTTGTCAATATTTAAGTATTCAAGTAGAAAACAATATTGTTTCCTTTGCTTTGAAGCTCCCCTGTAAGTTTCAGGTTTCTAGTAGTGTGGCTTACTAGAATCTTTTAATTACTTCCATTTAATATAGGCTAGGAACAAGGTAATTGATAGACACAGTGACAAATAGTTGCAGACAGATTGAAAGTAGTATAGACTTCAGTCAGGACTAGAGTGGTTATGATAAATTTCAAGACTGGTTCAGAATATTAAGTTTCAATAGGTTAAGATATTACTCTCTCTAATTTTATTTTAATTTTTATTATCCAATTTTATTTTATTTTATTTTTATTTCAATCTGTTAATTTTAATAAACTCAAGTTGAGTTTAACCATAATATAACCATATTCACTTTCTAGCTATCAAGTAGCCTTTGGCTACCAAGTTTTGTTGTTAAGAAGCCTCCTGCTTCTTTAGTACAGCCGAGGATGTGTTGGTAAGACATGAAACCATGGTCCTGTATTCATTTGTATCAATAAAGTGAAAGTTGACAACTTCTAATTTGTTTTCATTATGGAACGATTTCACAATATAAACATTGGATCTACAAATTTTATTAAAAGTAAATACTTATTAATGATGAAGTTTATGATTTTAATAATAATAATAATCTTATAAATTGGAAGTTATACCAGAGACATAACCTCCAAGAGTGGGATTAAAATGGAGTGAAGAGAGAAAACCTGAATTTGCACAAGAAATGAAAAGATGGTGGGCAAACAAGAAGAACAAGCCCAAAAAATGAACCATCTCCACTCAGCGTCTTCCATTTTGGGAGTTTTACGTCTAATAATAATAATAATAATATTAATGAAATGGCTTGATACAGAATTAGAAAGCTTAGCTCGTGCTACCCGTAAGCTGTTGACCAAATTTAGAGTGCATCACCCAAAATCGGCAGTAGAGCGCTTGATATTACCAAGAAGTGCAGGTGGAAGAGGCCTGGCTGATGTCCACAGACTTTGCCAGAGGCAAAAGCAGTCTCTTAGCAATTATTTCCTCACTCATAATTCACACCTGCACCAGGTTGTTGTGGCAGCTGATGATTCATACACACCACTTGATCTTTGTCATGCTGAAGTTGCAGATCTCAGGCTGGGTGGGGACCACATAGCCACTATATTCCAGAAGTGGTTGGAAAAGCCTTTGCATGGCCGCCATGCTCATGATCTGAGTAACCCTTTTATAAGCCAAGAAGCAAGCAATGCTTGGCTCAGCTGTGGGGGGGGTATATCTTTGCAGAGACTGAACGTTTCATGTTGGCTATCCAGGATCAGTGTATTGCGACCAAGAACTACCTTAAATTCATTGTGAAGGAGAACCTGAAAACAGATACATGCCGAAGATGTCATCAGGCATCTGAGACCATCCAACATGTGACAAGCGCATGTCAGGCATTGGTAGCAACGGACTATCTCCATAGGCACAACCAGGTGGCAAGGATTGTACATCAGAGTCTGGCATGTCTACACAGCCTGTTGCCTTATTCAGTTCCATACTATCAATACACTCCCAGTGCAGTTTTGGAGAATGCAACTCACAAGTTGTATTGGGATAGATCAGTACTCACAGACAAAACAATAGCCAACAATGGACACAAAAATCATAATAATTGACAAACAAAACCAAACCACATTTTTAATAGACATATGCATACCAAACACACACAACATAAAACAATACAGTGATGAGAAACTGCTCAAATATCTGCCTTTGGCAGAGGAAATAAAAGACTCGTGGAGGCAAGAGAGAGTGACAATTATGCCTTTGATAATATCAGCTACAGGTGTAATACCAAGGGAGCTGCCTGAGAGGATGAAAAAGTTGATACTGCCTGTGTGGGTGCAAAATTTAATGCAGAAAGCTGTCATATTGTGCACAGCATAAATAGTAAGGGGCTTCCTGAATATTCCGAAATAGAAAGGGTGTCATTTTGCTAAATTAGCCAATGTCACCCTCTTACCCAGTAAAATGGAGATATATGTCGTTCAAAAATAATAATGATAATAATCTTGCGAGTAATACATCTATTGAAAAGCAAACCAGGCCATAGTAAGAGACAGTATGCCTCTTAATTAATACAGTTCTTTTCAAACCATATAATAAAGGGTAATGGCTGAATAGATTCTTGTAATTAAAAATAATAATTTCTCAAAGGTTTTGCCACAGTTTCACGTAACAGAGTGATTCATACTATAACACCTAGAGAATGAGATGCAAACTAGAGAAGCAGAACGAAAACAATAGGAGAGGCGCTCAGTTACAAGCCAGTAACAAGAACTATGTCAGATGCAGTAGAGTGTAAAGCGAAGAGGTGAATTGAAAAACAAGAAGAAAATAGAGGCGAGGAAAGTCGTGCAAGATATCATTTGTCGTATCCTACACCGGGGATCAGCCTGTTGCCATGGCAACCGAGAACTTATTGAAATATATGGCCATGGGAGCCCAGAGGTGGAGTAAGGTCTGATGAAGAAGGCACCACGTTCAATTAATACGTTGGTTCTGGAAATGTTCCAAAAGAGAAGAGAAATGGGAAGACAAGGAGAAAGACTAAACAATATACAAGAAGGATTGCAACAGAAGAGATTTATGATTGCTAGTCTTCAAGGACACCTAACGCTGATAAGGGGTAATGGCTGCTACTAGATGTCAGGGTTGAATAACTGGAACTTAACCCCAAAACAGAAAACGCAAAGTCGCTTTCCATGTGAACTGACTCGAACAGGAGAGAATAATTCACTAAAGTTTTTAAAAGGCGAGAGGAGAAGAAAGGGACAGAGAAATATGGAAGAAAGTAGATAGAAAGAATGATAAATAAAAAGAAAATGGGAAAATAATGGAGGGAGGAAGAAGAGTTAAGACGAGAAAAGAAAACTCATTGCAATCACAGAATTCTTCAAAGTAAAGATTGAGGACAACAATAAATTATATTATGTCTCACAGTCATTTCTCTGAATAAACATCCAGGAGACTGGAAGGAGTAATTGGTGTAGTTTAATTTGAAAAATGGAGTAGCCCTTACTGAACTACTACTACTCACCAAGTTTTCTATGTTTTACCCTTCGAATAAGAACTGGAATTCGAGTTTTTTGCTGAATTTAATAAAGAAACTGTAAATTAAAATAAAATTATATAAATCACTCTATATTTGAAAGATCAGAGTAATAAGGTGAATGAATAAAACAAATGTTATCTATTCCACATTAATAATTTAAAAAAATTAAAAAAACCAAACTCGAGTTTCAATGCTCATGGCATCATCAGTGGTTGAGCCTAAACTGAATTTGGAATAGGTACATAACCTGAAAGTATTATGAGGCAGGTGAGGCAACATCTCAACTGCATGTTGTATATTTAAATATTGTAAACTATTTCTATGGAACTAATATAATTTCTATAGAAAATTAATAATTAATAAAATTGATATTTAATTTATAATAACATCAAAAAAATATGCACACATGTAAACATAAAATCATAATATATAATAACCTAAGTTTGTACAACACAAAATTCGACCTAACCTGGCTCATATAGGTGGCTATAGGGTGTATGATGAATATACAATATTAATAAAATACCAAGACTATGGGACTGCAAACTGCAAAAGGGACTTTTAATAACCCTCTATTAGAATGAAATCAAGAGACTGAGAAGAAAATATTTCTTTCTGTGTTGGTAACATTTAGAACTAGGAAAAATGAAACTGTGTAACCTTATTAGTATAGATCTAACTTATTGTCATGGAATATATACAGGAACAAATATCATTAGTAATTAGAAATTATAATAACAAAAAGGACTGATAATCTAAGTTACTGATTCAAAATAATGGAACTGTGGTTTATAATAACTTCATAACATATAATATAAAAAACAACATAATATATATAATAACTTAAGTTAGTATAAACACAAATTTCAACCTAACCTGGCTTATATAGGTGGCTATGTGGTTTAGTTTAGGCTCAACCACTGATGATGATGCCATAAGCATTGAAACTCGAGTTTGGTTTTTTAAATAATTAAAATCATTAATGTGGAATAGACAACATTTGTTTTATTCATTCACCTTAATATGGAGAAGTTGCACAATATTTCTGAATCAAGTGTGAAGATCAGATTAACTTATTACAATAATATTTTCCTCACATCGCGTAGTTCTTATTTAAAATATATCTAATTCTCCTAAAACCCTATTATTTGAGGTATTTTTTAAATGTTACAAACGAATTAACATAATAGAACAAGCTCTGTGATTTGCAACATATGAAGAAAAATATTGAGTGGGAATTTTTTGTAAAGTAGAATAAAACTTATTAATTCTTCTTGCTGATGAAGCCCGCTTGAGTCGGACACTTGTGCGTGGGTAATGAGCTGAATGATTTTAACACAATGATTTTATGAATGATGGACCAACTGTGGGTATTTATTTACAAAATTTAACAAACAAATTGGCGCGACCAAGTAAGCTCTGTAGTTTTAAAAATAAGAAGGAAAATATGTGTGAGTAGAAATTTATCGAAAAGTAGAATAAAACTAAAAAGGAGCAGTCGCCATGGAAACTACTTTTCAGAGCATCATTCTAATTGCAGGGGAAAACTCCAATATCAGGGTATTGCCTCTTGACTGGAACACCGATTTAGGTCATGATGATATTCCCATTCCTCTTTCACTCTTCTCCTGTTCTCTCTCTCTCTCTCTGAAGTTTTTTTCAGTTTCAAACTTGGTCTGAATTATATGTGCGTTGAATTTTTCAACTAGTTATTGAAAATTGGTTGAAAGTAGTACCTTTGTCTTGATTTTATTTATACTGTATTTTGGATTCATGATCAGACATTCAACTAAAAGAGCAGGTTTGAAATTATAATTACACGTTAGATATTGTAAATGAATCATAGATAACCTCATAGCTTATATATAAATATATACAATTCAAATACCACTGACTGAATGATTCATCACCTTTTCTCAAAAACCTCTCTAAAAATAGAAATTTGTTGTACATGTTCAGTCGAGACTAGATGCGTGCTAAGAACGGGTGTTGAAAATTAAAAAAAGGCAAAAGTAGACGTATTTTAAGTTTTTGTAATGTTTTTGAGAATTACTCGGCCAAAAAAAGGCGAAATTTGTATTACTCTGTGATATTTGTTATATATGTCACGTTTTGAATTTAGAAGAGTAGGCTACTATGAAAGGCTTTTGAAAATTTCCCTAAAAAAACGCCCGAGTTTGAAGTTTCCCAGCGTTTTTTTAGCGTTCTGAAAAACATGGTCAGTTATAGACCTAGACTAATAATGGAAGTTTTTAAAATTCACTATAAAAAGTAATATAATGGAAGTGAAAAATTTATTTTTTCTCTGGCAGGCGAGCGAAGCGAGTTTGTACAAGTTTTTTCCCCTGGGGTCCAGGGAGCTCCAGTCATATATATTTATGTTTATTTTTCAAAATTAAATAGGTGATTTAACTTTTGTATAATATTTTATTTCAATATGTAAACCAATTTTTTGCCATCATTTGGTGGGGTCCAAATAAATATCTGTCTATAGTTTGTATCGTAGACAATATACGCATTATTTCACTGACAATAATCAGGGTGGTCATTAATCTCTTCACCGCTCTGGAAACCAATACAGAGTGTTTCTATTCTTATGCGTAGATATACCATGGATATGAGTTGTTAGTATAGTTATTAGTAAAGTCAAATTGTTGTAGTAATGATTCTAAACTACTGTATATTGAAAACTCAGCACCAGCTTGTTGATATTTCAAGACTTTTCATTACTTACAAGATTTTTCACTTTTAAATTTCAAGATTTTTCTTCCACACCAGTCAATATGACAGTAAAATAAATTGTATTGCTTGTAGGGGTATTAGAATTAGTATTAGTGAAATAATTATAATTGCTTGTCTGCTATGAAGCACCGTTCAGAAGGAGGCTATTTATTGCAATAGAGCGCTTTTGTAGAGAAGACTTGCTATCTACGTGGGTGTGAACTAGTCTCTTGTTTCTTCATCTTTTACCGATTCTTCTAGGACAGCGGTTCCCAAAGTGTGGGTCGCGAAGCAAATTTTGGTGGGTCGCGGAATATATGACAAACCTAATCTCTTTCTGGATCAAAGTTGAGACTGAACCGTAGATATCTAAAATGGCATTAATGGAACTCATGGGATTAACAACAACCTACTTATGTGAACGAACCTTTTCAAGTTTAGTGTTGAAAATAAGTACAGAAACAGACTTTGTGTGGAGAATGACTTGCGATTGACAACGTTCAATCCTGACATTTAGGCCAACCAATAACAACAACATTTAGGCCGTCAGTAACGCCAACCAATGTCACAAATCGCATTAATTGTCATTGTCATTCCTGTGTTTTTCCTGATTGTAATGAATTTTAAAAGTAGATATAAGCTTTATTAAATGGTATTAATAACTAATGGTGAAAATGTTACATTTGCCATAGGTATACAGAGTGTTTCGGAACTCTCTACCAATACTTCTAGGCAGTGTTTCTGGACCACTAACAAAAGTAAATATTGTGATAAAATTTTCATAGAATCCCCAGTTACTCACACAGCCGCCATTTTTTTTTCGAACACCTCTGAATGTATAATTTTGAAATTTTGCATACAGCTTTTTTACAATCAAAACAATCTAAAAACCAATCAGAATTTTCCGACATCAAAAAACAAAATGGCGGCCATTTGAAATAATCTTTGAACAGGATTAAATTGATAATGGCTAATGATATCAATTTTTGACCTGAATAACTTTTCTAGATATTTGTATTGCAAATCCAACGATAACTCATTTTTCAAGATTGGCCAACAATTAACAGAGATATGCTACGTTTTAGGGTGTGCGGTGGTTGAGAATGGGTTGCAGTTTTTCGCTTACTGCCTACACTGCCTAGAAGTATTGGTAGAGAGTTCCGAAACACTCTATAATAATTACTTTCTCCTTATACCCTTGCTTTTAGTTGAGTTTAGGTTTAGATACACACATATATATATATATTTATAAAAGCGTGATAGCAATGGTGTAAATATATAGGCTATATTTATTTATTTAAATATACATAGTGGGTCGCAAAATACCTCAAATTCGCGGTGGCGGGTCGCCGAAGGAAAAAGTTTGGGAACCGCTGTTCTAGGATATAAGAAACGTAACCTCAAAAAAAATGAAGGATATCAATACACACAGTAAACTAGTAGCATGTCACAATAGTAGCAATAGTAACATGTCACATCAATACAATTCATCAAGTTGAATTAATTCCATTAATGAATGTTCAGTGTTCAACAAACCAGCAATGTTGTAGAACGTCAAACGTGGAACAAATTTTGCTAACATGTCACTGTGCTGATGCATTTGAGAATCCATCATCAAGCTTCATGCAGTATGTAGTTGATGTAGGTGTAATTTTCCAACAATTCATGTTCAAAACAGAGTTGACACAGAAAGACCCTATCGCGCATCAGGAGAGCTCTTCGCAATTCCAACTGAAGAACATCATTCACTAAATTATTCAACGAGAGGAGGTGTAGGAATAGGAGGAAAGAAAAAGGAGGAGGAGGGAAAGATCGAGTGCGTGCAATCAAGATGATGATGAAAAATGATAAGATGATGGAAAAATGAGAAGAAATATAAGACGAAGAGGAAGGCGGAGAAGAAGAAGAATTTTTCTTTAACATATAATTATGTTCAAGAAAAAATGATCAATTTTCCCAAAAATCCTCCCCAATTTCGAAAAATTCTAACGAGCTTTATTCAAGATACAGGGATGCAACTGTGTTTTAAACTTTTGAAAATTTTGCTCGCTTGAAAAAATGCAAAGGGCTTTAAAAAACGTTTTCTGTCCCACGCTTAATTCGGTCTGTATTTTTTAAAAACAAAATTACCTCAAAAAAGTTTACAGTCTTTCCAAGATGGCGGCCGAAGCTCAGCTAGGATTTCTGAGGACTTTCAGTATTTTCTAGTCATATATCTCGATTTTCAGCAGTTTTAAAATTATTTACTTTTTTCAAGATAATTTGACTGGTCTATAATGTTTATTCCTAATTTCAAGATTTTTCTAGCAGGATTTGCTATCACTTTTAATTAGTTGTTTTTGGTCTTAAATGGTGAATTATCAAATAATTAACTAATAATATGTTTTAATAAATTAACTCAATAAATGAGTTTTTTTGGAGTATGAAGCCCACATAGGTCTGAGACCTGTGCGTGTTTAATGAATTGGATGATGGTGATTGATGAGTTGGATTGACAGTTTTAGGTGGGTTCCGAACCACCGAATCAGTTCCGGACCAGTTGATCAAGCCCTTACTAGAAGGGTATGATAATAAAAATAAAAACTCATTTACTCGGATGAGTATCGTTTTTCAAAGAGTGCCTCATTTAGAATGATCCCTTCGGTTAGGTAACGTGAATTGAGTCAGTGTGAGTGTTTTTCAAGTGAAGTATACCGTTTGAAAAGAAACCCCCTCAGGAGTTTCACGAATAAATTAGCAGGAAGGCCGAAGGAGGCAAGAGGATCAATGTAATGTAACCCTCAAGTACCTTCCCGTCCTCAAGGTACTTTCCCTTCATTATAATTATCTGCCTACAATTTCTTATCAGTTTCCAGTGCTTTTTAATCTGCTCTCCAACACGTTAGCTCACTCGTGTTAGGTTTATTATTATTATTTTCTTTTAGACAATCAATAGTTGTTATCATTGGTAATGAATCTCAGAGTACATTGTATTAGGCTTATTTACCTTTTTTTTAAAATAAAATCAATGCTTAAAAATGTGGTAATGAATATTTGAGTAAAGAATTAAATGGAGAGTTGTGGATGTTCTCACTTGAATGACAGTATGTAATTTACCTCCTTACGATGTAATTTATCGTCTTGGTTGTTTGTACTAATAACAATCACCACCTTCATTCTAGAGACCAGGCCTTTTGAGTCGATAAACATATTTTCCTACAACTGCTTGTAAAGTAGTTCTTTACGTTCTGAAAACTGATTGTAAAATACTTATTTACTGCTCAGCGAGCGGTAAAGTCAGCTGGCGAGCCTAAAAAGTACTTGACTGCTCGCCAGCTGTTTTTGATGTCTTCTCATTGGTGGATCATGAAATCCGTGAAATTCTCAAAACCTCATTCTCATAAAAATGTCGCACACTAACCAAATCCGCGCACGCTAAAATCTGTGATGTTACCAACTACATGCTTTTATTGGAATCCAGAGCTGCAGTTGTAGGAAAAATGTTGTATGTAACTCATGCGTAAAGCTTCTTTATTGCTCTCGCATTTTTAAAGAATTGTTATGGGTTTTATTACCAAAATATTGTGGGCAACTCTTGAAAGTATTCCACTAATTTTATTAACTCAATTAAATTAATAGCAGACACTAATAAGCAATTATCACATGAGGAATCAATAATAGATATTTATATATTAAGAGCATAAAGTGCGACTTTATCGCTTGAGCCAAAACAGTTACTGTGTGACGCATAGCAGAGCGTAGTAAATTTGCGAGAGTGATAAAGAAGCTTTACACGCAAATTACAACTAAAACTACAGTTCTGGATTCCAACACAATAAAAGTTTGTAAAGTCTGCGAGAGAATACTCTTAACATAGACCAAGACAGCAGAGAGAGAGTGGGGATGAGAGGTCCAATGCTCTATGCCTTACAATTCACCCCCACCACATAGCAGCATTCACTCCGTTTCTCACAATGACAACAGAAAAGTGACAATGCGCATTCTACTGTGCGCAGGTCCGACTCTCCTCTCTTCCTCACATCCTTCTAAACTACGATTATTATAGAGCATCTGTGGTGGTGGAAGATTGTTGGAAGTATTTTCTCACAGACTTAAGTTTGTAGCATCACAGATTTTAGTGTGCGCGCAGTCACTGCTTTTAGGCTACAATAAATACAAATGGCGTCAATGTGATGTCTCCTTATTGGTGGATCAGGTAAAGTAAACAGCTGGCTGGCGTAAAACGTTTTACCGCTCGCCGAACAGTAAAGAGGTATTTTACAATCAGTATTCATTACGTAAAGAACTACTTTACGAGCAGTTGTAGGAAAAACAAATTACCAGTTCACTGACTGAACTAACCAGGAACAATTTTATCAACAAGATCATTATTTTTCAATCCTTATCAATCACTGTCAGGTGCAAGAATGATAAATTGTTGTAAAAACAATAAAATTATAATCTTAGAAAAGATATTATGTATGATATTAATATTTTAGTATTTTACAAAAATACTGTACATTATTTATAATTGAAGGATATAATAATAAATTATTATCAAGTCAATCCGTTGAACAAAATCTGACAAAAGTGTTGGATGCATTAATTGGATTTTTAATGACATAGCCTACAAAAAAGACTGAAGAAGATTCTTTACATCCACTGAATAACAAGAGTGTCTGGAATTCATTCATTCTTTAATGACAGATGAAATGAAGACAAAGTTTTTCCAGTTGGCGACATAATGTATATTTTTCTAATGAGTTGGAGGAGACCTAATTATGGTGAGCGAGATAACGGAACTAACTCCTTGGAGGGAGTTGCTTATTCATAAAACGCCAGTGGATTCGGAGGGGATGACCCAGTTAAGCCATTAGGTGTGGTGGTGGAAAGGGGTAAATGATGGGGTGATGGGGATCATTAGGGGTTGAGGGGGAGATCGATTTTGGAACGTTGCCGGTCTCGCGTCTTATCCCCCCAAGTGAACGTTATTTCAGCGGGGAACTGTTATGTAACCGTTACTTTGTAACCGGTGTTTTGAGTCGGTGATTTTCGACTAAATGTAAATAAAATTGCTTTGTATCTTCGAGTGAAGCTTTTTAGTGAATCTAAATTTTTGCGTAAACTAACCTCAGTGTTTTGATCAATATAGCACAGTCAAATTTGTGAAGAGAATAGTTTTGGACTGTTGCATGTTCACATTCATTGCTAATCTATGTATAAATAATTTGCTGGCCCGTGGTTTTTTATTTGCTGATGATACTCACATAAGTCTCATGACTTCTGCTTGGGCGAATGATGATACAAATATGCCAGGCTGAACGGGAATCAAACCTTCAACCACCGGAGTAGCAGTTAGAGTTTAGCGCTCTCACCAACTACACCACGGTGGCTATCTACTACTATACCATTTTTGTTGTCACCCCTTCCTAAAAATCCTTACTTTATCAAAAACTGTTTGAAAGACACAACATTTTAGGGGCCCTTATTAGACGAGGTAGCCAGGCGACGTCGCCAGCGACGAAACTGGCTGCTCAGGTTGTCTGGGTCATTGATTCTTATGGATGTTATTACACGAGGGTAGCCAGCGACGTAGCCTCACTTTGGCGACTGACTGGCTACCGAGCCCCGTCGCCACTGGCTACCCATGCTGGCGACTGTAAGCAAAAAGGAGATAACATTGCCGCTCATACAACGCACCTCACTGTAGTTCACAGCAAACTGAGAAAAATTACGGAAAAATTTCTGGCTACTGAACTGGCTACTAGGTTTGGTAGCCAGGTTTCCTGAAAATTCAGATATCGCTTCTGTCATCAGCAATATATATTATTTAATATTCATTTGAGAAGGCTATGTTGTGGAATATAAAACTTTCAGACAGATATAACAGTTCTATCCCCTTAGATAGAAATTACACTGTAGAACTGTGCAGTAATACAATAATTCATTTGAGTAATATTTACTTTTATTTTAAAATATCATTTTTGTAATAATTGTAATTATGTGTGAAGATATTTATTTCTTATGTAGTTATGTATGAAGATATCTATTTATTATTCAATAGAAATCCATTCACCCATTTTGCCATTACAAAAGAACTTGACTAGTTGTTAGTCAAGACCTATTAAGATCTATTTTATCTCTCTCTCTCGCTCTCTCTCTCTCTCTCTCTCTCTCTATATATATATATATATATATATATATATATATATATATGTGCTGAGAACGGCTTTCTAAAATTTCCCAAAATTGGCGTTTTTCGAAAACTAAGATTTTATTGTTCAGCTTTTCTAAAATACCTACTTCGTGAATGGAATAATTGAAATGTTGTATTCATGTTTGGTTGAGGACGCAGACGCGTACTAAGGAAAGAGTTTTTGAAACTAACGGATTTTTAAAAATTTTGTTTATTTTCAGCATTTTTAGATCGCTTTTTGTAAGAAAAAATTATATTTGGTTGAGGCACTCAGACGTGTTAAGAAAATATTTATGAAGTTTCCCCAAAATTAGCAATTCTGAAAATAGTGTTTCTTTGTTTCTCAAGAATCACATTGCCGAAAAAGTTGAAACTTGGTACTCCAAGTACAGTTGAAAACTTACTCTTATGCCAGGAAAGTGCTTTAAAATTTTTGCAGAAAATACGCCCAAAATGAATGATTTTTGAAAATTTATTTGATTACTGTTTCTAAAAAACCACCACGTGGTCTATAATGTTTTGTTATCCAGGTCAATTAAGACTTGATCATTTCCAAATAACGCTTTCTAAATTTTTCCCAGGAGTGCAAAAACTGATTACTTTTAAATGTTGTATACATTTTCTATCATTGGTTCAGTTTGACGGCTAAGACGACGGTTGGTATAAATTTTCAGGGGGGCAGCTAATCTACTTTAAAAGTTTGCTGTAATACTTTGGGTTCGTGTTCAGCACCCTAAAAAATTAAGTAAGCCACTAGAGTTGGATTACTTGGGAACTTTCCTCGTCAAAATACCATAATTTGACTGGACTAATAAAGTTTTGTAGGAGTGGCTGGGAGACATTATTATTATTTGCTCTTTCCGAGAGTCGATCTGATTGTCAAGCGGAGTGAACATGGCTGGTTCTCAGCTCGACTACTACGTAGTGTTTTGTAGAACACGTTGTTGCTATGGTAACGCCCTTGCTTGTTGGGGGCGCAAGATTTGTTTAGGGTGGCAAGTAGTCTTAAATAATTCTCAGTTGAGCAATGTCGGATCTCTGGTCAACTATAGCAAACTTATTTTGAGTTATAGAGGAGGATCTTTATAAATCTTAAATAAATTGCTAAATGCTAACAAGATAATCAATTAAAAAACTCCATTAAATATTGAAAATTATGCTAGAACTCAGCTACTACGGACATTGACAATTGCATTTCATAGTTGATGGAAATCGATGAATGCCAAAACACAAAAATATTCAGTGAGCACCGGGAATCGAACCACGGATCTCCCAGTGGTGCGGACTAATTTTTGTGTTGTGGTATTCATTGATTCCCAATAGCTATTAAATACATATATCTATATATAAATAAAATTAGAGTTTTGTCTGTACATTTATCAGAATTGTATATTTTTTGGTTATTTTTACGTTTTATACATTAAATAAGCCGAAAATAGTCTTATCTCACTTTCTGTCTGTCTGTCACGGCCCCAAAGGCATTTTACGCGACCTTCTCCTCAAAAACGAGAGCATCGATCGGGATTTTAGTTATTGAACAGTATTGAAAACATTATTGACAATGTCTTTAGCTATAAAAAACTAAATTAACTTTTTTTTTAACAGAGTAATAAACGTTTAAAAACCAAGTGTTTTGCGATTTTGGATACATTTTACGCGGCCTTCTCCTGAAAAACGAGAGCATCGATCGGGATTTAAGTTATTTATCAGTATTGAAAACCTTTTTGACAATGTCTTTAGCTATAAAAAACGAAATTAACTTTTTTTTTAACAGAATAATAAACGTTTAAAAACCAAGTATTGTGCGATTTTGGATACATTTCTTCCAAGTTTTATTACCACATAAGAACAAATCACGTAATTTATCAATCAGCTGTTCTCAAATATAATCTGAATGGTGGGCCCTTCGCGGCGTTATTTACGCTGTCTGCAGACTTGTGTAGTCGGAGCATTGCAGTCTTTTAGGAAACATAAATTACTGGTGAATAAAAGCTCATATTATTTTTCATCAATTATTTCTTTGTTGAAAAAAAAACAAAATTTTCTAATTTAAATTTATCAAAACAAAAATTAACATTTTAGGAAGGTGCGGTTTGTGCTAGGCTCTTGGGAATTCGCCAGGTAGCACTATTATTACCACATAAGAACAAATCACGTAATTTATCATGATATATCAATCAGCGATAGAATGTGGCACACAACCGCTTGTAAATATGATCAAGAGCTACAAGGAAAAGTGGTCTGAACATCTTTTTAGAATGTCACAGGAACGTCTCCCCCTGAATGCATGACTTCATAGACCAAGAGGGCAAAGGAGCGTAGGAAGACCAAGGAAAAGGTGGACGCCGGAACAGGCTTAGCTTACTTAGCTAAATTAGCCTAATCCATGAAGACGACGACGACGACGATATCAATCAGCTGTTCTCAAATATTCTCTCTGATAACTGTCACTGAATTGTTTACGTTCAAAGTTGTTTACTAAGCTGCTAACAACTTCATGATCGTTGCTATCAAAAAAGCCGAAACATATTTAGTCATATTTCTAAACATAATCCGTACGAAGGACGGGTAGCTGCTAGTCTATATATATAAAAATGAATGTCTGTCTGTATGTATGTATGTATGTATGTTCCCTATAGACTCCGGAACCGCTGAACCGATTTTTATGAAATTTTCAGGCACAATGTAGAACAGTCCTGAGATGGTTCCTGTGAAGTTTGGGAGTTGAAAAGTCCTCGCTGAAGGACACAAAAAGGAGAAATCTATCCTTAAAGGAACAGCTAATAGAAGTCAACAGTTTTTAATCATATGGCACCCCCTTAGCGGCGTTATTTACGCTGTCTGAAACGCAAAGACTGCATGTTCCGTGTAGTCGGAGCCTTGCAGTATGTAGGAAACATATGACTGGGTATGATGAAATGTAATTATGCCAGGTTGATGACATATGTTAACCAATGCAGCTAGAAATATGAAATGAAGCCTCAGAGGGAGGTGGCGAATAATAAAGTCAAATACCCAGCTTCTATCCTTATAGTCGTAGGTTTAAATTTAAAATGTTTCTTCATTCAGAGGTGGTGATTAAGAAAACAACAAAGGACCGGAAAACTGAAGGAAACTATGATCGGCTGGAAGAGTCCTAGGACTAACTTCTTCACTAATAGTCCTAGAAGGTTGAAATTTGAAATGTAATCTCAGATCTCAGTGTGAGGTGGCGAAAACGCAGCAACGCGCGTCGGGCCAGCTAGGGATTCCCAATAGCTATTTAATACATATATATATATATATGTGTGTATTTTATTAAATATATTTCTCATTATTCACTTTCTTAAATGAATTCTTTCTTTTTGTCACTGATAGTCATTGCTAGCGAACGAACATAGGTTTTGCTGGCAATGCCCATATAGATTAAGAGTAATATAATTTTAGCTTCAAGTTTTTTCAAACTGTAAGATATTTATTTATGAAATTCTGTTCAATTTATGGAATGTGGAGAATAAAGAATTTTTATTTTGATTTGATACAGCTGTCGATGTGCTCAGTGGCTAATGTATTCAGCATAATGTTCTACTGAATTAACAGGAATTCAGAAAATAATTATCTTTTGAAAACTTATGTGGCCTCAAGGTAAATACAGTTGGCAAAAAAAATGATAAAACCACTTAACTATTCTGGGAAATAAAAATAGAAATGTTTATCTTGTTATTGATTTAATGTTCAATAAAAATGATACATAATATAACGGTTACTTTATTCAGGGTTGCCACCCAACCTTGAAAACCTGGAAAACCTTGAATTAGCCTTGAATTTGGTGAACCTTGAAAAAATCTTGAAAAAACCTTGATTTTCAGGTACAAACCTTAAAAACTACGAATTCACCACAATAATTGAATTTGAATATGTCAACATGAAAAAATAAATTAAATGGTGTTTCTATCCATTTAGAAGATGGGTGAGAAATGAATAAAACTGCGCTCTGTTTGGACTCTACTTTATAATAATTTATTGTAAGTTTGATCATAGAGAAAGCATCTTTCTCTCTCTCTCTCTCTCTCTCTCTCTCTCTTAAGTATGCTTTCTATATGGTTTGATCCTGCCGTGTCACATGGATAGAGTTATGGTGGGAGAACAAGAGAATTTCACTCGCGTTAAATATAGCACAAATAAGAGGAGTGCAATTAAACTGGCATAAAACCCATCAAACATGCAAATGTGTCTGAATACGATTTCCGCCCAGACATGCTTTTTGTTTACACAGCGAATTCTTCCATTATGTGTCATCAACATTAATAATAAAATTCAGGGTTGCCACTCCAATAACTCAATTGAATAGTATGAAGTGATTTTATTGTAGTCTAGTCAGTTGGTTGTTTTCGTTGTTACTGGTAACTTACTCCTACGCTTCCATCTACATAAGAAGGTAAGAATATTATTTTCACATTTTTTCTTACTACGGTACTTATAATTTATTGTGCACATTACTAGAATGTCAATTTAATTAATTAATCCTACATCTGGAGAGATAGGAGATGCAAGCTGTGAGCTGAGAAATTGGAAAATGATAGATAGTCTTCTGAATAGTAACTCTTCATCACTGAAACCCATGATTATACATTTCACTGATTGGAAAATATGATAGAGGATTATTGATTCTTTGCATAACTTTTCCAATGCTACCGCTATCAGGTGGATAAAACTGGAAGCAGAAAAACTTCAATTATTATCTGATGCCAGAAAGAGAGCAGCGGAATTAGACAAGAAAATTTGAAATTGGCAAGAAATTAAAAAAGTAATAATATAGATTTTCTTGATGTTTTTGTAAAAAATTCCGAATGTTTTATAGTTTACTGCATTTCTTTCTTTTTTTAATAAAAAATAACTGTTTATTCGTCGTGTACATTATACTGCTTCTAATCTACTTGATCTTTGAAAAATTGATAGCCTACCTTTTATAATTCACATAGAAACTATAGTCCATTATCAGTGTTTTATTAAACTTATACGAAAAGGAACAAATTGTGATGTCTGATGAATTCCATTGACATGAAGCAGCAAAATAGTGAGTATTTTTTATATGTTCACAAACTTTAATTATTATAAGCATGTTTTCTATTTCCATCTGAAGTTGGTGTAATTTAGTGTCAGCAATAACCCCTGTCAATACTTAGTTGTATTTATTCATTTCCATACAGAATAAAGAATAAATTTGAAAGTACTCTCCTCTTTTAAAATGTTTTTAGTAGAAGTAGGTGAAGTTTAAATATTAAAAATATCAATTTGACGAAGTAATGCACCCGGGAATCTTCTAGGGGGTCTTCATTCATGCCTTTTTTATTTATGTGGCATGGTCGGACACTATTCTCTGATCGTGAAAATAAATGTATTTGAACCTTGAAAACCTTGAAAAAACCTTGAATTTGTTCATGGATTTAGAGTGGCAACCCTGATTATTGAGCCTTTTGGTTTTTTAGTCAAATGATACAAACTATGTGATATTAAGGCATATTAATTGCTGTATAGGAAATAATTGGACTATCATCCACACAATTTTTTAATGAAAATTAGAAAGGATATTTTCAAAATAAACTGAAAGTAATCCATCCAAATACGGTTTAAAATCTTGGAACGTTGTATAGTAAGTAGTCTAGTGCCGTATAGCAAAAAATTAGTAGAGTAAGTTTTTTTTGTTTTTTTATACAAGATGGTAAAATTCTTTGAATAGAATGTTGTTCTGAGATACAAGATAGAAAAAAGTAAATAACTATTTTATCATAACTTGCTCTAAATAAGTATCTAGTATTTGATTTGAATAACCTATAAAAAGTCTTCACTTGTTCTATTTTCGTCTTAATAAGGTTCTAGTCTTAGATTTAAATAAGCTATCCGCTCTGAAACAAGCTCAGAATTAAAGAAAGAAATCTAAATAAAAAGTAAAGTACGCTAGAAATCAATCCTGTTTAAGCAGGACCTGGTAGGCTGAAACTATTCCGTCTTTTTCTTTCTGCCCATGTGCTTGACACACTATCTGTATCACACGGTATTTTTTATTCTTCTCACTTTTCTGTCTCTTTTTATTCTACTTTTTTCCATTCCGTTTATGTATAATTCATATCCGTTATGTAACAGAATGAGACATATATTCTGAATTCTATATATTTTCTCTCTGACACAATACTGTATATTCTGGCTTGCCTTCATCTCAGTCGAATCAGAGATGTATTTGAAAATTTATTCAAGATAAAGCCTTGGGCGGGGTGCTTCACTTTCCAGCATGTATATTCTTGACATCTGCTTTCTTCTCAACGAAACCTACTTAGTATGCATTCCACCCTCAGAAGCAGGCACAAGCTAATACAGTGAAATAATCTAATGCGGTGAAAAGTTGAAACTTGTATTACAAGAAGGAATCCTGCTTTTGTGCTCTTGACTGGTTTACTAGTGCATTCTTTTTAAACTGGACAAAATGCAGTAAAAGTATTTTAATTGAATTTTCTCTGCGTAGTGGTTTACTTCTTATGATGCATTTTGTTACTTATTTTGTGACTAACTTAATTGTATTGGAAATCAGTGAAGTCTAAGTTTATTTAACATGTTAATGATGGGCATTATTCAATAATATTCTGCAATATAAATTTTAATGTTAATATACCAATGTCAATTATGCAATGTTGTGGTGATAATTTTTTATCAATTTTTTTGGGGGATGAAGCCCACATAGGTCTGAGACCTGTGCGCGGGTAATGAATTTGATGATGGTGATTGATGAGCTGGACTTACAATTATCTCAATATAATGTTAGCTTCTTGTATTCTTGGCATTTATAAGTGCCAAGAATTGCCTTTGGAAGGAAGAATCTTTAGTGAAGATACCTGTAAATTTTCTGTTTAATTTGACATCATAGTTGATTCTTAGTATGAAAAGTATAACAATATCCATGAAGATTCCTGTAATTTTTCACTAATTCTACTCCATAGTTTTACTTTTAATATGGAAAGTTCCAGCAATATCTATTTTCTTAGAATGTAATAAACTATTATGTTCTGAGAGATACAAAGCAATATTGAGAGCAAAGGCTCTACTGGAGGGGAGAATCACGGTTTGCCTATCTCGCTATTTTATGGGAAACATAGTTTTTTTTTTTGAGGATGAAGCCCTCATAGGTCTGGGACCTGTGCGTGGGTAATGAGTTGGATGATGGTGATTGATGAGCTGGACCTACAGTTTTAGGTGGGTTCCGAACCACCAGGAAGTGATTTTACAGCAGAGAGCAGTGTCTTTTGCTGGCCAATCTAATCGGTCACCCTTGCAAAGAGTGCCCAGGAAAACGCAGCTTATCTCTATCTTATTGAACAGATACCTGTTACGGCTCACGGCTATCGTTGCCCTACAGATTGACCTCCAAGTTTGATAAAGAAGAAAATATCGTTTTTTTGAAGCTGCTTGGACATCCATTCATATTCAAGCACATGCTTGAGCACCGTTACATGAGCAATGGGACTTAGTGATAATCTTTGATAATTTCTATTTTCACAGCAAAATTTAAAAAGTATAGATTCGAGTTATTACAATAATGATTAAATACTATCAACTTTTCATGTGAAATTTAACGACTTGCAGTCAAATATTTGTTAAGAATAAGTATAATAACTCACTCTGGCCGAGTACTTTCGAATCTATGAGATCCATCTTCAGAGGCTGAAGATGGATCTCATAGATTCGAAAGTACTCGGCCAGATTAAGTGAGTTATACTTATTCTTAACAAATATTTGACTGCAAGTCGTTAAATTTCACATGAAAAGTTAATATTAACAACGCAGTTCGTCATGGAACAAGAAATCCAGGAATTTAAATACTATCATCTTTTTTGGATATTATTGGGTTTTTTTTAACAAAAGAAACATTTAAATTCTACTTCAATCTTCATCCAAAAAAACAAAGTTTTTTTCGAGTGAAATTGTTGGCCAGACTAAATTTTCCTTGTGATTCAACCTACCAAGATTAGGATTCTGTAATCAAAATTTGTGAAGTTTATTAGTATTAAATTTATTATTATTAAAACAGTTTGGACTTAGAGCATGTATTTTCCTATTTCTTTGTAATTTTTTCTTAATAAATAAATAACTATTCAACAAAATAATGTGTATTTTCTAACAATTATGAAGTTATCATTCATTTGATTCAAAATTACTCTTCTATATCCTACATGCTGTCACGATTCTATTTTGTTTTTAATCTTCTGAGAATAATTTGCTCTACGCGTGTCCCATAAATAAACACCGAGTATGGAAAATTCATCTTGAAGTTCAGACTGCACATCAACCAGACTGATTAATGCAAACTTAAATAATTCATCATCCTCGATGAAGCCCCTTGTGAGTGTAAAAGGGCTGATGGCCAATTATCTAGCAAGGTAATTGCTCAAAGTGGAATGACTAAATTATTAGTGCGCAATCCACTCTTCAGCCTTGATATTCTGTCATTTTAATTATTTCTCTTTGATGCTCATAAATTGCACTGGCGCCCGAAATACATGCTTCACTCAATTTTTATTAATGTACATTATGTCTAACTCAGGTCCTTTATAATGGTATGATTTTGTGAAATACATCCTAAATTCCTATAATTTAATTATATTATTTTTAGCTAAGGTGTGTCCTCAATTTTGGTTGAATTCTGTGGCATGTAGTTGAATGATTTCTTTATATTGCTTGTAAGGTATGGAATATGGAAATAAATTTGATTTTTTCTCATATCAAATAGCAGAAATCAATCAAGTTAATTCTTTGAATTTCTCGTTTTTTCATGCTCTCCAGTTCTTCAATAATTAATGGACTTTTATCTCCTTTTAATTTGGGTTTCTATTTGTATTTCTCTTATTTTCTTTATTTCTTTCATCATTATCCCACACCATTAAATAGTTATTTATGTATTAAGAGCGTGAAGCGCGACTTTATCGCTCGAGCCAAAACATTTACTGCACGACGCATAGCGGAGCGAGCGCAGTAATTTTGCGAGAGCGATAAAGAAGCTTCACGCGCGAATTGCATACAATATTTTTCCTACAACTGCAGTTCTTGATTCCAACACAATAAAAGCTTGTAGTTTGTAACATCACAGACCGTGCGCGGATTTGGTTAGCGTGCGCCATTTTTGAGGTTATGAGAATTCATGGATTCCATGATCCACCAATGAGAAGACATCAAAATCAAAACAGAAGCGTAAAGAAAACAGCTGGTGAGCGTAAAGTACTTTACCGCTTGCAGAGCAGTATTTTACAATTAGTTTTCAGTATGTAAAGAACGACTTTACGATCAGTTGTAGAAAAATTAACTTTTCGTACAGTTACCCAACAAAGCAGATATTTATGCACCCATTATTGTACGCAAAACAGCTGATTCCTGCACTATTTTACTTTGTCGCACTCCAGGTGTACCTACTGTAGGAAAAATTTAATGTGTAACTCATGCTAAAAGTATCTTTGCTGCACTCGAGAAACTATTCCGCACTCGCCTTTAGCTCGTGTGTAATGCATTTCTCTCGTGCAGCAAAGAGTTACTTTGCGCACTAGTTACACAAATAACAATTTTCCTGCTTTGCGGAAGTGAAGTTGGCAATCGTGTCCAGTCCATATCTACTTACTACTGTTGATAAATTGCTCCATCTTTTGCGTCAAATATAATTTATATAGCCTAGGCTTCAACAATTTCAGTTGTTTACTTATCAGTCTAGTTCCCAAGGATTTTCTTCTTTTGGGTCAAGTAGTACATACAGGCTTCAACAATTTCACAATGTCTACACCAGGTGTAGTGCTCCGGAAACTATAAATAAAATTGAAACCCGATTTGGCTGCTTGTTTGCGCACTCATTACTTTGACAACTAGTTTTTTTTAATTTTAGTTCACGAATCGGTCACAAGGGTTGTTGTTGTGCGGTGGTAGGGTATGGTGGGGGGAACTGAATGACTGCAGGAGATGGCATGGCAAGCGTATATTTACTGTTAATATACTTTATATAGCTATGTATAAGTTATACAGCCAATCTACCCCTCCGGGATGGGTGGTGCGATTCTAGACTGCGATGAAGCTTACCAAGTAAATCCCTAGTGGAAACTCGGCATGCACTTCCATGCCATGAGCGTGCTATTTCAAGGTCGTTCAGTGTCAGGGACAGCTTGGCACGCCAGACATCAAAAATGCTTTTTAATTCATGCTTTCTTGAGCTTGTTTTGCTCACTCCTACGTTGTCTGTGCTTGCTTTAATGTAGTTTTCCTCCTAATTTTGCTGTTCAGTTTGTAAAGGTGTGCATCAAAACGTGAGCAGTCTGCAATAGTCGACATTTTATATATTTATGCTTACAAAATGTAATGTCCTAAAGGGTGTTGATAATCCGGAATAAAAAATCAGGTTCAGCTGTGAGAGCATAGATATTTACTACAATATTACCATTAATAACACTAAAAAATTATAATATATATATTTTTTTTGTTTCAAGCAATAGATATTTACTACAATATTACCATCTACAATACTAAAACAAATTATTATGTTGTTTTTTTTTTTGTTTCAGGCAATACATACATTGGGTCCTTGATATCATCGGGTCCAGGATACTTCTAATTTAAATTTTCTAGGTGAGTATAAACAATGAATACTATATAGTATCTGTATTCATTGGTATAAAAATTACCAGTCAATAATCTAGAAAAGTAGCGAGTCTAAAACTTTGTATCTTAGCTCTTCAATTTTGAATTTAATTTTTTTAATTTAACGTTTTAAAGTTTTTTAACTTTTTAAAAAAAGCTTTCTGAGAAAGTTTTAGTTCCATAATATTTTTTTTTTCAAAAGAATTATTTGAACCAATAGCAGCTATTAAATACAACCCTAATGCTTCACAGAATAATAAAGAGTATATATTTTTATTTTTTTCTAGAATCTTGAAACACATGCATTTATAAATAGAAAGATGAATTTTCAGTACATTATCTTGAACATTGTGAATAAGCAATAACTTTGAAACATTTTTATTTATTTATTGTGACAAATTTACATCGAATGTAAAGAGCAACAGACTCAAGTCCAAAACTGCTCCCTTCACATATTTTGAATATATTACATTGTCCAAAACATTAAGGTTAACCCAGACTAAAAATTGAAGATTTGCTAAAAACCTTCACTCAAAAAATAACAAAATGAATCTTCTCACTTAACCACTATTAATTTGAAAGTTCTCTTGAAACGAAACACTAAAAACTGTTAAAAATAGTTGATATTACATTTTTATAAAAACTTTTGAGCCGAAAAATATTATCTTGTTGCTATAGTGATTAACAGGTCATTATTGATAATTTTGAATAAACAATGTTCGAGCAGCCAATACTAACCACCATCTAAACACCAATGGCCAGTTGCAGAAAAGAAAATTAAATTTGACCACTGTAAGATGACGTCATTTGACGGAGTCAGTGCAACGACTTCCCTATTGAGCTCCGTAAGATGACGTCATCTTACGGTGGTTGGATTTAATTTTCTTTCGTACAACTGGCAACAAGTATTTTAAGAAAATAAATGAAGGAGTATATATTTTTACTGGGGATATTTATACCATGACATACCTATTTACAAATTCAATTTAATAGTCTGTTTTTATCACTTTTCTTCGTTTGCTCCTTCTCCTTCGATCTTCTTCACCACCACCTCCTCCTCCTCGTCTTCTTCTTTTTCCTCTTCTGCTCCTTCTTCCCCACCATCTTGTCCATTTTATGCGTATTCTTCTTCTGCCTCTCCTTATTCTCCAGCATTAGTTTCGTCGACAGAGAACAACATTAAGACGTTTGTGTAATTATAAAACGATTGTAGTCTTTCTTATTTCTAGTGCATCTGAAAAGCTGACTTGTGGTAGATAACTCCTTCTCTCCTTCTGTAGTAGCAAACTCCCATGTTGATATGACCCAATTCAATAATCTATCCTCATAAGCACATTATTATACCCATGAATAATGTTTAATCTCATGAATATATTATCCCTTTGAAATTGTCGTGAGTTAAGAATCGCTGTGCAGCTAAATCGTTTCGTGTGACTTAACCTAACCTAACATTCTGCTTTTCGGCTTGATGGCGAATTATAGAGAACTTCACTTCGCTTATTTTCGAGGCACTGTAGCCGCCTCTGCTTTATTCCTTCTCTTGGATTTACTTGTTTCTTTTTGGCAGTGCCAATTATTGCATCCTCAAGTCTCCAGAATGAGGGCGTTCACCTCAATCAAAGAACCGTTACTATAACAATAATTGTATAGTTAGTTTCAAATGAGGTTCAATCTTTTGCGTCGGTTCCTTTAGTAATATACGTGGATCCTTAAGTATACAAAAAATATTTGTTTTCCCTTCTAATATTCGAATATTTAATCTTCGAATCTCTAGATGTTTATTATTATTATTAGGCTATTATTATTATTATCATCATTATTATTATCATCATCATTGTTATTAATATCATTATTATTATTATTATTATTATTATTATTATTATCATCATCATCATTATTAAAGATGAATAACAAAGTATTTGAACTAATACCAAATAACTAAAAGAATAAAACTAAAATTAATAAATCTTGTAGAAAATTAATAAACTAATGCCCGGTTTCTGAGTTGTTCATTAAGTTTAATGCATTGAAGGGATGGGTTCATTGAAGGGATTGAAGGGTTCATGCATTGAAGGGTTAATGCATTGAAGGGATCATTAACTCAAAGCTGGAGCAATGGGTTAACATGAAATGGTTTTATATTAGTTAAAACTAAAATAAACTATTCTGGAAAAGTAAATAATCTGAAACTAAAAAAAAACTATTTCATTAAGACGCTGGCCTGGTTTTATTTTGACTACTTTGCAACTTTTATGCTCCAATGTGGAGCTTCAAAATTCTCACTAGAAAAGTTTCTGTAGTGAACTACTTACAAATCATTGATTATTTATTTAATTAATTGAATAACCAATCCATAATTGATGTAGGGGAAGAATTATAAGAAAAACTATCAATTTGAGTTTGTAAATGCATTAGCATTATAGCGATCTAGAACCAGGGGCGTATTCAAGGGGGGGTCCCCGGGTCCGGACGCCCCCCATTTGAGTTGACTAAGCACTAGATAGAATGTTTTTTTTCTGTAGGAAAGGTTCTTGAGAATAATTCTATACCAGTGATAATAATTCTAGTGAACAAAATTTAATCTAGACGGAATTAATATTACAATATTGGAGTTTTGAGAACTGAGCATGGCGGCTGTAGTAGCATGTTTAGTCTATCTTTATATGATAGAGGAGAGAACTTTAATGTATGATACATTATCGAAAAACAGTGGGTTAGAATTTCATAACAAAACTGGGAGAAGTCATTAGTCTAGAAGAAAAACCTATTATAGTAGCATAGCTCACAAATGTTGACATTGTGAATTCTTTTTCCATGATAAAATAACAAAATGATTTTATAGACTTCCGTTTGAGCTTTTCAACTGTTCAGAAGCTCAGTTTCTGCGTGGATCACGGTTGGTGTTGAAGTAAAATTAATAATTTCGTTCTCGGTCCTGGTACAATGCCATACAATCGTGCATTTATACAAGTTTTCATAGTGAATAAAATAAATACTGCCGTTTAATATTAGTTTTTAATTTTTCAATTGGATCTTTTATTTCTCGTTTTATTTTGTTTTGGCTGAAAAAAGAACATATTCGCGTATAAGCCATTACTTTCACGCAAAAACAGCTAAAACATTAATAATTAAAGAAACTTCATCCTCAAACAGTAGTTGTGATAGTTCAGAAATCAATCAGGCGTGGGATTTCTTCTTTATTTTGAAACAAATTGAATCCAATCTCAGGGACTTGACTCATAATTTCTTTGAGAAGTTCATACTAGTCTTGCTGGTGAGATTTGGTAAGTACATATAAATGTAAAGATTTAACACCATTTTCTGCAAATAATAAATTAAAAACGGTATTGGTTTTTCCAACATTGGATGGTCCACACACAATTCAAAAGTACACTGTGTCTCATTTGTTGCTTTCTGTTCTTCTCATTTAAATACTTATCAAAGCTGATCAGTGGTAGTTTTGATCTGTGCTGTTTCAACTTCATTTTTCAATACAGAGACAATATTATTATTTTTTCAGACAACACTATTATTATCAATCCATGAATTGTATTTCGAATGAAAGCCCAACCATTTCACATACAATTTGTTACCTTTCTTCTCTAGTACCCTCTCAATAAGATACACATCAGGGTACTTGGTTTCTTCATTTCGTACTCATATAATTTAATGTATTGTTGTCTTCACCTATTCCCTTCACCTTTCATCTCACACGGGATGGGTGTCGAAAAATATGTTTTCTTTTTAAAAACATGGATTTTGGAAATTGCAAAATGGGTTTTGCAACATTTTAACATCTTAAAAAAAAACATTAGTATATGTATTGTGTAATAAGTAGTACAGTATGATAATTAATTAATAAATTGGTGAAATACGGCTGCTGTGATACTTGCTGTAGTTACAAAATGAATAACAGTTTTAGGTTTTGATTTCTGTTGGGAGGGGGGGGGGAGTAGTTAAGGAGTGTTGTATGTAGGTGAGATGACAACTCCGGTAAGTGGACCCCCCCTTGAAAAATTTCTGGATACGCGTATGTCTAGAACTCTATAGCGATCTATAATGCAATTTAGCGTTCTAGAACTCTGTTTCTATTGAATTGGGCATCCTGCTAGTAGTATAATAGCAGCTTATTCAAACAAAAACCTAGTTATTATATTGGTAGGAAACTCTACAACAAGCTACCGCAGTTTTAAAGAGTCTTAAAAATATAGAAATATTTTAAAAAACAATTGAAAAAATATTTAGTTGATAAAGCTTTTTATAATGTTCAAGAGTTCCTTTCACATCAAAATTAAGCCACACCTCAACTAATTGATATAGTAATTATGGTAACTAGTGTATAAGAGTATAATTGTTGATCTGATGAAATAATGAAAAAAATAAAAATAGTAATACATTTATAGTACATTGGGCTATAGTAGCCTACATGTTCAATCACATTCACACATGAATGTGTTGAATTTCCAACATAATGTTTGACGTTTCCCAACTAGGATCTGCATTCTGGTATTTGAATAAGCAAACCAAAGTTGGTGTAAAAGCTATTTGCTGTGTAAATTGTTGGTAGCGCAAGAGCAGAGAACTAGGTTATGGAAAGGGTTTGGTTGTAACCGAGTGAAACGGGTTACCATAAATGGCTAAGGGTGTTTTGTTGTGCCGAAAACATCCCCACGTATTCTGCATGAACGAAATTCCCCGCGTTCTTGCAAATTCAGCCGATATGGTGTTCTTAGCGGAAACAATATACATATATGCAAACAATAAACAATAAAATTTATATGTAGATCCACAAATCATCCCAACGGTTCAGTGTTTGCACTCTCTGACCCCGAACCAACTTTACATGCTGCTGCTTGTTGAAGAAGGCTCGAACACTAATTTGAATTATTTTAGAGTTAGATCGCTGATGTTTATGGTTCAAATTGATGAAATTGTGACTAGTTATTCATTCTTCATTATAATTTTTTCCTATATTAAAGTAAAATTCAGTATGCAATAAATCAATTTTATGCAGGTACGTCTTTAAAGATTCCAGTATACGACAAGTCACATTTTACAGTTATTACCAATATTACACTAGTTACCACTAATAAACTGTTGAGGGTTAAAATGAGTCTGAAAGGAATGCTTTATTTTTTTTCGGAAGATGAAGCCCACATAGGTCTGAGACCTGTGCGTGGGTAATGAATTGGATGATGGTGATTGATGAGTTGGACCCACAGTTTTTGGTGGGTTCCGAACCACCGGGAAGAGATTTTACAGCAGAGAACAGTCTTTTGCTGGCCAATCCATTCGGTCACCATTAGAAAGGCCCAGGAGTTTCGTAGCTTAAGTCTGATTGAACAGATACCTGATACGCAGTGGCGGTCCCAGGATTTCATTTCTGGGGGGGGGGGTGACCCCCCTACCCCGAAAAAATGCGGAATTTAAAGTCTAAAAACGTATTTTTATACGTATTTGAGCTCTAAAATATGCTCAAGCTAATAGTATTTATGTTAGCTAATAAAATAGTTTTTCATTTAATGTTTATTGTACCTGGGTGAAATAGGACCCAACCATAGTATTTGTTTTTCCTTTGATTTCCTTTAGCTTCACAAAGAAAATTTATTAAAAGTCAATGTGATTATTTTTTAATGAGCATGATGACAAAGTTCAGTTAAATAAACGTATAATGAAATTAAAAATAAATCAAGTGTTCACTGCGAATTTTATCTTTATGGTTAGGCCCTATTTTTAACACGTAAGTTACGAAGGAATAGCCAAAAAATACTCAGATTGTTACACAACAATGTAATTTACATTTATTAAGTTTCAGTCACTTCCTCTCTCTACGTGCGGAAAACGTTACTTGTAGTAAAACAGGAATTCGTACAAGAATTTTAAACATTGGTTGGGTGTTTATTCTTCTAGGTAACAAGTAACAATGACACCGATTAAATTTATTTCTTGCAAAAACTATACATACATATTTATGAATAAATTCGTTTTTAGGCGGGGATCCATCTTGATATTTGGGGGGGGGGATATATCCCTCCCATTCCCCCCCCCCCCCTGGGACCGCCACTGCTGATACGGCACTCGGCTATCACTTCCCCTTTATCAAGCCGAAGTTATTCAATTGTTTTTAAATATATCGTCTTTTATTTCACATATTTTTATTCTGACTGTCACATCATTTTCGATCTCAATCAAACTCTTACAATATGGATATCTAGCACGGTACCACCCTTACCAAAATACAATGAAGAATAAAGAGATCAATTTTAATCACTGGGTTGTAAAATCAGTTGAAAATACAGTAGATTAGATTTGGTTGAAAATTGAAATCCACTTTAGATTAATAGGAATAAAATTATTTATTGTAATTCTCAGGTGATGAATTCGAATAGAATGAGGTTTAGAATAATAGAATTAAGGAGTTTTGAAAGGTATTCTAAATTTTAGTTCGTCAACAGACAATATACTATTGCAATATTTAGTTAATCCACGGTTTGTCACACATACTGAGCAGACGTTGAGAGCATAAAATGCAGCAGTACTGTTATGCCTCCGTTTGCGTTTCTATGCTGCGTTTATTGCGTCTGTTGGGAAGTAGTTTCAAAGCCAGTAATCCTCAGTTAATTTCAGAATTGACATTGTAAAAGTACAGTTAAAAGAGTTCGCAAAACCTGCTACACATTGGATTTAGTCTAAGTTCCTTTAAAACAATAGATGAATTAGAAATTTCGTTGAAGTTTGATTCTAAACCCTCATAGCAATTCAAGAAAACAATTCTATTTACTTATTTATTTGAAGGCAAGAGGCGAATAATTTTGATTTCTGCAGGAGAGAAATATTTATTTGTCATTACTTTAAGCTATTAAACATTACATTATTTTTCAATCGTTTACTCGATACTTATAGAAATACTGTAGTTTCATTTAATATCAATGTTTGTTTCAGGAAGAGATAACTTGAAGTACAATTTATTTGTCTCTCATCTTGGTAGCAAAACACTGTACAGTAGTTTGATTTTATTAATTTGATGGGCCTACATGAGCTGAGCCATTCACATTTTAGGTCCCGATACCTGTTATATTAATAGCAAAATGTATTGAAATTTATTTATTTATTGTAACAAATGTGAAGGCGCAACAGACTTAAGTCCAAAACTGCTCTCCACAAATTTTGAATATGTTATATTGTCCAAAACTCAATCATTTAACACAATGATTCAGAATTTAAACAACAGGTATATAATTATGAAATGTCTGTACAATTTCATGAGATTGGTGTTCATTATATATGTTTATTTGAAATTCTTATTGAAATCAATCTCGTGTACTGCATCTACTTATTTATTTGCGATCAAATTTGTGTAACTTTCACCTTGATGGGCCTATTGTTGAATTCTTATTCATAATTTATTCATCTTTCAATGCCGTCCTAGAAGTTTATTGAAATACTTTGGTTTCATTTGTTATCAATTTTAAGCAAGGGCTCACTGTTAGGGGATCGTTTACAAATAATGAATAAAAAGACGAAGTTTTCATAACCACGTTTATTAAAAGTAATGAGATACTAGTTTTGGTTGTTAAACCAGTACCGAAACTAGTATTTCATTATTTTTAATAAATGTGGTTGTGACAACTTCGTCTTATTATTCATTATGGATGTCTTTCACAATATCACCTTCACCACCACAAAGAAAGATCGTTTACAAATTATATACCTTAAGCTATTGAGATATTCAAGAAAATATACAAAATGGTCATGTAACAAGTTTTTTTCAAATTTGAAGTTGATTTAGTTGGTTAATTATCGATATACCAGTAATGTTTTCCTAAGAAAATATGCAAAATGGTCATAAACATGTTTTTTTTTAGTTTGAAGTTGATTTACTAGTCGATTTTTTTTTTCTTTTGGAGGATGAAGCCCACATAGGACTGAGACCTGTGCGTGGGTAATGAGTTGGATGATGGTGATTGATGAGTTGGACCTACAGTTTTAGGTGGGTTCCGAACCACCGGGAAGTGATTTTTTCCAGTAATTTTTCCCTACAAAACTTGTGACTTATTGGATGGAATAACGAGAACTAGCATGCTGAAGGTAACGATTCATACCAGTGTTTTGTTTTAAGAAAACCTGAATTTCTCCATAATCTCCAAAAAAGTGCGACTTTCTGTTTGATTACATTTTGAGGTGGACACTCTCATCCTACTATCACCTCCGAGCATTTCACTAAGCACTGTCTTGCCTCCATCCAATCTGACGGCTGCTCCACATTCAACAGTCTGTCCTTTCCTACCGATAGTTCCTTCTCTCTCTTCTATTTGGTTTGTTGGTACGAATGCTAGGAAATTCCCCAGAGCTGTTTCCACTGTTGAACGGATTCAGTGGTCTTGCCTGTCACCCACTAAATTCCTGCCTTCCTTATTTACTGTAAATCAGAACCCTGTTTTGCAAAATCTGACCTAGGTCAAATTGTGCCATTGGTTTCAATTGAATAAAAAGTTGACGCCTAATTATTTATTCACACTTTCTTAGAGTTAACATTTTTGGTAATTTATTTATTTATTTATTGTGACAAATTTACAACGAGTGTGAAGGTGCAACAGACTCAAGTCCAAAACTGCTCCCTTCACAAATTTTGAATATGTTACATTGTCCAAAACATTGAGGTTAACACAGACTAAAAATTCAATATTTGCTAAAAACCTTCACTCTAAAAATAATAAAATGAATCTTCTGACTTGACCTTGAATCTTAAGACCATCTTATTTAGTGAGAAAAGAACAAATAATTCTTACAGAGGATACATTAAGATAAAGTACAACACTTTATAGAATTTGAATTTCATAATGTGGAAATATTTATTTATTCATTTAACTTACATACAATCAATGTGAATACTACAGGCTATTACCCAGAACTTCTTTTCACAAAATTTAAAATTAGAATCATTGAAAGAAATTTGATTTTTGTACCATTTTTTTTCAATTTAATAAAAATTTGACGCCTAATTATTTATTCGCACTTTCGTAGAGTTTACATTTAATAATATTAATGAGAAAGTCTTATAAATTATTATTGTTGCAGAGGTACCTAGAAAATGAAATACTTAGTCAATGCGTTTTGGAGAATTATGGTGTCTTATAATATTAAAAAAGTGATTATTTGCTCAAATTTTTTTCTTCTTTTTTTCGGAGGATGAAGCCCACATAGGTCTGAGACCTGTGCGTGGGTAATGAATTGGGTGATAGTGATTGATGAGTTGGACCTACAGTTTTTGGTGGGTTCCGAACCACCGGGAAGTGATTTTACAGCAGAGAACAGAGTCTTTTTTGCTGGCCAATCCAATCGGTCACCGTTACAAAGATGGCCCAGAAGTTTCGTAGCTTATCTCTGATTGAACAAATGCAGGGTGACGTGTTGTAAAATTTATCAGACGTTTTTCTTGATTATGTTTGCACAGTCTAATTAATTTGTGTGTCTCACAAAAAGTCACCCTGCGTCACCTCAGGAAACCTGTGTTCCTATTTGATGCAGGCCTAAATATGGTGGTTCGGAACCCACTTAAAACTGTTGGTCTAACTCATCAATCACCATCATCCAATTCATTACCCACGCACAGGTCTCAGACCTATGTGGGCTTCATCCTCCGAAAAAAATGTATTTATTAATTATTTATTCATTCACTCAGAGTAAATTGAAGCAATCGGATTTGATGATACCATTATGGAAACTAGCATGATGAAATGGATCACAAGTTATTTAAATTTTGAAATGAACAAATCTCATAGTACGATTTGAATTTAGTTTGTTTATAAAAGGTGACAAACTAGATCTAGATTCCTTCTAACTCCACCCTTTACAAATGTATCTAACTATCTATGTATCATATACCCTATAGATTTCCAGAACACTGTAGATTCCCATATCGTTTAGTGATAGCCGTGAGCCGTAGCTGGTATCTGTTCAATCAGATAGAGATAAGCTGCGTTCCCCTGGGCTCTCTTTGTATGGGTGACCGATTAGATTGGCCAGCAAAAAATACACTGTTCTCTGCTGTAAAATTACTTCCCGGTGGTTCGGAACCCACCTAAAACTGCAGGTCCAACTCATCAATCGCCATCATCCAACTCATTACCCACGCACAGGTCTCAGACCTATGTGGTCTTCATCCTCCCCCCCCCCCAAAATGTATCTATTGTCATCAAAATATGTAGGCTAGGCCTACTCAATAGATTCCCAGTACCTTGTACCTACCTACTGTTACGGGTTCTATATTTAAAATAACGCTGGCAACACTTAAATTTATCACTCGCACTTTATTTACACAAATAATCCACAACACGCACTGTTTAGTAATGTCTTACACAAAATAATGTAATCAAAAGCAGATAAATCGATATTGTTCAACTAATAAAGAGTTTTCAATATTACTGTACAAAACTCAATCACTAAATGTCAAAATAATAACTTCAATTAACTGTCCAATAAATAATTGAAGGAGAAGCGTCTAATACATAACATTTGAAATTCTACAAGCACTACAAGTCGCTGTATAAACTGTCAAGTAAGCCTGAATAATAATCTGTTCCAAGACACTGCAATTAACACTTACAGACAATGAAAGTTCATTAATACGGTTTATAATAGTGCCAACAGGATTGCACTGTCTGTATTAACGTAAACAGGAACTGTCACTACTGCCATTTATCAGTGTAGAACAACAACTGAACAGATTTTTACAAAAGTCTCTCCTTTTTATACATTTTTCCATAATCGAGATATCTTTCCATTTTTCTATCAACTTCTACCAAATTCTAAAATAAAAAAATAAGGACTCGCATTTTCCACAATATTCGATAAGATCGATAAATTTCTATTAGGTTCTAATTAAATATTCTATCAAATTCTGAGTAAATATAACAAAAGTGTCAAAAGTAGAGTAATTAATTGCTTTGTCCAGAAGACTTGTTGATACAAGCGATAACGCTGTAAATCCTACTTTCCGTGTCCATCACAATACATCATACCTGTACATCTAATTTGAACGTTCTAAAGGAAGGTACGATGATCACTGGAAGACTGTTTCAAAGCCTTGTAGCGACGCTAGAAGGGAGGTAGAATATGTACGAGAGTGGAAAGGAAAAGAGTGTGTGACGTAATAGTAGAGAGGGTACCACAGCTAAGTACGTTGGACGAGACAAAATAGCCAGAACCCTATTTATCTCCCTTGGGCTTTGTTACGCTTAGTTCTGCTCACCTTAATTCCCTGTCCATACGCCCTACATGATGATAATCTAATCACTGCTCACAGCTCTCTCATGCTCTTTGCTTTGGTTTCTCTCTCACTCTCTCTTCCTCTTCCCCTTCCTTCCTTCAATTTCCTTCCTTCCTTCCTTCTGCATATTTAATAGACTTGAAAGGCTTTCACACGTCCAATACCAATTTCATTTGCAGTACTTCGATTCTTCCAACCGCGTTTTGAAAGTCAATTACTGTACAAGCTCTACACAAAATGTCAGCATAAAGGTCGTAAGACGAGTTCAGTTTGCTACTTTGTTCATAATTTACATACACCTTCATGATTCAAGTAGCATCGTCCATTTTTATTCCTTCTCATGCCGTCGCTTTGATCGAAAGTTTTACGACCAGTTGATGAAATGATTCAGTGGTGTTGCTTTTGGACCTGGCTTGTGACATATAGAGTAATGTATTGCTACGGGTTCTAAAGCTAAAATAAGGCTGGCAACACTAAAGTTCATACTTGCACTTTATTTACACAAATTAATTGTGTAAATATATTATGTAAGTGTGTAAGTCTATTTACACACACTAATTGCAAGTTCAATTAATAAAGAAAAACAGAACAACAAAAATAACAAGCTAATACCTATTTTCAGTAATTACAAGAATTAATAAATAATTAATTACAGGCCAATAAATAATTAAAGAAACAAGAGTCCAATACATTATTTAACAGTCCCAAATAATATCACTTGACACAACATATTTAAACTGTTAGTAAGCTGCACAAATAGTAAACACTTGTCTCTTCACGTTACACTGGAATCGAGCGCTGTTTACTTCAACAGCACTGGATTGTTTCTCACAGGAGATCTGTAACACAATCTGTCACGCAAGTTTGTAAGACTAAACTAGCTTGTTCACGTGGACTTCTTATTTAGTCATCATTCCAAGTACTGGAGGCTACTAGATGCTTTGAGAAGGCCATGGAAGGTCATTGATAGTAGAATAATCAGGAAGTCTGTAGAACCGAGGAGAAGCTTCGAAAGTTCTCAATTGAGTGAGAGAGATGCATATTTGAAGAATAAGAGTGAGGAAGACATGTGAAAAACAAGAGGGTGAAGATTCAGATTACAAGTCACGTTCGTCTATGAATGGAAAAGATGTACTTAGAACAAGTGCGTAAATAACTGCTTGTTTGGCATTCGTAACAGTATGTATGTGAAGCCGTAGCACCACCAGGGGATGTGGATGAGAGATTTTTGCCCTGGATCTAGTTATATTACACTGATTTGGGATTTATAACTTGAAAGAACACTCATATCCTATAGTACTTTTTCAAGTATTCATGAATAAACTTTAAACAAGTCGATAATTCAATAACATTTTTTTTGTTATCTCAGCCTATATTTCATAGGATGGGTGGTATCCTTTAGGACGACCTAACAGTTTGATCGACCTTCTTCTAGCACAGCCATAACTGCATGACCAAACCTAATCTAACCTGACTAGATGTGACTGAACCACCTTTGTTTACTAGGTCGGTCAAAACGACAGTCGTACAAATGGTGTCCTCCCTTCATATGATAGCAATTCAAATAATATTAAAACTCGATTGACGGTAATAACTATATAAGCATTACTTGTAATCTTCCATTTTATTGTGGTTTGTGGCTTGAAAAAATATAATATGTTGGTTGGGGGCCTATATCATAGAGAACTAAAAAGTACGTATTTAATAATACTCATTGAATAAAAATAGTGTCAAGACTTGATTAACAGTAATTACATTAACACATGCAATCTCCATTACTCATGTAGATGTGGCTTAAAAAAATAATACTGTACATTTACATAACACTATATAGTAAACTATAAATTACAAGTAGTAAAAACTACATAACATTTTCCAGTAGCCTAATTTCATATAAAAGTACCAATACTGTTAGTGTGTAGCTTGTTATGAAATGGGTCCCTCATTCAATGGCTGCAAATTATATTACCACAATGAAACGATGCACAAAAACATATTATGCAGATCAAAAAGAGAAAAAAAAGATCAAATATTTCATGAAAAAGATTGAATTACCATCAATTTGCTATGAGACTCCAGCTTATAATACTGGTATCTGAATGAATTTATCATCTCTTATTTCACTAAAAAATGCATTTTCATTCAGGACCAGCTAGCACTTGACAAGCATTGAACGCCCTTACCTGATGGCTAGTAATAGGCAAATCAAATTCAAGTAATAACAGGAAATCTGTGAAAAACAATAGAGTAGAAGAAACATAGTAGAAAAAAGAATAAAATGGAAAAGCGGATGCCTGTCTGAATCTATATAAAATAATGCCTAGTTAACATGACAATCGCTAGTATATAGCTACAACTATATACTAATAGTGTATATATAATTATATAAGCGACTTGGTCACGCAGAGGTCGCAAACGTGTAATTTGATAGGGCGTAACGATCTTGTTGCTTTGACAGTAGTGCTGTGTGGTGTCTGACCAAATCTGACAATGAACACAGCTTCCAGTTGGAGAGGGTATCCACCACTCCCATCTATGTGGACCATTCAAAGCGCTGCAATTAGTCACTTGTGTTTTATTCAGCAAATGCTCAATCACAGCTGAAGGGTGGAGTTCTGGGATCGTCCCCATTAGAGACGCTTTCCGAAATTTATTAATGTTTATTGAATCGAAGTTGAGATTACTCCATTATTATTTAACACTGGAGAATTGGGGTGAAGCGTCCAATACTCGAGGATAAATAAATAAATTTTCGAGGATAATCACCATAGCAAAATCAAATACATGTTGTGGAATAGTGTATGAAAGATTAGAGCTGCGAGAATACCACTAATTCACACAGCTTATGTTTGGATTGTATGTGAAAGAGTCCATACCGAAAAATCCAAACAATAAATTCCAAGATCTGAAAAATCTAAATTGAATTTAATTTAAATGAAATGAAATATATTTATTATTCTCAAGAAATCAAGATACAAGTAAGAGAAAAAAAATAAACTATGAATATACTCCTCACCTAGACACAGGTATGTGTGTCTAGGTTATATGTATTGTCTTATATGTATTATATGTTCATGTATTGTCTTATGTCATAAATATCTTTTTTACATAGGTACCATAATAAAAATGAGTTCTTTTTTAAATATACATTAATAGTTTGTCAAAAATAGATTTAACTAGTAAGCTATTCTTGTTTGCAGATGATGTATTAATATTTTTAAAGGGCCTAACTTGGCGGGAAATCAGGGTAATTGCTCAAAAAGATTTCTTACATATTCAAAAATGGTTAGATCAAAATACTCTTTCCTTGAACACTACAAAAAACTAAATTTTTACCAATATACTTCAGTGGCGGCTCGCACTCCAAAATTATGGTGAAGGAATTATGGTGAAATTATTGGCCTCTGAAGATGGATCTCATGGATTCGAAAGCGCTCGGCCAGATTAAGTGAGTTATTATACTTATTCTTAAGAAATATTTGACTGCAAGTCGTTAAATTTCACATGAAAAGTTAATATTAACAACGCAGTTCGTCATGGAACAAGAGATCCAGGAATAAAAATGATATCATATACAATGTAATCAAACAAATTTTCATATAGTCAAGAGTCACTTATATAAAAAAAATATAAACTATCTAATAATTCATTTTTTGACCTGAAATCTAATTTTAACCAGCGGAACAAGAAGAAGAAAAGGGGGGAAGAAAGAAAGAAAACAGCAGATATCAAGAAACATGAAAAACTTGAAAAGCAGCAAGTATTCAGAAACAAGACTATAAGTATGGTGTCCTGATCAGTTCCTCGCAGGCTACATGTCCAATGCTGAGCAACCACTCCCCCATCCTACGCTTGAAGACAGCAATGCTGGCACCCTCAGTTTGTAAGATATCCCAAGGAAGACTACGGTAGAGTATGTGAGCCAAGTAAAATGAGTTTGTTGTGTTGAAGGAATGACAGTCTAGGAAATTGAATACTCAAGTGCAATCTATTCCTTGTTTGGTGATTATGTTCAATGTTTGTTAATATGTTCCTGTTTTTGATAATATAGAACTAACGAGATCCAAAGCCTAAAAAGTACACATTTTTTACAAAACACTATAAATAGACAGATATAAGAGCACCATATTTTATTTTAGAATGTAAACTAAGACCAATATTTTTAATGTATGAAATTCATTATCCTTATGCACTTAGTCGTTGCAGCGTTGAACCTGACTGACAATACAATCTTCAACTCATTGCAGGTGTCCAGCATGAACGTTTCACGCTTTTTCACAATCTTAATTTGTGTAAGATGTATTCAATAATAGGCTTCTCCTGGAAGTTGTGCACGCTTTGATGAATTTGAACTATCAGCAATTTAGAACGGTTCTCCACATTTCAGGCATTATCGATTCTTCGTGTTCTTTGCAGAGTTGGCATTGCAATCTTAAATTAAAATAAACCGCAATAATTTGTTTGAACAGATAATTTTAAATAAACTGGAAAAGCCTTAATGCTAATATTGGAAAGTTTAGTAATAAATTTGGATTGTAAAAAGCAAATAAATGATGACAAGGTCAATTAATAGATTTAGAGTGAGATTGGTTGCAAAATTCATATGGGTGTTTAGTAAAATTATTTTGCAATATTTTGGATTTTCAATCAATTTTAAACTTTTCCAGTTGGAATTTATTTTTTGGCTTTTCCGGCCCAAACCTATGTTTGATTTTGCGATGGCTGTTATCCTCTTGAGTATTGTATGCTTCAATGTAAAAAGACCCTAAGCTCTCCAGTCGTTTACATTTTAATTTCTGATTAAAATGTAGGATATGTATGTTTATTAAAAAAAAAAATTTTCAAGCTCAGCTTGCTTTACTTTTTTTAAAGAAATGGTAATTTCTGACAAAATTGTTTATTTTGTGAGCTTTCATTACTTTTTGTATTGAATGTTGTAGGTTTTAAGGTCCATAATTAGCTTCTTTTTGCCATATGTCTATTGAATCAAAATCAAGATTTCATACCTATAAACTTAGCCTATTAGTAGACTTTTGATTGATATTGTGGAATTCCATAATAGAATTAAACAAAGATGAGAATTTGTCAAGTCCTCGTTTCCATTAGAGCTCTTTAATTATCACATTTTAAAAAGTACTACAATAAACACGGAATTGAAGAATTCTCAACCATGCTTAATTTTATAATTTAACTTTATGTATAATCAAGAATCTTGTTCAATAAATAAGTAGGCTAAGTATGTGAACAGTTTATTTACTCAATAGTTTTCAATTTCATTTATAGGAATATGAAATCAGGATTTTTCAAGACTTCAGTAGATTATGCATTGTTCTGGTATAGTAATATAGTGGGGTAGTCAGAAGAATAAGATTAGAAAAAGGAACTAAGTAGCTGGTTCTAACTTTCTTAATTTCTTTAGGAACTAGTCTAATCACTTGCTTCCAGTCTAAATGAGAACAATGTCAGAGTTTGTCAGTTTCCTCAAGAAATGGGTTAATTAGCTCTTCTAATTAATCGCTACTCCACATAAATAAAACCATCTTCCCATAATTTACATTCTAACTTCAATTAATTATTATTGTGTATGCATTTTTTAAACAAATTAACTAGTGAAATATAGGTATGCTTCACATATTTTCTCATCATTGTTGGAGAAAATATGAATCTTCATGATCTTGAATAGTTGACCAAAGAGATCCTATTCCCATATGTTTAGGCTACTGATTCAATCAGAGTGATGCTTATAACAGTGTTTTTAATAACTTCATGAGAATCTAACGACTCTTTCCTTTTTAAATTCATCTCCAGACAATTTCAGTAACTTTTGTAATAGGTTATATCTGGAGTAAAAAAATCACTTTTTTTTTTTTTTTTTTTTTTTTTTTTTTGAGGATGAAGCCCACATAGGTCTGAGACCTGTGCGTGGGTAATGAGTTGGATGATGGTGATTGATGAATTGGACCTACAGTTTTAGGTGGGTTCCGAACTTTTTATTGTGAAAAATTTATTGTGAAAAATAACATCAGCAAAGTAAAAGCAACATTTGTGTTGAACAATTTATTCAGTTGAACGTATAGAAACAAATAAATAAGTCTGTATTATCACTCTCCCCCTCAACTACACCTGGGCTTAAAATACTTGTTCAAAGTTGCCTCTGTAAGTAAATAAATAATACATTTTGAAATATATTATCTTACAGCTATGTTCTACATTTTACGTAGACTCCATAAGAATTAAGTCATTTGCCATAGCGATTCACCAGCTCCAATATAAAACCAACAATTTATTTGTATGCTCCATTTTGTTGAACTTATTGCCTGCCCTAGATCTTTTTGGCTGTATTAAATGTTTAATATTAGAGGTAATATTCCCCCTTTTCATTTTGTATGTTTTTCAAGTCTCTCATGTATTTAAAATCATAATTATCTAAACGTTTGTTCGATGATATTAATTTTGTTCTTGTTTTCAATTTGTGACAGGAGAGTGGATGCAGGTTGCTGCAATCAGAGCTAGCCACAATGGTGTATGATGAACGGACCCGGCTGAAGAATAGCTGACCCGACTGCCTAGGGCTCGCAATGAGTGGGCCCCGCAACGAAACTCCCCAACCAGAGGTAATTTAAAAAAAAAAAAAAAAAAAAAAAAAAAAAACTAATACCAAAACTGACACTGTATTTCAATTTAATATATTGTCTTTACTCACTTATATTGGACAAACAGGGCTACATAGCACAAACAGGCAGATCATTCAACGCAAGATACAAAGAACACATCAAAGCACTACATTCCAACTCTGACTCAACATTTGCAGATCACTTAATCAACACTGGACACTCACACAATAACATCCAAACTGACTTAGAAATTCTGCACACATTCCAAAAAAGCCACAAACTAAATACACGAGCAATATGAAATATTCAAACACCATAAACAAGATTGAACCAAATTCATCTCTTCATCTCTTCTGATGTATAGTTAGCCTTCACTATGATTTTCTATGATTTGGTGTCTACAAAAAATGCATTTATCTATTGTTTGTTTTCCATGTGGATTTTCATTCTTCTCTCTATCTTCCTAAGTAGCTTATAATAATGATAATCACATAATATCTTGATTATCAAAAATCAAATTTACAGAAAATTCAATAAACCTAGAATAATGACTCCCACCATAGCGAGCAAGTTTTTTTTACTTTTGCTGGTGGTGCCTTTGTAACTTATGTCATGTGAACTTGATTATGTTTATGTTGATCTACAAACTTACTCAATGAACAAACACAATTCAAATCCAACTCAATTTTTAACTACATAATGGCTGCTCATCCTAACCTCAACAAAGCATCACCACTGGTGGCAGGCTGACGAAGCTTTTTTTCAGAAGTGAAATGAATCCCTCTAGCATCTCCAATATAAGTGAGTAAAGACAATATATTAAATTGAAATACAGTGTCAGTTTTGATATTAACTTTCTCTGTAGTGGCGAAGGTGATATTGTGGAAGGTACCACATAAGTGGAACCCATAATGATACCTTCTTTGATATTATATTGTTCATTAAGTATTTCGTCATGACAGACAAAAAAATACTATTTTGTAAATAGTTGTAATGCAATAAAATAGGGAAATGATGAATACAAGTGACATATTCATAGCCTGTTGCACAAACGCCAATGAAAAACCAGCAAACATTTGATACCCGATCACGTGACTCGAGATCTATTTGGTTCAAAATTTGCGTAGCCGAAGGTTAGGTAAGTTTTGTATGCCTCTCGAAACTAGAGTGTAAGGGAGGTTGCTATTCCAATTAAGTAAGCCATGTAAATATTCAGACATTCAGTATTTAAAAACAAATTTTGTTCCACCCATTTATCATGATTGGTATGAAAAACTGACTAAAGTGAATGGCCCACCAAACATTGAAAACAACTTGTGTTCAGCATCAGAAAATGGGAAAATATATTGCATGAATTATTCATTAATGTTCATTCTTTACCTCAATGAATATTTTTAATGTTGAAAATTTGTGTTCTTTCAAAATCTTGTCAAAAAATATGTTGAGTTTGAAAACCAGATATCTCTAACAATTTTGGAAGCCCCCTGTTAATTAATTTAAAGTGAAATAGAAGTTTGAGTGACTAAAAATGAACTATTGTAATATTTGTCATACTGAAATAAAAAGTTACATTTTTCATTGTTTAAAATATACAGTTATTCTTAATTTCCCAACAATTGGGTCTTTGGTGCTTGTCTGTTTTTCAAACGAATGCCTTCATAATTAAAAGTGGGTCTAACAGGATAATCTGCAGGGGAGTAAGTATGCTTGGAGTAGCTTTTATTGTAGCAAAATCTTCATCAACTTCGGTGAAATCAATCAAAATGATACTCAGCTAATGCTTTTGGGATTGAAATGCAAGAATAAAAGTTACACACTTATCAATGTGCACGCACTTACAAATGAAGACAACAGACAAAAATCTAATGAAACAAATACATTTTAGGAAGAACTAGAACTAGTAATGTCAATTCATAAGAATGATATAAAAATTTTGTTAGGGGATTTCAATGCCCAAATTGGATTCAGAAAAACGGTTGGAGAATATCCTGCACATAAGATGACCAACAAAAATTGTATGAGACTGATTTGTCTGAGTGAACTAAATAATTTGAAAAAAAATGTCCACATCCTTCAAGAAAAAATCAAGTAAACAGAAATCATGGCGGTCCCCAATACATCAACTGGGGGAGTACCAGATTGGCCACATTGCAATTTCTTATAATATTCAGAAGGAAACGCTCTAGTTTCTCTCACTCTAAATGGTGATTTAGGTAGATAAGAACCTGACATCTTGTGAGACTGGACACCTGTCAGATATTTTTGTCAAATTGTGTCAATGTTGAAGTGGAACACGGTTAAGCTACTCGATTCTATGTATCTTTATACTGTACAGAATAACATATGTACGGCTGGTCATTAAATTATCATGCAATGCCTGTGTTCACACTTATTGTGCAAGTTTGAGATTTTGTAGTCAATTTTAAACTGCATTCATATTCTACTCACGGCTGTATGTAAGGCATGCAAATTGGAGAATTGCTAGTCTTACAATTTTTTATAATAGTTCAATGATCCTATGCTAATATGCCTAGCAAAAAAGGACCGATGTCAGTTCTTGATAAATATTTAATATTCTTGGCATTCTCCCGGTCATTAAAATATAACATCATCTTTCTTTAAAAACGCTACAGAGAATTTTTTAAAGACTTCCTCAATGATGGATCAGTATGTGCCTTGCTTATTAAGTTTCGGCTTTGAGATATGAGAAATGTATTGCGAATTTTTGACAGTAAGCTTCATATCAATATTCTTACTTAGTAGAAACATTTTGATTTGTTTCTCCACTGTTCTAATACTTCTTTAAGTGCATAGTAATTAAATTACTATTAATTCGTATTATTCTGAATTAGAATTGTAATAAGATATTTGAATTAAATGGGCAATAAAGAACACACATACTTACTACTAATTCTTCCATGTAGAAAGTAATTTTTAAGCTGAAAATACTGAAGTATTTAGTACTTGAAAAACTACTAACGCGTTACGTCGATATTAATTTATAGCCAGCGCTAAAAACTAATTCCTTATGCATTGTGAATCGTGGACGTCGTCAGCTATTATTTATTTTTGGGGGGGGGGGGGGGGGGTTAAATGATGAAGGGGATCCTCCATCAGAGAATTTTGAATAATTTATGTACCTTTAACAACACTGTTTTTAGATAATTAGGAACTCTAAATAGAGTAAATAGAATATATTTTCTACTGCAACTAATTTTTCAATACTAGAAAATTGAAAAATTGGGTCCAGTAGCATTCCTAAAGAGTCAGTCTGGGGAGACCAATGTTGAGTACTAGGTGTGGGTTGTGCTCTAGCTGTAGACAATATATTGTAAATAACTGGTGGAAAGGAGTCCTCTAACAATGATTTATTAAAGATGATGAGTAAATGTGTTTTTATTTTAAACGGGGGTTCGAGGCTCTCCCCAATTTTTTTTTAAATTCTCCCTCATTCACATTTTAAGCGATTCGAAACATTTCAATTCAATAAAAATACACTTCATCATCAGCATGAGATTCAATAAAATCGTTCAATTCAGCCTTATTTCCTTTTGTCTAGAGAATCAAATGAAACTGTTTTGAATACATCAAAATCAAAAGTGAAATTGAAGTAGTTCGTAAAGATCTATTATGAAAAGAGATTCAAAAATGGAATAGTCTAAAAGGAATTTTTTGGAAGATTTTGAGCCGCAGCATTAAGGCTAATAATTTGTCCTCTACGGATTCTCATTTTTGTCAGTCTGAGATTTTCCTTTTAAGATGAAAATGAATTTAGATTGAAAAATTCTGATGAATTTTATCTCATGTAACTTCAAGAAATTGTCTCAGGCTTGTTAAAATTCCATAATGATGAATTCATATGGGTTTGGATATATTGATAAAAAATAGAAGTTAATCTCTGTCTTATTTTGCTGGTTTGTTTGTCTACTGATATAATATTCTTCAACAGCGATGGAGGCTCTTCAATGGAGGTCAAGAGAAGGATAGCCCTGGCTAAGACGGCCATGACCAAGTTGAATAAGGTCTGGAAGGATAACCACATATCGTCTGTAACAAAATGTAGACTGGTTAGAACACTCGTCTTTCCCGTTGCACTGTATGGAGCTGAAGCTTGGACATTGAAGGTGACAGATTTGGCTAAACTGGATGCTTTTGAAATGTGGGTGTGGAGAAGGCTCCTGAGAATCCCGTGGACTGCTCATAGGACCAACCAGTCAATATTGCAAGAGCTGAATATAAAAGAAAGGCTTTCAACCTCAATAAAACAGCGAATTCTAAGGTACTTCGGCCACATAAGTAGGAGACCAAACGATAATTTAGAGAAATTGGTTGTGCAGGGAAAGATTGAGGGTGCGAGACCCAGAGGAAGGGCTCCAAAACGATGGCTTGACCAGGTGAAACAGTTCACCGGTATACCTCTAAAGGAAAACGTACAGAATGTGATGGATCGAGACAAGTGGAGGGAAATGACGAGACGTTGATATCATGAGATAAACCATAGGATCGCGACACTTCAGGATTGAAGTAACGAGTGATAGTAGTAGTATAATATTCTTCAACATTTTATTAGGGGGACATGATCACTGACCTCAACTATTGGTGGGAGGGGGGTGCCTCTTCCCCCTCCTAATAAAATGGTGATGCCCGTGTTGAGAATTGTCGGTACTCATTCAAATTAGTTCCATTATAGGAACACAATGTCAATTTCTTTGAAGTGGATGATCTCAAAATCATTTTGTCATTTAAACGATGACAAAAATGCCTAAGCTAGGACGTGTGTGACTGTCGTATTATAATATATGGAAAATGTTGAGTAATAGTCCTAGATGAATAATCCGCTATAAAAATTATAAAACAACACATTATAAAAATTAACGAGAAATTGACAAAATTGAGTTTGTAACAATGCAAGAATAACCCAGCTACTTGGTAGTAAAAATATTACCTGAAGGCTGAAGAATACTTCTTCAGTATATAGTAGACAGACCGCATATAGTAGTCTCTAGAACCACTTTTAAGTCATCAATGGATGAACTGATGTTATTTTATCCAGTACAGGTTTAGAAGTCTGTGAATATTTATTGGTTAATTTACAAAAGTTTGTATAGACGTAAACATTTTAAGAAGTAAGGGCATCCTGTAGTATCCATTCAAATAGATAAAAGTAAATTTAATAATAGTTGAAAAAATAAGTTATAAAAATTGTTATAAAATAGTAAAATACTTATGAATATAAGTTAAAAAAGTGGGTATCTTGTTGTATTCATTCAAATAAATACGAATGAGTTTTTTCATATTGATCTTTCTACTTCTAGAAGTTTAGTTAATCAACTCTTATTATAAGAAAAAGTTGAAATGATTATTTTAACTACGTTGTTCAATCCTCAACAAATGTATGTGTCGAAATTGAAAAGTTTAATTTTCATTCTTCTCCATGAAATAATGGTGTTATTCTTATTACAACCTATAAATGCACGTAAAAATTTGTCCAAATAAATAATGCATGTTCAAATATATACCCTTTACATCTTCCATCCTGTTTTGCATTATGAGAATAAAGAACAGGAAGGTGTAGCGAGAGGATATTATGCGGGTAATTCTGTATGAATGAAAGACAGATAAGAAAAGAAGTAACATGATAGAATATTCTAAGCTTACGTATCATGTTCATTGTGTGTGTGTATATCAGTGTCATCTACATGTGAAGTGGTTAGAGGTGGTTGGTGATTACAATCTCTTGAACTTATAATCTCCTAAATCAATCTCCCCCCCACTTTAGAAACAAAGTGAAGTCTTCATATATTCTCCATATTTCGTTCAAAAGAGTGCCTTGTAGAGCATTTTTGCCAATATAAATTAGTTTTTCGTCTTCCAATTTCGAACAAACTTACGGCCGGTTGTACGAAAGCCAATTAAATAAGGAGTTTAATGTCAGTTAACTGACTGTTGTAAGTGTAGCGGCTTTATTTCTGTTGCACAAAGATCCATTAGTTATTTTTCATTAACCGAACGGGCACAATCTGGGAACACTGTAATTTGATCAACAGCTGATTCTGAAGTTGAGAAAAAAGATGAATTAGAATCATTTCATTGTGAGTTATTTGAATCTCAATATTATTATATTATTAATAGATTTTATCCATTTTGAAAGGGTTTTAACACCTACGACCTAATTTGCAGTTCTGTGTTCTGGTAAAATAAACTTAACCTATAAAATGTAACTTAACGGGAGTTCGTGAAATTTAATTCATGGATGTTAAGTATCTCTTAAGCCGGTTAGCCTAACTGGCGTTATCGCTTGTAATTGTGCTTTGTGAAACTAAATTTTCTACATTAAGTTTAATCTCCGTAGGATGACGTCATTCTACGGGGATTAAATTTAATTGGCTTTTGTGCAACCGGCCGATAGAGTTGGATATCTATAGAAGAACTAGAACCTGATTTTTAAAATCATAGTAATTGAGAAACAAATGATTGATTTTTGTTTATCTTTCAGAAAGAACCGATTCAGTTCGAGGTGAACCTAAAAGGAGCACCTGATGAATTGGTCCAACTGGTTCAGAACATAAAAGAGGTAAGTTAAATTTCTCAGCCTGAGAAATTGGTAAAAATATTATAGTGTTCATAATATTTTATAAATGTAAACGCTATTAACAATGTGAAATACAATAATTCATAAAATATAAATCTTTTTGTGGTAAATGATGTTGTGGAACTTGCTCATAATAGTTGATAAATGTAGCCGCTATTTTAACAATGTGAAATACAAATAAGTAATCTTTTTGTGGTAAATTATGTTGTGGAACTTGTTCATAATGAATAAAAAGGTTAGATATTGTTGAACCATTTAATTTATCTTGATACTGTACCATGATTTCACAGTATTAAACTCTGCTATACTCAGCTGAGAAGCAGCAGGTTAATGGTGTGAAACCATTGTACTGTGTCATAATAAATTCTAGTCGTTCGACAATATCTTACCTTTTTATTCAAAATGTATTATCATGCAAACTACAATCATTTCATCAAATACATAACTAATTATTTTTGAAGGCTCAAAAGATTTGAGTCTTTTAAGGTTAATGGTTGTTTCCGACAAGAAGAGTCCAATAATAATTTGTTGTGCATTAAGCATTACTTGAATGATAAAATGAATTTGCTCCGAAAATTGTTAGTTCTCAATGGTTAGAACCATTGGTTCATTAAATTTTCAAATTATTCTAGAATAACCTTCCCATAAAGCAGTTCTTAATCACATTCAAAAGCAAGTTCATGAGATAGTGCTGTACCGTATAAACTTTCGATTGTATATATGCACTTTGAAGATAATACAGTCCCGGTAATTCGAGTTTAATGGGACCAGAAGTACCTCGAATTACGAAAAACTCGAATTACACGGAGCACTCCGAGAAAAATAGGGTTGCAATTGAAACTTCAGTGTTACTAGTCTAACTGAAGAAATATGTTTTACTAAAGCTCTTATAAAATGGGAAAGAACCTTTAAGTTACTCCCAGAGATCAAAAGTTCCATTTAAAAAGTTACAAAAGAGATCCATTTTTTACTTGGAAAATTGATTCTGGTATTGATTTTTTACTTTTCGCACTCGGATTTAACGGAACCTCGGACTTGAATTATCGGGACTCTACTGTAATTTATTGATAACAATTCTATTGTTTTAATAGAATATTACTTTTTCAACGTGAATTCTTTGAAAACTTTAATGTATAAATTCAAAAAAATATATATATTTATAAGGAATACATATATTTGTATGAGGAAACAGTTGAAATCATGTTGGAAAAATATAGACTGGAAAAACTCTCCTCAAGAAGTGTATAAAGGATATTTTTAAATAATTCAATTATAATGAAAATAATTAAAATATGTAAATTAGTTATTTCTGGCCATTTGTAGAGTGTTTTTGATCATTTTCAAGTATTTCATTACTGTTTTATGTTTTTTTTTAGGTTGGTGAGCAGTTCCTCTACCATTGGAAAACATTTCCGATTGTACTACCACCACCTGTCAATGCAACTGTGCCTCATGGATCACTCGCTAGTAACAACACCGATATCCCTTACATCACAGGTGATTTATTTATTCAATTTAAAATACATTTTTAAGAAACAGAGAAGTGAAAATGACACATGCCCAATACCAGAAGGCTGATTTTCTTTATTGTAGATTGAGTAAACCAGTAAATAATTACAAAATTTCGGCTTCCTGGTATGAAAATGATTAATAAATCGCCTGTTGGTTAAAAGCATAGATACAGTGAAAAATCAAACAGATGTTGGCTGACTATTGACCAAATGTACCTAAATTTGTTTTTTTTTTTTGACAATGCTACTGTGATGAACAACAACTGAGAATGAAGTTTGTAATGTATTGTCTATTCTTCACACCACAAAATTAAGCGGCTCAAAGAAATAGCGGTGCAGCAAAAAAAATAAAATAAAAATACAACTAACTGTGATGAAAACCCATATAACTGCAAACGTTAGACGTGTAGGCTGGGCAACGCGATACTAGTCTTGTGTATTGAGGTTGGTGATTCCGTACTATCAGAAACTGGCATGGTCCCACATCTAGAAACAGCAACAACGCAATTTTTCAGAGGCGCTTAATTTGGTGGCGTGAACTATAGAAGAAATATCTTATGGTATTTAAACTTTTGACAATGTCTGTTACACATTGGTGTTTAATGACAATGAAGAGGTCTATTTAGAGGTCTCTAATTTTTTGTATTGGATATTATTAAGGTATTAAAATTCTATCTATTAGCGTAAGACAATTTTTTATCAATTCTGTGAAATTTGGGGACTCAAAGTTGAAATTTTTCTATTTTCAAGGCAATTGATCTTCCCTACAAGTTATTTTTAACGCTTGGAATTTTTTTATAACTAAAAGACACCGTAGGGAGTAAAATGACATATTTTTCTTCTATGTATATTGATTTTTTCAAAATAAATTTTTGGAAATCCCGAAAATTTTTCAGTTTGTTAAAAACTTACTTTGAAATACTGATTGATTGAAATAAAAATATGCATTTTTACTCCCCGAGTTGTCAGTTACAAAAAAATTTAAACGTTTAAAATGTCTTAGAAGAGATTAATTGCCCCAAAATCAGAAAAATTTCAACTTCAAGCCCCCATATCACAGAATAATTGATGAAAAAAAATCTGATGGCAATAGATAACATTTCAATACTTTAATATCATCCAATATAAGAAAAGTCGAAAAAAATTATAACCAAAACCCCTGCGCACAACCTTTATGACAATAAAGAGATTTATTGTATTTCATACCAGAAGCCTGCTTAAACTTGAAAATGAATATTCTCATCGTAGAATGAATAAAGTAGCAAATCTCAAAATTATTGGCGTGTAAATGATGTTTAATAAATTGCTTGTTGCTTGAAAATAATAATTCTGTGAAATTATTTAAATTAATGTTGGCTGACTGTTTCATAGATTTTCCATTGTTTCATCTTGCTGAGTTTTTGACTTCTTGATGAGAAGAAATGATGTAATCTTTAAAAACTGTTAATGATTGTTCTATTATATTATCTAGAAGAATGAACCTTTTTATGGTATTTTAACTGTTGATAAATTCTATTGCATATTGATGTTCAATCACAAGAAAAATTATATTTTCAAGAATATCAATAAATTTTGTATTACATTATCTATACTCTGTTCACGGGAAGGAGTGACGATGTAAACAACGATGCCCGTGCGAGAGTGTATCTTCGAACAACAAGACCGATTCACAGTCGATTCACAATTAACTACAGAAATACAATTAACGCGCAGTATAATATAAGTGAACTGGTAACTGTGACAGCGAATGTGATACTGAACTCAGTGTGAACTGGTAGAAATTAATCGATCGGTCTACAGCTGACATGAGTCATGACTTTTTCACTCACACAAACGCAAACGTATGTTTTGGTTTGTCCCTCATTTGCGTGAATAGAGTATCGTAGAATATGTTTTATGGCATTCCAAATGTTTACAGTGTCTATTGCATATTGTTACATGCCAAATAATTCTAATCTGATGTAGTCGATAATTTTTTGCCATTATTTTGTAGGCTCTGGAGAAGGTTGTTGCACTCTCGCAAGGAGAGCCAATCAGCACAGGCCGAATAGTTTGCGAGAGCTGTTCATAGCGCCCTCTTTCGACGAATTAGATGCGGTAGCAGTCGACTCGAGCGGGGAACCGCGACGGCTCACTGGCAAACAACTTGAATCGCTAAGAGAAAGAGGGTGAGTCAACACCTGCTCATAATAACAAAAATCACAAATACCCGATTAAAAAATGGTTTGCATTTTCACAACTAGATTCAGGAAGCACTTTTAGATTTTTGTCCTATTAGGGTCTCACAAATTTAAATCAATTAGTTAAATTCAAATAGTTGCACAAGTCAATTACTTGTTGGGTTTAAATTATGGGGCGTGGAACCGATCATTGAAAATACAAATAGATTAAATTTTAACATTCAGACACCACTTGAGATTTTGGTCTCACAATTTGGAAATAGTGTGTTTAAATAGGTTTTCTACTTTTTAGGTTACTGCAGTTAATATATTTACTACATTACTAAATTTACTTGTTGGGTTTGAATGGTGGGAAATGATCATCAAAGTCATGAAAACAATAATCTAGTGTTTTAAAATTTTCACAGATTCGTAAAGCATTCTTACATTTTGGTCTCACAATCCGGTAATAGTGGGTTTAAATGGTATCGCAATTGGTGTCTTGTGGTTGGGTTTAAATAGTGAGAAATGATTGAATTAACGAATTCTAATATTCAGGAAACACTATTAGATTAGGTGCTTAAACACATTTATTAACGTTTAACGTTAACGTTTAAGGTGCTTAATAACGTTTTTACTATTTGGAAACAATGTGTTTGGACGTTATTATGGCGCGTAGCTTGATTTGGTTAAAATAGTGGGAACTGAGAAACAATAACCAACAATCTAGTGTTTCGAATTTCACAACCAGATTCAGAATGCACTCTTAGATTTGGTCCTTTTTTTGAACGGTATTACTATTTGGAAATACTGGTGGTATTGTAAATCTTGTTTGGTGGTGGGAGCATCAATTAAAGAATATCAATTTTATATTTGATAATTTTGGATTGATTCTTGAAAAATGAAATTCTACATTCTCCATTCACATCACGATTTTGCCATATTTCATAATTCAATCATATTTGCTAGTTCATGCTGTTCCTTTACAATCTTGTCCATTAATGAATAAGTGGTATAATGGACTTGTCATTTAGATACAGTGCAAGGGGTTTTCTAGCTAAGTATTTGTTTGATAATCATCGCATATCCGTTATTGATTGGGTTAAAATAATGTATTTATACTCCATTCACCTTGGGACACAATTTTTCGATAAATTGAAGAAATACCAAGTCACAAATCTTAATGATTCAAATATCACAGGATATTATTGCAGCCTACAACTCGAATTTACACATTTTTATAGATGAGGACTGGAATGGATGTTTTTAGACATGAATCGTTTCATTCTCCATTTTGTACATAAAACATTTATGAACTCAAATTCATTTCAAATTCAAATGAGAGTTGTTTTCCATCACATCTTGAGTTAGTATTCTTGAATCATATTTGTTTTAAATTAGATAAATTAGAACTGTAAATTTGCTAAAAATATGCGATTAGAGTGAAATACTTGAAAATAGCTTTTTTAATAAATAATTTAGTTTTGTAGAACTAGATCTACGTTTTTCCTGGTCATGTATAAGTATTAGCCAAAAATATTCTGAATTTTTATTCAATAAATTGAACGTGAATTGCAATTAGTTGAATAAAGGTGGTCAATATGCTTATTATAATGCTTGATTGTGATTAAAAATGAATGAAAAACAATTGAAACAGGCTTTTAATTAATAATTTCTACATTTTAATATTCATAAAACTCTTAACAATTTGATCAATCATTCCATAACTAATAATTAGCTTTTTTTTATCTGGTATTAGCACTGGCACCAAACAGGTTTTGGATTGCATTTTTTATTGTCAGCACAATATTGTTGTTCAATTCGCATTGCATATTTGTATGAGTAGTAGTGTTATGACTACATTTCATGTTGTAGATAATTTTGCAATAATAAATTATTTTAAACAAATTAGCTGGATACAAATCATTATATTGTTCAGACTGAGGTTTTATGTTATTAAACTGTTCATGAAAGAGAATAGTAATTCTGTATAAAACTTGAATTAGAAGTCCCCAAGCTTACTAAAAAATTCAGTTATTTTTTTACTCGTATCTAACGTTTGTTCAAATTAAATCAAACTTTATTGCAGTTTTTTTTGTATAAAATTTCGCCTTTATCGTTTTTTCAACCCCATACAGGAAAGGTTTTACTTTATGCCTGAATGCCTTTAATAGATGTTAACTAATAGGTCATCTACCATCGAAAAAGATTGATAAAGCCATTGATAAAGTATGTTCTAAGAAACGGTATTCTGTTCTTGAAAAAATTAAGTCTATGAAAAACTTAAAATAGTTAAATATACTTTTTGAAGATCAGATCACAACTTGTTATCTTGCACATTGAATTATGTGATTATCCGGATCCGTTATTTGGATGTGATAATATTATTAATCGCATACTGTATCCTGTTTAAAATTTTTTTTTCATATTTAGTTTTGTTTCACAAATAGTTAATCCCTGAAAAGTAAATCAAGTCCTCTTCTGTGATTTTCTTCTTGAGACGTTTATAATACATCTTAATTCATCATGAGAAGTTCTCTGTATAAAATTTATCATTTTTCATCCCGTTGATTTTTTCAATTTCACAAGATGGTCAAATGAGCAAGAATTTGACTGGGTTTCTCTTGAAAAATATGTAATTCTTTCCCCATTTATAAATCAAGACTTTTCTACAAAAATATATTATACTGATGTTTATAAAGTTGCCACTGTATGCGAATTCACACTACATGTATTTATTCATCCCCTTTTTTATTCATTCAAGACTAAATTAATGCAATCAAATGTGATACTTTCCCGGGTAATTTTTATTATTGAAAAAAAAAACGATTGACGTAACATTATCATTTTCTCTAAGTTTAGGTGTATAAATAAGTTTCTCCCAATGTTAGACAAGCCCCTTCTCAAAATATCTCACAGTAGATGTTACTTAGTTTCTTTGTATGAAAAGTTTCACGATTTGAATGTACTCGTATAAGATAATAATTGTTGATTGCGATTTGTTTATATGACTTTCACATCTATTTTACAAATGTAAATACTATAATTCGCAATTATTATTTTCATACAATCTTTCATTCTGTGTATGTATGAGTGTGTGTTGTTGTAATGACACAATCGTAGCAAGTACCGTAGCAGTTGAAGTTGAACAAGCTGACTTGTCTGTGTGTGTTTTTCTTCCTGCAAAGCCTGCACAAGGATAAGTTCGGCAAACCGAAGACGTTGAATAGTAGTCAGTTGGTGAACATAAGGAAAACTGGGTATGTCATTCTGCATCTTCATGTCAGAGCTTTTCAAATTTTCATGCCACAACATTACTCATTTTCATTTGTTCGCTAATTTAGGATGCCCTTGCAAGAAAATCATTTACTTCGACATGTATTTCTCTTGTTTAGACGAGATAATTTTTATTGATTTTTGATTTTGAAGATATTTAAACTACAAAAAACTCACTCCATCTAGGAATCTCTTGAAATTTTTAAATTATGCAATGAATGAGCGCAACTATATGGAGTTTTTACATACCGTCAAGATATGTAGAGTCTGTCTACTCATTCTTGGCAGTGCGCAGAAACACAAGTTAAAGTATGTGAGAGCATCTCTCAGCATAGAGAAGTAGTCATAAGTAGAGTGCCGACATGCGCGATGCAAATTCATGCAACAGTCAAGAATGAGTTGACAAGCTATTTGCTATTTCTTAGCGTGCACGCTATTAACGTTATGCAACTGAGCATGCGCTAAACGTCAATAGTGTCCACATCATGATGAGGGCATGAAAAAACTTCAGTATACTTTCCAAATATTTATTATCACTACAAAATAGCCTTCCATACTCAATGAGCGTTGCCAAATGGTCAAATGTAATCTACACCATGGTGTACTGGCTGACTTACAGTGTACAACTGGCTCTTCACTCGATTCCTAGGATTTTTGTGTCTTATTTTTTATACAGCTTCAAGATACAGTACTTTACTATTCAAATCTTCTAGGCCTATACAAATGATGGGGAGAAATGGTGAAGTTGAAAAGATGCTGGACTTCATCCACAGATGATGATAAAATGCGGGGAATCGAACTATATAGGAACTAATTGATAGGTGGAAACATCGCCCTTAGAGAAGTTTTTTTCAGAGAAATACAATAATGAAGTATTGGAAGTTTTCCACTGTAGCACTCATGAACTTAATTAGTGCAAATTATATGACTGTAGTATATTTTTTAAAGTTTTTTCTCATTAATTTGTCTTAATAGAAGCTTTGTATTTATAAAAGTATGCATGATTCATAGTTTCACAGTTTTTTTTTCATATCAATAACGTTCTTCATGTTCGATTATTTCTTGATAGTTTTTGTTAGAATGATATAAATAGAATTGTTTTGAGAATGCATGTAAAATAGCGAATTCCTCCTCTATAAATTAGCGAAATTGATTGGGTATACATCAGATATTTACGTGGATATCCCTATAGGTGAATGGAATCTATTGTCCATTACAGGTTTAACGAAACAAAAAATGAGCTCATGAGTATTATAACCCATAAATATAACGTAGCATTTTATTAATATATCTATGAATCTACCATGCTGCAGATTAATAAGATACTTCTCAAATTTCAGGAGCCTTTTTTAAGAGTTTTGGCATAGGGTTATTAATATTGTTATTATGTGGTGGAATATCATATATTTTGATCGACATTCTGTTAGTGCCGCCCCTAGCACACTAGCATAAATAAGACAGAAATTTTTAAGAACCATGAATTTAAAAAATAACTGCTAATTCTATACTTCTACTTCTAGAGTTCTACTACTCTACTTTTAGAAGTAGAGTTCTTTTACTAGATTTCTTCTACTGGTTGTATAGTTATAGATCTACTAAAGTTCACACCACTAAATTAGGCGGCTCTGAAAACTTGCGGTGTTGTCAGTTCTTGTTGTGCTTATATTGTTGTAACAGGACAAGAAATGAAGTCACTCCAAAGCCGGAGGCAGTTTATTGAAAGGGAGACTTGGCAACATGGCACGATCAGTGTTTTCAATTCGTGCGTTAGGTTGGTGATTTTCGACTATCATCTGCTGACATGGTCTCGTGTCTGGCAAAACCGCAAATTTTCAGAATCGACTAATTTGGCGGCGTGAACTATAGTTCTGTAATGTGCGAGTACTTTTCATGTTTGTTGCTGTTAGACAGCTGTTTTCGTTCCAAGTGATGAATTTCTTTCAATTTTCAGAAATTTTAGGATAATAATTGATTATTCTATTCAATTAAATACTTTACCAAGTGATAGCAATAGCAGACTAGTAAATGCGGGTCGCAACTGCTTAGCGCAGTTGGTTGGGGCGTCGCAACTTCATCTTGCTGTCGTTCAAGCGGTCGTGGGTTCGAATCCCGCTCCACCGTCAGGCATTTACATGTAATCATTCACCTCATTACCCACGCACAAGTCTCTGACTCATGTGGGCATCGTCAGCAATAAAAAAATGCAACAATACCATTGATTGAAACCATCGATCACATAGAGTTCATAAACTACTTGCTGGCAAATATGCAATCTGATTGTGACTGCACAGTGTATTTATTTATTAGCTAACTAGCAGACTATCGACAATCTAGGAAAAAAAGGAAACAGGGCTATTCCACTTCCACTTGCTGGCTTGTGAGGTGAGCTCGTTAGCAAGTAAACTAGACGTGGGTAACTATGGCTGCTAATAGACTACCTGCGAGAATATTGTTGTCATATGGTTCAACTATGAGGGATTAGTCGGCTACTGAGCGACTGGGAAGTTTATGTTGTCTACAGAAAACAGAATAAAAATATAATAAATCTCAGTTTGATATAAATATAGAGATATGCATGGTTACAACACAATACATAGAAATGCTAGAACAGAGTTACCACACCGTACTAGATCTCAGAATGTTTGCTGATAAAAATCCAAGAGCCTTCAAAATTCACTGCATATAATTATCATTAAAAATCTTAAAGCTATAAATCAATATTGAATCACTACTGGCGCATTCACTCGATTGTTTCTAGAATAGCTTAATACAATATTAATATTTGAATAGAATGATTATTACCCAGCATCCTAATATTTCTAGATTCACCCTATCTGAAAGTCTTACTATTTAGCTCATCAGATTTTTAAGCCGCCGGCTGGTAGCAAATAAACTCGCCCAATGTAATCGAGGTTTTATTTCCTGTATCGAAAAGTGAAACTTAGTTGAATCATAATAAGTGATTGAAAATCAACTGGTTTACAAAAGGTTGAACTATTAACAATCTTCATGCAGAACAATTTAAAATGGAATCTCATATAGACTACACTATTCCAAAGATTACCAGAGTTGTTTTCATGCTGAGAGAACAGAAAGAGATTATGCCATTAAAAATATCAGTGAATGTCTATTTCAGCTATGTTCATTACATTTATAGGCCGATTCACCTTAAGAATTCAGTATTGTTTAAATGGAGAACATTGTTGCCAAGTGTATGTGCTATCGCTAAACAGAGCAATCGACACCTACTTTGATTGTTGGGACTGTACTCCAGCCGTCTCGAGAAGGCTTCGATTATAAATAACAATTAGTCACGTCCGGCTCGGTTCCAGTGGAAGATCAAATTTTGTGTTTTCCCTTTTCTTGGTGTCATTTTTACGAGAACATGATATTTACATTATCAATTAATTTATTTACATGAAATGTTGATTGTGCCATCAACGCTGACAAAGATTCTGTTTAATGTTAGTTATCATTTATGGCAACTGATACGTTTTAACGTACTTTAAACTTATCCATGATGAAGTTATTGGATTTTACAATTATTAAATTGTCAAATACGTTCAACTTAATTAATATGTTCAATTCCCTTTCAATGTTATAAATTTCACTGGAGACATCCAGTAACAATTGACAATTCAGTCAATTAACAATTCGTTTAACATCCAGTAACAAAGTAACAATTTAGTATTCTTGAGACTGTCCTTTCTTGAATTTATTGTGTTTGAAACATGAATCTTGATAAATCGTTAATTTAAAAGAGGAAAATAAGATTCAATCAGCAGTAAAAATTTTATGGAAAGTGTCAGCCGGTAACTTATCCGCTGAAAAAACTTCAATAGAGATCTAAAATTTTGAAAGTTGGTCGATTTCGATAAAATTTTAACTCTACTTTGTATACACAAAATAGATATCAAATATGAAAAAAAAATTATTATCTTCACGCATTCCAAAATTTTGTAGTTTGTAGGTGTATGACGCATCGTTTGCTATCGTTGGATTTGTTTGTGTTACGAGCGGTACAGTCTCTGCTGAAAGTCAAGATCGAGCACTACAAGTGCGACAACGTTGGTCAGTGCGAGTGGGACAGATACATTGGTAACTGCCTTGTGATTAACAAGGATAGAAAGCCTCCATTTAAACAATACTGAATTCTTAAGTTGAATCGGCCTATAGTATATTGTACTATATTATATGAAAATTGCATTCTTTCTTATTTTTTTCCACAAAAAAAGAGCTATAAGAACTTTGTGTTATGTATTTGATTTGATAATATTCACCCTGAAGACACATTCAATGCGTCAAGGATTCGTCCAAACCTAACTGTGTACCATCTCTATTACTGTTAACTTGTATTTATCAGAATGGGAATAATAAGCTTATCATCTATCTTTATCTGCCAATGTCTGTTGATTGTAAATTCAAACTTGAATTTATTCTTCAGTCATTCCAGTATCATCCACATGACACACGTTGAACCTTCTAAGTTAATATTGCTGTTAAATATCTATAGTCCGTGCAAACCTTAGCTTGCTGTACAGTCTTACGTTAATGCTATCTCATATGGAAATATGAGCGCGTTGTTGCCATTTTTCGTTTACATTATGTCACTCAAGCTGCTGTTTGAAAAAGTGACCGCTCGTTCGGCTACTATGCAACCTGGCGGCGCTGTAAAAATACTCCAAATTTAGGTGTGCACAGACTAGAATAAATGTTTAATAATTGAATAGAATGATTAATTGGTTTGTGTCCTAATATTTTCGAAATTTTTAATTTCTCTGAAGATTTCTCCATCTGGCTCACCAGATAGTCTTATCTAGTAGCAGGTAAACTCGCCCAATGTAGTTGAGGTTTTATTTCAGTTTCTGAAAGGTAGTTGAATCATAATTAGTATGATGGTTAATTGTAAATCAACTTGTTATATATTTGATCTTTTTGTTACAGTGAGTTCGAGGTGCCCAGTTTGAATTTTCCGGGACAAACGCACAAATGGCGGCTGAGCGGGCTGCTGCAGAAGGGCACGGAGCGGACGCGCGACTCCCTCCTCGACGACCTGGCCCTCGCCCTAAGGTTCATCCTCATCACTGCCCGAGCTCGTCTCATATCGCACTTCTTCAGTTTGACGCAGGCCATACGTTCCTTTGTCACCGGTGCTCTCAAACTTCTAGGTTAGTTGATCTGTTTTTATTTTTTTTAAACAGCTCCGATTTAGCCTTTATTTATCCTTTTGAAATGTAGCTATTCTTTTAGCCAATAGTATAAATAAATTTATTAAAAAACGAACACTACAATCAAATAAGAATACAAATTTAATTCTTAACACTAGACACATAGTTCAAAATTGTTAATTTGTGACACACACTACACAAATATGTGTTAGTGTGCCACAGGATTAGTCAAAGATATAGGTTTAGATTATAGAAAAAGTTTCATTGTGCGAAAGAATCCTTTTATAGTAGATAATTGTTGTATACTTACAAAAACAGAATGTAGGCTATAGTATAGATAGTTTTCTGAATACCATTTACGAATCCAAATTCAATTGTTTCTATGAGCTAGCTATTGAGACAAATTGCTCACTGCGATCTATTCCGTGATCTATTAACCATATCTTGATTTTTTTCTTCAAGGTATAAACTGGAATGATTTCTCTAATTTCTTAGAAGAGTTTTTTTTTCAAATATTTAGTCATTTCAAATTTCAAGTAATATATTGAGAATGAAAGTGAAGTAAGTCCACATATTGTCAAATATAGTTAGGGTAGATCTAGATTTACCATATTTAATATATGGTATATATTACTCGCGGGCTGCTTAGCGCAGTTAGTTGGGGCGTCGCAACTTCAACTTGTTGTCGTTTAAGCGGTCGTGGGTTCGAATCCCACTCCACCGTCAGGCATCTATGTGTAATCATTCATCTCATTACCCACGCACAAGTCTCGGACTCATGTGGGCATCATCAGCAATAAAGAAATATATTTTCTTCATTTGGAAAAAATTGTGAAAGAATCCATGCGTGATACAAGAGTAAGTGTTGCCTAGATACCGTGAAACAATTGAAGCGTTTGAGTTTGCCTCAAATACCAATAGAAGTTGCCTACTAATAAAACTCGTTATTGGATATTGTTAATATGCAACAAACCTCTTTAATAGAACCCACCATATTTTGAGAACCCACCATTTTGAATGGACTCAAATGTTATGGTGTCAAAAATACTCTTCCAAGTTTTATTTAATAAAAAAAATAGCCCTGAGTGATCTGAGTTTTGTTCCTTATTTCAGAAATAAGTGAAACGAAAAATCCTACTTTAAATTTACTGATTGGTTTTATTCTCTTAGGCTTATGAAACTGCTCTGCTTTTATTTTTAGTTGATTGAGAATGGCGTGGCTGCCGAAACTATAGTTCCCTTTCATATTGGATATAGTTGTGGCAATATAATCTTATTTGTTATTTTCTTAAGGTTGATTATCAAACTCAGACCTTAACAGTATGTTTTGGTCTAAAGAACGTAACAAGTGAGGTAATAAAAATGTAAATCATTGTAATAAAGCAAGATAACAAAAAATTAAACGCCGAAATGTGATTTAAATCGCTGTTCTAGAAAATCTTCAATACTATTCAGTTAGAATAAAAAAAAATAATAATTTTGAGTTTCATTGTAATAAAGCAAGATAACAACAAAATTAAACGGTGATATGTATTTCAAATCGCTGTTCTAGAAAATCTACAATACTATTCAGTTGGAATTTAAAAAAAATAAAATTTTTGAATTTCATTGTAAAAAAGCAAGATAACAAAAAATTAAACGGTGAAATGTAGTTTAAATCGCTGTTCTAGAAAATCTTCAATACTATTCAGTTAGAATTTGTTTTTAAATAATAATTTTGAATTTTCAGATATTCTGATTGGAGTGCCATCACTACTTGCTCACAACTTGGATGCTAAACTCAGAGAGGAAAGATGTCGTTATCTGGTTGCAGAACTGGTTTGTAGGGTAAGTAGATTTATACATTTACAGATCTTAATGAGTATTTGATATTTGAATACAGTAAGTACACTGCTGTTCTAACGCCGCAGTTTTAATGCTAAACCGGTAACAGCGCTGTTTTACTAGGTCCGGCCAGTGTACAATAACGTGTAATACAATAATAGTAGTAATAATAATAATAATAATAATAATGATAATAATAATAATAAAAAAATGCCTTTATTGATATATGAAGAGGGGTTATGGCTGTGCGCAGGATTTTAGTCATCATTTTTTTTCGAAGTTCATTGTATGGGATATTATTAAGGTATTAGAATGTTGACTATTGCCATGAGAAATTATTTTTTTCATCATATATTCTATGGAATATGGGAGTTCAAAGTTGAAATTTTTCTGTTTTTGGGGGGCAATTGATCACCCCTACAAGTTATTTTAAACTTTTGATATTTTTTTTAAAATGAGACACATTGAGGAATAAAATGACATATTTTTTATTCCAATCAAACCATTTGTTTTCTCAAAACCATTTTTTTAACATGCAAAAGATTTCAGTTTAAAAAAAAATTCATAAAACCAATTGTTAAATTGAATTGAAAAATGTGTCATTCTTTTCCCCAAGGTGTCTTCCAGTTATAAAAAAAATATCAAATGTTTAAAATAACTCGTTATTTGAACTCAATTGAACTCTCGCCCTGTCTGCTCTTATAGTGCTACAGTCTGGTGCAAACATTGGTTGCCCTACAGGGAGTTCGATGTTGGGACTCGGAATCGTCTGTAGACGACTTAGGTACCGAGCGGGGTGTTGTATACGGTAGAGCAGTTGCCACGCTGCGATCTGTTGAGACTCAGCCCTTAGCTTGGGGGATTCGTCTTGTCGGCTAGATGAGACCCCCGAGCGGTTGTTGAGACCCAATAGAGTTCAATTGCCCCAAAAACCAAAAAAAATTCAACTTTGAACTCCAATATTCCATAAAATATTTGATGAAAAAAATAATTTCTCATAGCAATAGTTAACATTTCAATACCTTAATAATATCCAATACAATGAACTTCGAAAAAAACTATGACCAAAAACCCTGCGCACAGCCTTAATGTAAAAAGTGCAGCTCTTAGTTCAGATTAGAAACGTCTTTCCTGCAACCGTGTTATAACCGGACTAGGCTGTATTATTAAAATTACAGTATGATTTGAATTGCTGTCAAATTCCTTATATATTTTTGGCATTTATATAGGCTTATTCTATAGGAAAAATTATTTAGTTTCTACTTTATCTATTCGTGGTATATCGAATCAGATTATGCTTATCACGTAGTAATGGAATCAATAATCATTCCTGAGAAATCATTAAACTTGTAAGTTCTCAATGACTTCTTCAAGATCGTTCAACGTACATTGTATATTATTACATAAAATTTTCTTCTTTTGCAATAAATTCCAATTGTTTACTTGATTCCAATAAGTTTACTTGACAAGATCAACTGAAGCTCACTACCAGATATTGCTGCTGGTTTCAAGTATAATATCCGTATTTATAAACCTACATTGGGGCTTCCTCATCACAAGGGACTGCTTTTCGAGGAAATTCTTTTCAAGTTTGCCCTAGTTGAGTGAGCTTCATGCTAGGTTCATAAATACGGTCATTAATTTTCAGTTTCAATATCTAGCCACAATAAGTACATTTTTTCCATAGTAAATAGATGTGAAAGCATATTATTTCTTGGATAATGTTTAATTACAGCATATTATTAATTCATAGCATATTATTTCATGATTATGGTTATTTTTGTTACAGAGAGAGTTTGAAGATTCCTTAGAATTATTGTGTGGCTTTGTACGTCGTCAGTTGAAAAGAGCAGCCACCGAAAAGTTTGAAGTGGAGCGTGAATCATCCCATCCTCCTGTACCAATCCCATATTTATTTCTAACACCAAAGGTAGGTGTTAGATAAATATTCTTCTTTTTGATCAAGGAATGTTCCCCGTCTTAGTAATAAAATATATTTTCTGGCATTCAAACTCAACAGCAATTGAGCAACTCCAAATTCCTCTAAAATATGCTCAATATTATTGTAATAACTAATAAGCTATTCTCCAGTGGAATTATAAAAGTTATAAGTTATTAAATGTTTATTTATGTAATGTTGATCAATATAATACTGTGGACATTGATTTTGTTTTTATTGAAGGTATCTGCTCTATAGATGGTTTTGAACATGAGCTAGCATACGCAATTTTCTCTGCAATAATAATTCTGCAACAATATTATAAGCCAGATAGCTATGTATTACTTTTGCATTGTTTCTATTTTCCTCTCAAAATAGACACCAGTTACTGATATGACACAAGTTATTTAACAATAAATCATGCTGTCATCTTTATTCTTGTATGTATGAAGTACGTGCAATCAACGAGACGTATTACTCAAGTCAATGTAATAGAAATCTTTTTAAAAGTGATAACTGATAGAGCCTGTTTTAAACCTTGTAGTAGAAAGTAGTCTTGGTTCTAAATTGAAAAGATTTACAAAATATGATCTCATTCCAAGTTTTTCATTGAGCCATCTTTAAAACGATATTTATTTTTCATGTCCAATATTTTTTCAGGGCGTTGAACTGGATCTGAGACTGTATAGTAAAGATATTATGAAGAAGGCTCTTCCTATTTTAGTTTCTATTTTAGAGAAAGAAACACGAGGCTGGTTTCTTCATTTTAGAGAGCGTCTTATCTCTGAATTGCGTGCTCAAAAACTACCTGATGAAGAAATTGAAAAGGTCAGTCAATTATTTTAAAATGTAATTACGCTTTCATTTACATGCTTTATATATATATATATATATATATATATATATATATACTTGTATGGAATTGGAATTGAGTAGCAGCATAAAGGAAGCGAAGTTATATTGTTAGATCTAAATTAATTAGCCAGTGTATGGCCACGTCATCTGCTACATGCAGTTTTTGTAACCCTCCTGGGAGTCTTGTCAATGGGCATGAATCAATAATGTGGTCCATCTTCACATGCTTTAATATGTATGCTTTCACTTCCCATGTTGGGACGTCAAGCCCCTTCAAATTACATGAAGGGGTAAGTATTAGTCGTAAAAACATAGTTTTTTAATGAGCATTAGTCGTTAGAACATAGTTTACTTTTTCCCGATCAATCTAGAACTTGTGAGTAGGGTAATGTGGTATATAATGGTACAAAAGTACCAGACTGAAACGGGAATCGAACGCATGGCCGTTGGAGTGACAGTCTCCAACCACTGCATAGTTTGCTTAAACGTTATAATACTAAGCTCATTTTTATAAATGAATAAGGAGTCTTAAATTGAGGTTATTGGAGATTGAATAATTAACCTTGAGGCTCTTTATCTCAAGAGATACTTGAAAATCTCTTACTCTAAACGCTTTTCAAATCTGCCTTGAGGGAAAAGGTTTCAAGCCATTTAATAGATATGGACCTACGATTCTGCTTCAAGGATGTTTCCTTAATTGGTATTGTTTTTTAATATTTGGTAATATTTTTCTTTTAATATTTGGTAATATTTTTTCAATTGTAATACCAAGTGAGAAACTAGATAGATATTATAAGCTGCAGTAAGAGATCATGTCTACTGTAAGGTTAAAGAATATTTTTAAATGTTAGTTTGTATTTTTACATTTAATTTATAATATTGGAGAATTTATTTTTGAAAGACTTTTTAAAGAAACATGTTGAGTGAACCATTGTTGTTTACCTACAAATCTGGATAAAAATTTATTTAGATATGGTGTTTTTGTACACTTGACTTTAATAAATTATTAATTTGATGTTTCAGGAAGTGAATGAGGCTGTGATGAAAGAGTACCTTCAAAAGGTGTACTCTAGTATACTCGCCAATCCAGAACTGAACGGTCTAGGCGATGGAATACCCCAACTCTTAGTAGAACAAGCACAGTCTGTGGTTTTAATGCATAGGTAAATATTGAATCTATATTCACAAAATATAGAAGATTATTCTATTGATTGAAATCACAGCGTGAATAAAATATTTTGTCAAATGACAGTCATTTATTCATTTACCAATGATCTATCTATATAAATCCAATTGGATTTGACGATTTGTGCTAAAGAAACGTATTTAGAATATTTTTTCATCAAAAACGATTTTATCACTTTCTTGATTTTTAGTTCGTAAATGTTATGTGTTATATTATGTAAATTGTTTTAATATTTTCTTCTAGACTTCATAAATGTTCAACAGTCTGTGCAATTTAATTACAAATGAGAAGAATTTACCATTAAATTCTATATTGATGCATATTTTACCTATTTCAGAGCTGTAGAAAATGTACAAAGGAAACTAACGAAGATGAAAGATAATCTCAAACAAAGACTGGAGTATATTCATCCAATACTTTCAAGGATAGGACCATGGATCAGGGATAAATTACACAAAGCTGAGGTATTTTTTTTAATGAGTATCAATTGTTTTAAAGTTGAACATTTTCATACCTACTCAATATATACCAGTGTTTCAAATCGTAAATGTTTCCCTTTCATTGTTATTGCGATGCTGTTGATACTGGTTAGAAATCTCTATATATAAAAATGAATGTCTGTCTGTATGTATGTATGTATGTATGTATGTGTGTGTGTTCCCTATAGACTCCAAAACTACTTGACAGATCGGCATGAAAATTTGGGAATATGTTGTGTGAATATTGGGGATGGTTTCTAACCATAAATTTCAATAGGGGAGCTAATAATTATTACTAATTAAACCATTTTATAGACCTAACCTACTGAACTTGCCAGCCAAACAGCTTGAAGGAACAGCTGATATAAGTCAACAGTTTTTAATCATATGGCAGGCCCCTTAGTGGCGTTATTTACGCTGTCTTTGAACAGCAAAAGACTTTGCACTTTGCATGTAGGCTACCGTGTAGTTGGAGCCTTGCAATATGTAGGAAACATACGACTGGGTATGATGAAATGTAATTATGCCAGGTTGACGACATCTGCTAACCAATGCAGCTAGAAATTTGAAATGCAGCCTCAGCGGGAGGTGGCGAATAATAAAATAAAAACCTAGCTTCAACCCTTATAGTCATAGGAGGTTTAAATTTGAAATGTTTCTTCATTCAGAGGTGGTGATTAAGAAAACAACGAAGCCTCTATGATCAGCTGGAAGAGCCCTAGGACTAACTTCTTTCCTAATTTTAAATGTAACCTCAGCGGGAGGTGGCGAATAATAAAATAAAAACCTAGCTTCTACCCTTATAGTCATAGGAGGTTTAAATTTGAAATGTTTCTTCATTCAGAGGTGGTGATTAAGAAAACAACGAAGCCTCTATGATCAGCTGGAAGAGCCCTAGGACTAACTTCTTTCCTAATTTTAAATGTAACCTCAGCGGGAGGTGGCGAATAATAAAATCAAGGAGAATTTTTATGAGAATGCAGCAACGCGCGTTGGGCCAGCTAGTTATCAATAAATGTCTGCACTGAGACATAAAACATTCTAAATATGAATAAAATGTCAATTTAATCTTATTCTCAACTTTACATAATGTTTTTCTTGTGCGATTTTTCAATCTTTCGTTTTAATCTGAGTGTGGCCTTATTGTGAAGATGAACGAATTAACCCATGTATAAGTACTCCCATCTGTAAGTACTTCCTAAGCCTGTATTTTAATTCTCATCTTTCAAACCCACTTATCAAATATACTTACTCTTACTTACTCCCAGGGCCATCTATATCAAAGTTGATATTTAACTGAACCAACAAATCGCCCCCAGTTACTTCGGTCCTCTGCATCTCTTTCGGTAGCTACAAGTCTCTCCTTGTCGATCTTAACCTGGTTCCACCATCTCTGCCTAGGTCTTCTAAGGGGTCGTCTTCCCTCTGGATTTGATTTCATCACTTTCTTCAGCCTACACTCCTCTCCTCTTACATGTCCAGTACATGTCCAGTCCACCGGATTCTTTTACCTTTAATTTCACTTATAATATCTGGATTTTTGTATAGATCCCTGATCTCTTTATCAAGTATAGCTGATATTAATTATTATTAATGCATTTTGTTCCATTTTTAAATTATTTTTCGCCACACTAGGACGTAATGAGCTGTTTTTCGTGCGTCATATGGAGGCCGAAAGTGTTTGGTTTCCGACAAGGTCTGTAAACGTTTACCGCCCTAGGGCGGAAAAGAAAATGACCTTGAATGACAGCTGATCGTGTCTGGATACAGCAGTCATGATTGTAAAAATTAATCCTTCCAACTTTTATGTAAAACAAAAAGATTTAAACCATCAATAAATGTTTATTTTTTATAATTTAATATGTACGTAGTATTTAAAATGTCAAAAATGATCACTTTTTATAACTTAATATGTAATATTTTGTAGTTTTGATATCAAACAATAGAACCTTTTTATTCAACCTACAGAGCTCTGGGTGGGAATTTTGTGAACTACTACAACTGTTGCTAACCTCTCTTGGTTGGTTAGGTTTTTTGTTTTTAGGAATTTTTCTACTACTGCAACTGTTGGTAAAGGTTACTGTTGGTATAGAAAGGTTAGTTGGTTAGGTTTTTTATGCAGGTTTTGAATCAGGAACAGGAATAACAACAAAAAACCTAACCAACTAACCTTTTGGCGTACAGTTGTAGTAGTTGACAAAATGCCCACCCAGAGCGCTGTAGGTTGGATAAAGAGGTGATAGCCGTTCCTTGTATTCTTGCAAGTACCATAGCCTTGAAATTTCGCTTTCAAAATTTCCAACTTAACATTGTTGTTTTGTTTTTTTTGTGGTGTGGCGAAAAATAGCGTTCGCAACACGGGCAAAAATGTTTTGCCGGCTCTCAAACGCTTCAAGTTCTCGACTTCGTCTCGAACTTGAAAACCGCGATCTCGAGCCGGCAAACACACATTTTCGGCCCTAGGTGCGAAATATACTATTTCATACTACTAAATAGAGACTACTTTTAATTCTTTAGGAGAGCTTCATAGAAGAATGTAAGTGGAGTGCTCATGAAGAAGCGCTTCTTTTATGCAACAATCAGCATCTTCAACAAACCGTCTATTTTCTACATCGCGACCTGACCTTCATGAAAGAGGTATGAACTTAATGAATTTATTAAATAAAAAAAATTATTATTTGACTATTATTCTAGCTGGTAACAGATTTTTTTAAATCAAATGAAATACAGTGATTGAATTTATTTTTGAATATTTGGTCAATATATAATACAGAATAATAATTTATTGTCTATTTGTACGCAGAATTCATTTTTTATTTAATCTCCCTCTTTTTGTAGAATCAATATAATTTATTAAACTAACTTTTAATTTAATTTATTTTTATTATACTGTTATTGGTGATGAAAGACAGAAATTCTGATTTAAAATAAAAACAAACAGTGAGAAAGGTTATGTAGTTTCAATTATTCTTCCGGCTAACATTTTTATTTATTTTTTATAAGGATTAGAAAGATTTTTGGTTTGCATTACAAATATATAAAATGGTTACAATACCTGATTACCAATGGAGAAATCGGGAAATCTCAGTTCATCATTGACTGCTCGTTCCGTCAGGCGCTTTGTCTGGATGAGAAGTGAAAAATCTCCTTGGTCCAGCCATTAGGGAATTGAAAATCAAATTTTTTAAATGGTGACTGTTCGATCTGATTGTTAGATTCACGACTCTTTCTCCTTCGTACAAGTTGAGGGAGAAAGAGTGTGACTTCTCGATTCAAACGTCTTTTTATGTTTTGTGGCAGTGATTTAAAATTTCGTAATATCATTTTTTGTCATGTATGACACTATCCTATATGTTTCTGCCTACAGCGTGAGCCTGTGTTACTGAAAGAATTGAGAAAAGTTAAAACTCCAACTAGAACATTTCAATGGAGAACTCAGATTTGGTTTCCAAGAAATTGGATTGTCCGTAGATGTTTTCAAGGTCAATCAGAAGTGATACCAACTGTTCTGAGTGCTACTGCCACATCCATCACCACTCCAAGATCTGATCCCAGCCAGGTAACCTAGATTTTAATCCATTTTTCCCTATCATACACAAATTAGTCAAATTTATGTATAATAATTGCACGTTATCTGCTTTATTATTACCAACCTGGTGTTTAGGAATCCATCTTTAACCATAGGTCCATCTATAAAATCATTATTTTCTTATCACCTACGCACAAGTCTCCAATCAATGTGGGTATCATGAAAAAATTACTATGAATCTCTATTCCACCGAAGTAATTTCAGTATGAATTTGTTAAAGTAAATTCTCAGCGTAATGTTCATCAGAATAATTATCATGGTTCTATAAATGCTCATACGGTAAGTTTCTGATTAATTTTACAATAATTGAAAGTAATTACTGTAGCAATAATTAGAAATTGGTACGTGGACACATGGAGTAATTTTCACGTCTTGAAGTGTCTGAGCATCACTTCAAAAGTCTGGTCTTACGTTAACCCGCAACATTTCAATAAGCGATTATTCCTTTCTGCAATAGATAACTATAAGAATGTGCAATATTCAAATCTTCCTTCTTCTGATTATCAGTGTAGCTGTTCAGTTTTTCAATTTAACCATGAAATTTTCTAAACAACCAATATTTGTTGAATGCTTTGTAGATAATTAAAAATGTAAAAAGGAATTGAGACTTCCTTGTACTTTTTGAAATCATGTCAAATGCAAGTTAGTAAGCATATAAATAAATGAAAATAGCTGAGGTGATTGAATGTCATTATAATAATGAATTGACATTCGTGATACACTTATTTGCTGCATGTCATCATGCGATGAAACTAAGGTGAAGGTTGCATTAGTTCATGGTCATTGTTGAACCTCATTTTAGCTGGAAGCAATAACATCGTGAGAACCTAATGGACCAATTACATCAATCGCTTCAAGTTTCATTTTTAAATTAATTTTAATTGTTATAAGATCAAGAAAAATCAGCTCCTCTGTAGGAAATGCTTGTTCTTCTGTATAGTGTTGATTTTGTTGTAGAGAGAATGATGAAAATAAATTGAATTTTGAACAATTATAATGTCAACATGATTTGAACGGTTTGTTCATTAAAGAAATTTATTACAAATAGCTTCATCTCTTACTTAGTTACTTTAGTTACTTACTATACCGAAACAATCAGAACTACTTGAAGCCTTATAAAGTTTCAAGTTCGTTTCAAGGCTTGAGATTTCCGAAATATATTTTTAATTTAGTTTTAGTACCGTTTTGATTTCCTCAGTATTTTTTTCACAAAATAGTCATGTGATGATTGCTTGATTTCCAGTAGGAATATTATTAAGAATTGATAATCTAAATTTCATGATTTTTTTGATCATGCGATATGCAGATTAATGATCTTATTGAATACATAGAAATCTATTATATTTCAAATTCTATTAATAATAAATTCATTAAGGAACGACTTGTATCCATTATATCAATCACTTGAAGAAACAAGTATTACACTAAAAGAAAGAAGTCATTAAAAAAAAAGTTTTTGGTGAATCTAAATTTTTAGTATGGACTAACCTAAAAGTTTTGGATGAAATAGCTAAACAAACGTTGTGAAGAGAGCGGTTTTGGACTCTGGTCTGTTGCGTCTTTGCATTTATTGTTACTTTGTCTTTATAAATAAATAAAAATATCCGAGTAAACGTTATAATTCCCTGTCAACTTGCGATAAATATTTCATGTACAGTATATGATTAAATTGTGTAGATCAATGACTTCAAGAATACAAAGCATTTTTTTATTTTATCATGCTAATTTAATTAACAAACGGCATTTGGTCATCATATCCGGGTGTACGTTATTGTTACATGTCAACTTGTGATAAATATTTCATGTATATGAAATTTATTCATAACTTGTCATATTCAGTTTGTATTGCTACGTCATGAACAACTAATATTTATTTCCATGAACTACTAATTAAAAAGCTTATGCATTTGCTAATTAAAATATATACATTCCTTGCAATGCTAATTGAATAATTAATTTTAATCAACTGTAGATGGCGAGGGAAAGGTGTACCTTCCGGTGTATTTAAAACATGCACATAGGATTTTCGCAGTAGAATAAAATGATGTGACGTGTGATTGGAGAATTGTTAATGATGCCATCATTCAAAGAGGCGTGTTTGTTGTGATGGTCTTCAATTTTTAATTCGAATGTTAAATGTTGAACTGTTGCGTGTGAAAATATCATACTTGGAATTCTTTCGTCATCTGGGATTAGATGTCAGTCATAAATGAAACGCGCTGCTGCATACATGAAAATTTTGAAGTTCATATTGTTATAAGCACTATTGTTGTGTCCCTTATATAGCTGGTGTTCATTTTATTAAAGTTCTCTACCAGAATGCGTACAAGACTCAAGTGGCTTGATAGAAGTGTTCTGGAAGAGTTTCTATCTTCCACATCTTTACATGGTGTCAAGTACCTGGGATGTAGACATAAAGGATGGGTCGAAAAAGTGTTTTGGGCTGTTATTCTCGTTATATTCTTCAGTTTTTCACTGAGAATACTCCGAGAAACGTGGGATACCTGGCAAGAATCGCCAATAGTTATCAATACAGATAGCAAACCTCATTCAGTAGCTACACTACCCAGTCCTGCTTTCACGTACTGTGGTGATTATCTTGTAAATCGATCGGAGCTTCAGAAGTTGATTGAAAAAGGAAATAAAACAGATCATCTAGAACTATTTCGAATTAGTTATGTTTTCAAAATTCTACCACTTTTTCTCTCCATTTATGTTAGTGTTTGGAATATTTCATACTACGAAATAGAGAGTGGATCATCTCGTAATGATTCTTTTCTTATGAAAAACGACGTTATTCTGAGATATTTTAAAACCCTTATCGTGTCAGACCCTACTATGATTATCAATCCATCCAACAATAACATAAAGCCTCAGTTGAACTTTTTCAATGGAATCTGTTACACGTACAATATGGTGCCTTCGTCTTTATTGTATTCAAATTCGACCGTTTTTCGAGATCTAGATGTAATCCATGAATCGTTTACATTGAAAGTACACAGTTCATTCGATGGTCTCCCCATTGTTCTAGTTGAAAATAAGAATGAAAATATTTATTTCATTGTTCCTTCGTTTGTCACACATCTGAATGACATCTACAGACATATTACTGATAAAGAATTGGATAAATTTCTTGGTGAGAGAAAAAAAGATGTCGAAAGAGTTTCGTCGCATCTTAAGTTTCCCGTGTATGCTCTACACAGTCCTTGGGCGATACCTTTCGCTAGTGGGGAATGGTACAGATTACCTGAGACCAGCTTCGACGGTGATGTAAAATCGTTGACCCATCCAAGTCACATGTATCTTGATCAGGCACTGTGGGGCAAATCTCCTTCTGATCGTAACTGCTTGTTACCTTCTGAGAAAAAGTTGAAATTTTTCTGGCAATACTCATTGAAAAACTGTTTACAAGATTGCCTATCAGATGCAATGCTTGATAAATGTGGGTGTGTATCTTTCGAACTACCCCGCACTGAAGATACATTAATTTGTGGAGAAATTAATAAAAAATGTGTAGATAACGTACTGGAAGCTCATCAAGGAGATGCTGTGTCCTTGGGAAAATGTAGTTGTTTATCTTCGTGTGAGGATATTGAGTACAATATCGGTCATAGAGAATTTCTACCCGTTAACAATTCAGGAACTTATTTTTATATTGTTTTTAGAGACATATTTTTTCATCCTCAAGTTCGTTCGTTGTCCAAAACTTTGGAAGATTTTATTTTGTCCTCTGTCACCTATCTTGATACTTTCCTTGGGTTGAGTCTAATCAGTGTTGTAGAAATACTCTATTTTATTATGTTGTGCATTATTAGAAGCTTCAAAAAACGACAAGATTATAATAATCGGCCTAAACCTACCATTGATGAGTTGATTATACCGAAGAAAAGGATTTTTGCTGTCCGTTCCTTTGATGACACAAGAAATTATGAGAACTTTATCAAAGGGAAACATTCAAGAAATAAATCTATGTAACTTTCAAATAATTTTCAAGTAAAATCATCAGTTTTGTATTATTTTTGTATCGATTTCATGAATGCTCGTATGAAAAAATAAATTTCCCACATCTGTCAAACTTGATATCAAATATTCAAAATTATGTCTTGAAATTGAAAAATGTATTCCATTATAAATTAATTTCATAATGTAAAATATCGGTTGTAAAATAATTTGTATTCTCCTGTGGAATAGGCAATTTATAAGGTTTTTCAACCCTAAATTGGAACAGCTACACAAATCTATCATTATTTAATTGAAATTTTGGAATAGCATTCATGTTTAACGTAAAATATTTCATTCGTTTTAGATCTTATTTCATGAGTAAATATTTACTGAGGGAATGAAAATCTACAGAAATTATTTTTTTATTATTAAAATTTTGAAATTGAATTTAACGTTAAATGTTTCATTCGTTCATTCGTCTTATTTCATGACTAATATTTACTAAGAGAATAAAAATCTACAAAAATTATTTTTCTGTTATTAACATTTTTGAAATTAAGTACCTAAATAACTTTATATTTCCATAAAATATTGATTACATCAACTTTATAATCTAGTTTGTTTCAATTACTAATTATATTTCCCTCAATAAATTACCAATGAATTTTCACAATCATGAAAGGTATCAGTAAAATTTTTCGATTCACCACTTACAACAAGAAAATATCAAATTTCTATAATCGACTCAGCTGAACAATCTCTGCGATAAACTACTGACCTACTCGTGCACCTTTCGATGTTCTGTGCCCTGGATGCAATTTCAAATCATTGTGATATCCAATTTGTTTGAAGTTTGTTTTCAGAAGGTGGGTTGTATACTATTTGAAGACATTATTTTTTCATGCAATAGCTAGAAAATTATATGAAAATAATTAATGATACTGTAATGCATGCTCAGAGCCCTATGACATGTTGTTCAAGAATAAGTTCAACTTATAAAGTTCAGAGGAATTTGTATGTGATATTCACAAATAAAATATTTTGTTTTGCAAGTGCATGAATCAGTAAATTTGTACTCCGACATCATATTTTATTGATATTAATCATATTTCTACATTTAGGCTATATTAAATCAATCGCAATTGAGCTAGAGGCCAGTAGAATCCTAGTTCTAGGGAATAGAAATGAGAAAAGCAGGCCTGTGCCTTACTTAGGGGGACGTTATGTGAAGCACAGAAATGAATTTGTAAGGCAGATGAGTTAAAAATATGTGCTAGAGTTAGACTTCCATTGGACCATAGGATCCCTAGGTTGTGGAAGAAGGTTTTTTTTTTAGGAAGAAGCCCACATTGGTCTGAGACCTGTGTGTGGGTAATGAATTGGATGATGGTGATTGGTGAGATGGACCTACAGTTTTAGATGGGATCCGAACCAACGGATAGTGTATAAAGGTAAAATATAATTAATTTCTGTGTTGCACAAAAGTCTGTGTCACCAAGCCTGCGTCTTTATTTGAGCTGCACCTTACAGTAAGTGCTAAAATTTGGAGACATCTCATTTTATTTTTGAAATCTAGATTATATACACTCAATTTGATTTGGCTTATTTATGTTTTTGCTATAACTTCTAATAATATTAATTAAACAGTAATTCATTACAAAATAGGTTGATTATGGTACACAATGTTTTTAATACGATTTATTTTTGTTTCAGCCTGTGTTTTTGGTGGAGAAAGAAGTGGTTAGAACTACTACTACACGTTGGCCTTTGTGGAGGTGGATCAACTATTGCCATAGAACTTGGAGCTGGACGTGGAACGCGCTGTTCTTTTTTGGAGTACGTAAAATAATTTCAAACTTATTTCACTAGTTAGGCAAAACCTGTAAGAAAGAAGTCCGGTCCTCAGATTTTGTTTACTTCGCTCTTTGTCAACTACTGCATGAAACTGAATTTATCTTACAATTTTGGGGCAAGTATAATGTATCAATCCCTAATTCATAATAATAATCATCATAATAATTTAAGGGAAGTGATAGCCGCGAGCCGTAGCAGGTATCTGTTCAATCCGATAGATAAGCTGCGTTCTTGTAGGTCCTGTTTGTAACGGTGACCGATTAGATTGGCCAGCAAAAAAGACACTGTTCTCTGCTGAAAATCACTTGCCGGTGGTTCGGAACCCACCTAAAACTGTAGGTCCAACTCATAAATCACCATCATTCAACTCATTACCCACGCACAGGTCTCAGACCTATGTGGGCTTCATCCTCAAAAAAAACAATCTAGACTCAAATTTAGTTAAATTTGTGATTCAGGTGAACTAAGTGAAAGCTGAAGATTAAATGAACGTGTTCTCGTAGTCTTTGTTGTTTGATATCTAGTACCAGTGTGTTTAATAAGCCTAATATCCTACATGCGATCATATGTCACAATCACATTCATTTTTAACTACCAGCGACCATAATTTCGGTATTTGCACAATTAATGATATCAATAGAATCAATTTCTAATAAAAGTGGAACTTAACTAGTATTTGTGCTAAAACTGTAGTCTAATAGTTATGGAACTATCGAAACTATATTCTCTTGTTATTCCCAAAGAATATGGCTGTGACAACATCTAACCACTATTGCATAACAGACACCAAAATAAAAAAGTATTAGCCTACTAATATGAAGAATGTAATTGATTACCATAAGGTACCCCCGGATATCAGAATATAGTTTCGATAATGTAATAACCATGATGAAGCTTTTTATAGTGTAAAAGAGTTCCTTTCATATCAAAATTAAGCCTCACCTCAACTAATTGATGTAGTAAGTAACTAGTGTATAAGATAGTATAATTGTTAATCTGACTTCTCTTATACTCCTTAAGGTTGAGCGATCGATAAAAAAAATTTTTTTAATATTTTTTTTTCTTCTTCCAAATCATTAGACAGGTTCTTAGGACATAATGTATAGGATTAAAATTTTTTTATCATCTCCCGTTTGTTCAGAATGGGACTTCAAAAGTGGCTTTTTTGAGGATAATGGTACACACACCACATAAAAACTACTAATCAAAAAGTTAAAAAAATATATACACAAGTCTCCTTTTTACTATACCAAAAAATAAGTCAACTTTTTTTTTAAGAATCTCAAAAAATAAAAATTTATATGCATTTTAAACACTTTTTTTCATACTAAATGTTTGTTTGATAGGCTTCAAATCTATCCGAACTTGTAGCGCTGTTCATGATGAATACATTGAATGGTGAACACTTTTATCATCGCAATAATAACCGTTTGGTGTGTGTACCTTTCAAGCGTGGTTTTACGCCTGCTGAGCTCGCTACGCACACTAACGGATGATATACAGCGCCCGCACTCGCAAGAAGGGCAGGAGCGCCAGGCTAATCGTAGCCACCTTCCCCGTTCCGCATTCAACCTTCCCCACCATTTCCTGTGACTCATGCTAGAGCTGCCTTGTCCGGACTTCGATGGGGAAATGTTGCCCAGCCCGTCAAGCTCTTCGTATTGCAACGCTTCCGTAAATTGTTGATATCTCAGTTACTAATAAAAATATTGGAATGAAATAAATTTCAATGTCTTCCTCATATCATTCTCTACAATTAATGCTATGTCCTTTTATAATTGCCATAATTTGAAAGTTATTCCTGAACGAATCTAAAGAATAAGGTATTTACGATTGCATATGTTTTTATTTTCTTCTATAGCCTTTATTCCCAGCGTTTCACAACAAAATGTTTTAGACAAAACCTTTAATTCGTTTTCAGATCTTCAAATCGATATATAATAACTAATACTTCATGGCCTTGAAATGACGACCAACATTTACTAAGAAGTATCACCGTGTCCTTGTTTCTGTTCGCGTAATGTGTAGGCTAGCTACAAGAACTTTGTCAGTGGCGGATCTTTCAGGCTGAAGCCCCCAAAACCTCCAAAAATCTTATTGCTTAGTTGTAAATTGTTTACCAATATAATCAGTTTGAAGCTTCTAAAATATTCATTAGCAAGAAAAACCAAATTCCACTACCAATTCTTCAATTTTATGATATCTGTTAACGTTTTAATAATGTATAATTTCTTAGTTACATTCACATTGCCTGAAACTAATCAGCACAAAAAGTGTTTTGTGTTGCAAAGTTACTAGCGAAGAAGACAATGACAATGTTCACTCTTGGACCAAGTCTCCAAACAAAAATTCTGTGTCCCCATAACTATGCATTTATCACTCTCGCCAGTAGAACTACTTTGTTTCATTAGATATACGATATACTTGAAAATAAATCCTTTTCACAATTTAATCTGCCTTTTATCAAATTGCATGAGGAAATTAACAAACAAAACATCCTGAAAAAACGTTTTTAATTTAAAAAATAACTATGGTACCACACTGTTTTGATTGCTTCATTATATGAAAGTCCTTTCACAAAATTTTCCTCCGTTCAGCCATCCCCAAAATAAAATCTCTAAATCTCTACCAATAGAAAAATGAGGAGATTCCACAAAAACGTTCATACTCTAGCAATGAATGAGGAATTTGTCACTATAATATCTGAGGCTGCTTTGTAGTTTCGGCTTTAAAGATATTTTGAAAATTGTTTCACAAATTTTGCAAATCTGATTCACATCTGATGAGGGCAGTACTAAACCTCCACGAGTTTTTATCGATACTAAATTAACACTAAGATTGACAGGGCTGTCATCACAGTTTGAGGTGACAGCTGCTAAACATTCTTCGCATTTGATTTGGAAAATTGGATCCATTGGTTCAGTAGACTATTCCTCTTCATAATTTTCCAACGAAACCTTTGAGGAATTATAAGATATGGGTGACAAATACTACTCCATATTTCTTCACAATTCTTCTAAAGAAGAATTAAGAAGAAGTTCCGCATTTCTTCTAAAGAAGAGAAGTGGAACGAATGGAAATGATAGAAAACAGTAGATAATTGGAAAAGAGATGACAATAGAAATTTGTAGGAGAGATGAAAATAAAAAAGTCTAAAAAGGGTGAAAATGAGGATAAATTAAAAGTAGAAGAAAATTCTGATTGTTCAGAATGGGCTTCAAAAGTGGCTTTTTTGAGGCAAATGGAACATACATTACATAAAAACTACTAATAAAAAAGAAAATTATATGCATTTTAAACTCTTTTTTTGAATTAAATGTTTATTCGATAGAACATTATTATAGTTCCAATTTTTTAAAGTAACTATTTACTTTTTGAAAAACATTAGTCCTAGCTGGGCGTGCATTATAGTTCCTAGTTGTTGTAGATGATTCAAACACATTTTTATTTTTGTTGATGTATAAAACAATTTTTAAAAGTAATTTTTTGAAGTAGCTATTTACTTTTTGAAAAACATTATTATAGTTCCAAATTTTTTAAAGTAACTAGTGTATTTACTTTTTGAAAAACATTAGTCCTAGCTGGGCGTGTATTATAGTTCCTAGTTTTTTAAAGTAACTATTTACTTTTTGAAAAACATTATTATAGTTAATATATAATTTAATGTTATAAACATTAAAAATATATAATTCTGATAAATGTACAGACAAAACTCTAATTTTATTTATCTAGATATGTTGCGAAAGAAGAAGGCTTGGTTGCCTTTCTTTTTTTCTTATCCTTCTTATGCAACACTATTTTTTATGTATAATGAATGTTTATATATATTCAATTTTTTGATGGTTATACACATACACGTGCATTACTAAGAGTAACATTCATGCCAAATTTCAAATAAATCGGTTCACGCGTTCAGCCGTAAATATGTTACAAACAGAAAAACCCAAACGGTCGACTCGATACAGAGACCTCTCTTCGTTCGGTCAATTATTGTGATTGCATATCATATTATTTTTCCAAAGAAGGAGGAAAGAATGTGTGTGTGTGTGTGTGCGTGTCTGTGTTTCAAGTACAGTATCAATAATGTAGACGTATGACTAATGTTGACAATACGGCCATAATTGCGATTCTTCCGTATTGCAGATTAGAGTATTTATTTTTCCCAAGAAAGGTGGAATCTTTCCACACTCCCTCATGCTCTTTCTCTCTCTTATCAGACCTAACAATATATCTTTGACGAATACCAATCTATCTTTCATTCTCACTCCTTTCATTCAGTGTGAATGTATGCTTTTTTATATTTTTGTGCACTAGTGAAAGATGACGTGATTTTTACTCTACAGAATTCTCATTTCCAGTCGGCTAATTTAGTTGACTCACTATGAATTATGCTATTTCCATTTGACCGCTTGAACATTTGACCGCTATTGTTTGACCGAGCGAACCGAGGTCTCAGTTTTAGCTCGAGCATTTGGCATTTGGTCTCTTCGATTGATTGTTATGATTTTTTGCATGCATGTTCCTTATTGAGCAATGTGTGTACAGGGTTTTTCCATTGTTGACCCCCATTTTTTATGGGGGCCTCAATTCATCCCTCATTATTGGTGTGTCCTGATCGAACCGGAATGATTTTAAATGAAAGTTTACTTGATTTTAATGTTAACTTCACCCTAGAACAAAATCAAAAAAATCTCGAAGGAGGTCAATTTAGAAGGGGATCAAAAAATTTAAAATGTTAAATATTAAGATTTTTGAATAATTCTTTTCAACATTCAATAGAGCTTTTCAAGTGGAATAAGATTTGGTAGAAGAAAGTTTTGAACAATTGGCTTCTTGGAGATGGTGGTGGCTGAATATCAGAAAATGATGCTTCTGAAAATCAACTTTTTTGGTTGAAATTTATTGGTTTCACGATCAAGATCTTGTTTTGAAAAAAATTATGTTTGTTAAAAATAATAGTGTCATTGAACTCCCATGACTATTTCTAGCAAACACATATTAAAAGGAAATATTTAGTGTGCGCATCATGCACAATAATTATTCAACTAAATCTAAAACATTTTTTGAGATCATGTATTTTTATTACAGAGTTTAATACAATGTGTTGATAAGTGTAACGTTGAAACTATTTTCAGTTTTTATATAAGGAGAGTTTTTGCATATCGTTACAATATCAAAATGAAACCCTATGGGCTTAGTACTCATAATTCAGCCTTATTTGCTGAATTATAGAAGACCAATATAGAAGACTAATAACGATCAGCTCTCATATCGGAGCGATGTGCAGTTTCTGCATTGAAAGTAGAAAAATCCCCTTGTTTGTACAGCAAATTTTAGAAAAATCTGTTAGTCTGAGAAAAAAAAAATATATACATAATGTATGAAAAACATACTTTTACTGCCGCGTTTTCTCAGCATCGGGGTGAAATTCGAACATTTTTCAAATATAAATCATGAAAGAGAAAATTCCAGGACGAGCGCAGCTGTGTTCGTATTTAAAAATGAACAAGTTAATCTTGAAAATCCTCCTTTATCTAACATTACAATGCATTATTACTACCCTCCTAATTTTTAATAATTTTTTATATAGCTGCACACGTCATAGCTCAGGGATAGCGAGGGACTCTGGACAGTACTAAAAAAATAAGGATTACGATAGTTCAGGGTAAATCAGAAAATTTCAGACCATCCTCAGGGGGATATTACACAATCGTTTATCTTTATATAAAATAGGCGAACATGTTTTTTTGTGATGACAACTCCTCCGTGGTTTCTCGACCGATTTTGTTCGTTCACGTCTCATTTGAAAGATCTCATCGAGTAGATGTTTGATAAGGTCTTGAAAAAAGTCATCAAAGTGGACATGAGCAATGAACGATCAAAGTTTCAATTTTTTCCATTGCTTTAACATAGGGATCGGTGAGCTGAAAATTTTCACATTTCAACTTATGATTTGATGATCAGCTGTTTTAAAACAAAAAGTTTATTTTTCATTGTTCAGAGAGAGGGTGGGAGGATACGATAAAGAGGGAGAGAGAGAGGAAAGAGAGAGAAAAGGGGAAGAAGGAAGAGGAGAAGAAGGAAGAGGAGAAGATGAAGAAGACGAAGGAGAAGAAGAAAGAGGAGAAAAAGAAGAAGAAGGAGAAGTCGGAGAAGAAGTAGAAGAAGAAGAAGAAGAAAAAGAAGAAGAAAAAAAGAGGAAGAAGAAAAAGGACAAAAAGAAGAAGAAGAAGAAGAGGAAAAAAGAAGAAGAAAAAAGAAGAAAAAGAAGAAAAAGCAGAAAAAGAAGAGGAAGAAGAAAAAGCAGAAAAAGAAGAGGAAGAAGAAAAAGAAAGAGAAAAAGAAGAAGAGGGAGGAGAAAAAAGAGGAAGAAAAAGAATAAGAATAAATAGAAGAGGAAAAAGAAAAAGAAGGAGAAGGGGAAAGAGAAAAAGGAGAAGAAGATGAAAAAAATAAAAGGAAGAAGCAGAAGAAAAAGAAGAAGAGGAAGAAGAAATGGAAGAAGAAGAAGAAGAAGACGAAAAAGGAGAAAAAGAAGAAAAAGAAGAGGAAGAAGAAAAAGCAGAAAAAGAAGAGGAAGAAGAAAAAGAAGGAGAAAAAGATAAAGAAGATAAAAAAGAAAAGGAAGAAGCAGAAGAAAAAGAAGAGGAAGAAGAAAAAGGACAAAAAGAAGAAGAAGAAGAAGAAGAAGAGGAAGAAAAAGAAGAGGAAGAAGAAAAAGAAGGAGAAAAAGAAGAAGAGGGAGAAAAAAGAGGAAGAAAAAGAATAAGAATAAATAGAAGAGGAAAAAGAAAAAGAAGGAGAAGGAGAAAAAGAAAAAGGAGAAGAAGATAAAAAAAAGAAAAGGAAGAAGCAGAAGAAAAAGAAGAAGAAGAAGAAGAAGAAGAAGAAGAAAAAGGAGAAAAAGAAGAGGAAGAAGAAAAAGGAGAAAAAAAGAAGAAGTGGAAGAAGAAGAAAAGAAGAAGAAGTATGTAGAAAATCTACATTTGGAAAGTATTTTACAAATTTTAATAAAGTCGCACATTTGTGCGACCCGGGATAACCTAGTTTTATCAAATTATTTGATCAAATCTAGCCTCAAAATTCAGTTATTTCTTAATTTTTCGCTGAAAAATGTAATGGCGAACTATTAAATTTCATAAAACTAATTACTTTCATTAAATAAAACAAAAATTCTTCCTAAAATATTGCTAAGCAATAAATAAATAAATAAAAGATGAGAACGATCTGTGATAGATCCAATAAAGATTGTGTTATTTGACCCGAAGAAAGTTAGAATAGAATCCGTACAAAACCAACAGTTTGTTATAATATAAAAGTGTGGCTCAGGGTCATCATTCCCTAGTTGTGTAGAAGCGCCGGAAGAAGTTGTTTTTGTATTTGGTGGGAGTTGCGAGTGCGAAAGAGTACGTTAGAGAGAGGGGTCTAGAGAATGATTGAGTGGGGCGTTGGTGACGTTACGGTGAGGGGGGTAGTCTACTCACACACATGCAGTCGGTCACAACATCGATACAGTGCCCGACATCTAGTGGCAGACATTCGACATTAATAGTCGACGCACAGCCTTAACTGGAGTCTCCAAGACGTAATCTAAAAAAAAAAAAACATAAGATAAAACGAGCAGACAAAACATTGTTTACCATCTTTTAAACATTTTTGACCACTTCATATTGTACTAACGTTCTATCCTTATTCACATTGCCTTATTTCGACAATATTTCTCTACAGGTTGTTATACCATGGTGCAGTCCAGTATCATTGAGAGCATTGTTTTGTATGACACCGTTCACACCGGACCTGGAACTGTCACAAGTCAATGGAACTCTTTTCCCGCGTAAGAGCTCTCTCACTCCAACTCTAGCCTCTCGCCTCCTTTCACTATGGAGGCATATTTCAAAATCAAGAACGCACTTCGAGACCAAACCAGACACAGGTAATTGGAGCAATTCGAATAATTAAATACATCTTACGAGTAGTGATGTAAAATGACCGGTCATTTAAAACTGGATAAATACCCAAGTATTTATGAAATCGATCAAGATTAATTGATGTTTACCCCTGAATATGTTATTATAATTGTATGATATATTGGGGCAGTCTATAACATGGCCTAACTGAGATGTAGGGATAATATTGAAAGTAATAAAACTTTCAATGTAGATAAATATGCAGACATTCAGTGTTACCCCTTAGCTCCAATCTGGATAAACCTATTTTGAAAAAATTCCATGTGTCTTTTGGTCTAATTTTAATTTTAAGCTTTGTGTCAGAGTTTATAAAAGTATGGCTTATTTAAAAATTAAACAAAAGATCCTGAACAAAAATCCTTTTAAAATTATTATTGAATCTTACCATCCTACAGAGTGAGTTTTTATTATTTCCTTGGGTTAGTTTACACATACCAGGTCAAATTTTCCTCTCTCTAAGTAATAATTATTACTTTTATAAACTCTTTTTGTCATTTTCAGTACAATCTCCACAAAAAACGAAGAAAATCATAAATACCCAGGACCTGGGTATTTATGTCGATCATGCTCAGAAGTAAAATGCTAGTGGAAACCATATGAAATTTTTTTAACACATTTATAATCATTTTACTATCCTTAAAGGATACTAATTGGAAAACGACAACTCAATCTTCTCTAAATTCAATAAAAATTATTAAGTTCTTATAAGTTAATTATTAATTTCTAATTTATAAATAAATACCCACTGGGTATTTACCCGGCCCACATCACTACTTATGAGTATGTTAAATGATTATCTTAATTTTACAAGGTTACACGATTCAATTGAATCTGGATTGCTAGAACGTGACAACCTATTTACAAATTCAATTTAATAGTCTATATTTTCTTATCCCTTTTCCTCTTCTTTTTTCCTTATATTCTTCTTCTTATTATTTGCTTTTTCTTCTTTTTTATAACAGTTCTTATTTGTAAATTTCTCGTAATGTGATTTTCAAATTTCTTTTTCCAGGATTCATCGGCAAAGGAATGACAAGACACCTGAACAGGATTTGGAATTATGGTGGAAAAGGACTATTAGGAACGCTGGCAATAATCCTTGTCTTCCCATTAGTGTGCCTGACTGTCAGTGGGCTTAGTTTGCTCATCACTCTTACAGCTTTCCTTTGGTTAGTCTCAATTATCATTCAATAGTTTGTGAATTAATAAGTAGCTTTTAATTGATTAACTTGTATGATTTGATTTCATGATAAAATGCTTTAACTTGTGCTTTAACACAATATCTTATTTCATTCTATATTACATTCATCTATTTCGCCAAAATTCTTAAAATGTTTAATCAAGAGTTGGGAAACCTAAACCTATAGCCTATAGAAAATTGCAAAAAAGAATAATTAGTCTGCCTTCCACGGCGAGCGGAGTGGACTCTTACGAGGTCAAAACACAAGAAATTATACCCGTGTTCTGGGCCTTCAGCTGTTAATCGTGCATAACGATGTTTTATTTATTATATCCTATTTACATTCGTAAATGATTATTATTTATGAATATTAATATTTTTAAATATTATATATTAATACAAATATAATAATAAACGCGATATAATACGCGATTAGAATCGAGGCCCGTAAACATGTGTATCAGCTTGTGCGTTTTAACCTCGTAAGAGTTCGCTTCGCATGCAGTGGAAAGCAGGCTTAACTAGAATTGTTTTGCAAGATGTTACAATTTATTAAAGAGCTGAAGTCCTCTGCTACTGCGGACACCACTCCCATTTTATTCCGAGCTTTCGTGTCTTATCTTACTAAACAGATGACTGGTACGACTCGCAACTAATCACTCCCTTAGGCTGTACAGAGTCTTGCTGTCTAGCTTCTTGAAAAAAGTCTTACGTGACTTTCAGTTCATGATTAATGTCAAGAATTCTAATAGATTTGATATGATGTTATCAGCTGCCTGGCGACATTAAGTTGTCATAGTTACGAAGTTGTTATGCCAAGTTCAAGATAATCTACTTGTTTATTGTTTTGTAATGTTTTCAATCGATTAAAGTTCTAGTTAAAGAGTCTACTTCATTTCAAGATTCACTATATTTTATGTTCTGTTGCAGGATGCCTGTTCTGACCCTAATGCTACAGATCAGCATGGCACTGGTCTACGATGTCGACTGTCCCGTTGGAGAGAGAAACCGTTATGTGGTGGTTTTAGAAGCTCTAGTTTGGGATATATTTGTGTGTGGCCTGTTACAGCCATTAGCAGCCTTAGCGGTAGCATCCACTGTTTGTCCTTTCATATCACTTGTTATTGTAACAGGTTGGTTAACAAAATATGTTTTTGTTGTAAATTTAATGACTTACCGTCAGTTTTAGATTGTGAATATATAGAAGACATCCAAGTTTTATATTTCTTTGAATTACAAATTTTGTAAAACTTTTTATTGAAGAAAAAAGAGGGAGGTGTTTGGTCATGCGATAAGCGTAATCTCTTTGTAATTTTTATGTCAAGTCACTTAACCTGGGATGAGTGACCGAGCTGCTGTAACCATGTTCTTTGCTTTTTCACAATCTTGAAATCTTCCTTGTCACATACGTGACGTGACAAAGTGTGACCACGGTGTAAGACCTTGAAAGTTCACTGCTTTTTTATTGATATGGCTTTCAGTTGTCAAAGAGGAATCGTGGTCAGCTTTCTTATTAGGCTATGAAAATAATTTTTTTGGGAGAATGTGAGCTGGGGCAGTAGGTTACATTTCGGCAAGAATGTGCCGTTCACTTGGGGTTATGGGCACCCCTTCAAGGGGCACAAAAATCTGATGTCGCCTGTTCTAGGAAAAAAACTTTGATGAAGCTTTCATTATGGATACTTTCCACAATATCTCCTTCGCCACTGCAAATAAAAAAAAGTTGAAGCGACCCTGACCATTGGAGTCTAACAGTGGTATTCACATTGTCCCAAATCTGTCACACATCATTTCACAACATTTTTTATTTTTATTTTGTGAGGGTGATTGTTTATCTATTTATTTCATATAAGCATATAAGCGTATATTTATCTTCATATAACTGAACGTGAAAAGACAACAGCCTTGGGACCAATACTTCTGCAATAAATAAATTCTAGTAATTGAGGAAAGCAATCGCAAATACCTCACTCTTCGTTTGCGTACGCTCTTTGGACCAAAACCTAATGTTGAGGTCTGAAGAGTCACTCGCAGTCGAAATCGGGTAAGGGTATATTATTCATCATACATACTTCCTACTTGTGAAACATTATGAGATGCTTTTTAAAACAATGTCAGTTCTACATTGAAATCTCCACTAAAGAGAGAATTATTATTCATTTTCTATTTATACTAGAATTTACTAGTATGTTGTATTTTACTCAGTGCTTAATATCTAAAATTTTAGGTCTTGGAACGCTCATTTATTCTCATAAACCACCCTCTCTATTTTCTAATAAGGCCTAGTTACACATTCCCTAACCCCCCCCCCCCCCCACACACACACACACATTTAACATCTCGGTTTTCTTAGTAATGGCGAAGGTGATATTGTGGAAGGTATCCATAATGAATAATAAGACGAAATTGTCACAACCACATTTATTAAAACTTCGAGAAACTAGTTTCGGTTGTTACACCATTATCAATCTCAATCAAACTCAAGTTTGATTGAGATTGATAATGGTGTAACAACAATGGTGTAACAATGGTGTAACAAACTCAAGTTTGATTGAGATTGATAATGGTGTAACAACCGAAACTAGTTTCTCGAAGTTTTAATAAATGTGGTTGTGACAATTTCGTCCTATTATTCATTAACATCTCGGTGCCTACTCTAAATTTCCTATAAACTTGTTTCGATTTGCACCAGCCATTTTGCAGGAAGCTTACAAGAACCAAAACCAATATACTTCTTTTAGTGAATGGTAAAATAGAAGCAAATAAAACCTTCTTTTCATTTTTATTTATATACAGTAGGCTACAGTAGTAATAATATTTATCAATACGTAAACATATGTTTTTGAATATTTTCTTAAAAATTAGTAAGTTTGTTTTTATAATTTATTTTTTATGTCACAGCTTGAACTGTAATTTTTTATATTTTACAAAAACATTTTTAAAAAGTGCAGAACAATTTTTATACCTTTAAAATAAACCTACTTCTTGAAAAAGAAAGGAAATGTTTAATGACAACAGGCAGAAAAATAGAAATGTTTAATAGCCTAAATAGTAAATTAAACCATTCGATTGTTGCTAGTATGGTATAATCTCTATTAACCGTCATTCACGGGACCGGGACATGAAGTATAGCGAAATGAGACACCTTCGGGATCAGATTGGCCCAAACTGTGCATTGCCCTGCGTTCCGGCAATCTTGAAAGGTAAGGGAACGCCGTTCCCTTGCGTTCCCACTGAAATTAACCCCTGATTTTACTTTGTTCACAGCTGGATTATTGAAATGCTGGTTGAGGTTGGCTTGGGACACCATTGTCTTTCACATAATGATCAAGAAGCGAGGTCGCATTCCTGCTTGCGATAGTTTTGTTGTCAAAAGGATTGCTGGGCCTGGCCTTACCAACGACTACTTTTTCCAGGTAAAATTCATTGCTCATGCAAAGTGCTTGTTGAGTGTTAATATCAGTTTTACTCTAGTGTTTAATTTTCAAAAGTCTTGATACAGAATATTGTCATTCAATAGGTTGATTGATTGAATTAACAACTAGAAAATTGCACTATTTTAATCGTGATTTTAGTATGTGACGTAACCTATAATTCAGGGGCTCTTCCAGTTCTTCTTTCTTCTCTTTTTCTTTTCCGTTTTCTACTTCTTCCCCTCCTTTTTCCTTTCTACTCACTCGCTCTCTCTCTCTCTCTCTCTCTCTCTCTCTCTCACTCTCTCCATCTCTCTCTCTCTCTCTCTATCTCTCACTCTCTCTATTTATTACCCTAATTATTATTTTTAATTTACAAATTATGTTTATAATTCAATTATCTATTTCATTTTTTGCTCTAATATTGGGAATGTAAATATGTACGGTATATATATTTTTTTTAGTGAAGTTTATCATTTGAATTGATTCATCGAAATTAGATGAACTGAAAAAATTTCATTAATACCTATTGATATGTGAAAATGTAGGACAACATGCTGAACAGGTTAAGTGTAATAATGGCCTCACGTCGTGAGGCCAAGCCGTCGCCTTTTTGTGTAATTCATCTCTCAGATCCAAGCTCTCATTCAACATCACTTCAACTAGGGGATCTGAGTGTTGTACATTTATGTACATTGTAAATTTGCACAAATAAAGTCATCTGAATCTGAATCTCATTTTCCTCCTCTAGTAAAAAAAATGTAGGACTAAAAATAATTAATATCAATAATAATTAATTGTAAAACTAATAAGTTTAAGTTTTTGGGACACATGGAGCCTGATCAAAACGATAACACATTATGATAAAAGTTAATATTAACAACGCAGTTCGTCATGGAACAAGAAGTCCAGGAGTTATATTAGATTATTCCTAGACAAGCCTACTAAAACAGCATATTTCAAAAAATTAAAATGAAACACTTATTGAAGTGTTATGAAACACTTTATGGTGAGAAAATAAAACATAATATTCTTGGAAGTAGAAGGAAAAAATAACCAATCAATAATAAAATACAAAAAAATAATATATATTTGTATTAATTTCTAAATTTTTATATTCACAGATCAGGCCGGAACAGGCTTTGGCAGCTTTTGAAGCGAAGTTAGAGCTTGATGAGTTGTCTGCTTTCCAGCACCAGATCGAAGTGAAGATTCTCCAACCTCAAAAGGACTTCAGGTATACCAAGTTTCTAACTTATTAGATACACTAGATTAGTGGGCGTGTTCATGTGAGTGCACTGGTGGCACCGCTAAGCGTCTAATTGGTATATTTAAATTCATCGATCAGACGGTGCAGGCTTCTACGAACGCAACCAGAGACTTTCATAATGCATAGTTGACATGTTGGTGTGAGATTGGTTCATTATTTGAAACAAAAATTTAAGCTCAAGTTTCATTAAGATCAGTTAGACTATAAATAAGTACATGTTTTGGTCTTTTCAAATTGATAATGTACTGTCTATTGCTATTTGTGCATTTTGTTTTTCCTATATAATCGTTTATGTTTCATTATTATTCGTTCACTGTCCTATCATTCTAATTTCTAGCACACTTTAAAAACTTTGAACATGTTTTTCACGAAAGTGTGCTACAATTTCTGACAACTGTTATGTTTATTTATTTTTATTTATTTATCAAGATAAATATACATTGGTTAACAAGACTAACTTGGTTTCATCATAATTCCAGTCTACATTTAAAAAACGGTTCTTTCGTGTATTTCTCGGTTGACCTTGACTGCATTCCAGTGAGCTTCCAATTTTTCAGTTTTAATTTGATTCAACTCTAGCCTTATTACTTATTTTTCTTCTTTGTTGTTTTCTAGATGTTCACAGTTTTTAGTTATTGATTTGACTCGTATTTTTGCCTGTTACTCCTCCCACAAGGGGGCGTGACTGTCAGCCAATCACAACCTTCGATGAAGGTCAGCCTCTTTCTCGCTTAGCCAATATAATCATTCCATTTTTAGTATATATTAATCTTTTCTGTACTTTAGTTTTAGTTTGATTAAGATTAATAATGGTATAACAACCGAAACTAGTTTCTCAAAAATATATTTTTTAATAAATGTGGTTGTGACATTTTCGTCTTATAAATATACAATCAAATGTGTAAATACAACAGGCTATTTGCCCAAAGCTGCTTTTTTCACAAAACATTATTATTCAAATCTTAGGTTAGGTCCAAATCGTCTGGAAATTTCACTAAAAATATAACTTGATTCCTTTTTAGTTGAAGAATATTAATTTGGAAGCCCACTTGATACTTGAAACAGTTAAAAAATCTATATTGATTATTTACCTACTGTTGCGTACAAATTTTGTTTTTGTTTGACTACATTAATTTTATGTTACTCTTTTATCATTGTTTTGTTGTATTGTAAGGGTTGCATTTTATTTTAAATAGTGCAGCCTATTCATGTATTTTTATATGGCTCAATAAATTTCAATCTGTTCATAGCTTGTGTTTTAGAGGGCTCCAGTAGATGCTATATTCTAATAATACTCAAAAGGAGCAGTTTTGGACTTAAGTCTGTTGCACCTTCACATTCGTTGTAAATTCGTCACAATAAATAAATAAAACTTATTATTTTGTTTCCAGTCAATTCGTAGAAGCTTGCTTTGGTCCATTTTCCTGTTCCCTGGCCCGAGTTGGTCCTTACAAACGCTTAGAAAGGGAAGGCCAAGATCTGCTCAACTGCTTGCATGAGAAACTGGACAAAAGAAGAAGAGAACTTCAAACTGGTCTTGCGCCCACGCTACGCACCAAGCTACGTCTCAGCCAACTTGATCTAAAGGTTTGACAAAATTTTATTCTGCCCAATATCTTTTCCTTGCAATCTAATCTTTGATATTTTTCTATGTACATACAATGATAAGTTTAAGTTCTTTTCAAATATGAGAATTTTAAGTATGAAAATCATGCTTCAATATTGTCAAATAAGGGAATATTATACATCATACTTACATACAGCCTACTTGTGAAACATTATGAGATTTTTTAATATTTTAAATGATTTACTTCATTATAATTTTTTTACTATTTGAAAATACATAATGATCCTTAAAATCTTCCCCATTATTGACTTGGATTTTTATAACATTTATTAAAATCCAATCATAAACATGAAAACAAGAGAACAAACATATGTCAAGAAAACTGTGATTACAGGCCTGTGATGGCCTATTCCACATCTTTCTTAAAGGCAAATGAACAGAAAATCACAGTATCCTCGCTGTATCATAATTGTTTATAATTCAATTTTATAAATTAATGTGGTAGAACATTCATAAAGATCTGATCATAAACAACTGAAATATGGCGAGAGAACTGATATTTTTGGCATATTTCATCTTTTTCTTAGAGGAGTATGGCCAGAAATCACATATCTCAATTCCTATTATTTGATTTTTTATAAAAAAATGTATCATTCGGTTCAAAATAAGAAGCTCAGCATTTTTAATAAGGAAGTATTTTTTATAAAGTCGTTGGTTTTCAAGCCAAACTATTTCAAACATTTTATTTGGCCGCAATTTAAAAAAAAATGAATCGATCATGATATGCCTATTTTGTAAAAGACATATATCTTGAATTAATGCTATGACTTCTTCTAATTTGTACTCTTAATATAATTTTTAATTTCAAATATTCAATTATTGTACTGCTTGGATGTTTTGTATTTGCTGTATTTTTAAAGGAACAATAAATATTTCATTTCATATATAATTTTATTAGTATACATGTCAAAATTAAAGAAAAGTTTTAATTTCTTCAAGAGAGAAGGTGATATTTCTTTAAAAACAACATGGCGAATCACATTAAAAGAGTTCGGTCAAAACTACACTAACGATGACGCTGTTTCTAACCTGACCACTCTATTCCCCCTTGCTCTGAATGTCAGATGCTATAAAGCAACCTGAGATTTGATTTGATAGCTTTATTTTTCCTGGGAGGGTGAAGTTAAAACACAGCCCTCTCTTCCACTTAACCCTCTCATGCAATTCTAACTTACAATTAATATTGCCAATTTAATATTAGACTTAGAGAGGTCAACTTAAAATTAGCGTCATCGTAGGTTAAAAAACTCTGGAACTTTTTTTTTTGTATAGGCCGTATAGGCCTACTATGGACCGCATTTATTTACCATTCAATTCATGTTGGTCTCTTTCTTCCTCCTCCAATACTCCTTCATCCTGACAATCTGAGCAATTCGTCTTTCTTGAGACCAAGTTTCAATTTTTGGCTCCTCTGGAAAATCATTTACTACAACTTCCTTCTTAGGCCTGCCCTATCAAAAAAATCAGTTACTGTAATATCCAATCCCTGCATATCTTTTTTAGATTCTATAAACCAACTAAATTTTGATTTTCTATTGCTTATTTTATTAAATATTTTATGTGTCTGTCTGTTTGGATCCATTCTAAATAAATGGGCATAAAATGCTATTCTTCTCTTTCTAATTGTCTCTGGAACTTTATTCTAAAAATGTTTTTTTTTTTAGCATAATATTAAATACTTTGGTGGTACTGGAAGTAGGCTTTTCCGGGTCTCTTGTAGAATGAAAACTTAAAGCTCCTGTATACCTTTCCATCTTTTTTATAATAAATTTTATTCCTCTACAAACTATCAATTTTAATAATTACAAAATCTCCACTCACAGTTTTTGTGTCATTCATTTTTTATTGTTCCATGTATTTCTTACAGATATGCATACAGCAGGGAGCATTGATGTTAGAACGGTTCTATCCCAGTAAAGTGATGGCGCGATGGGGCGACACTCCAACTGAAGAAGAGTTTTGGGAGAATAAAGGACTGTGCGTCAACGACTGGGCGAGTCTTGCTTCTCTCATCTATGCTGACGTATTTTCCCTTGACTTTTTGACACCTTTAGATGACAGCGACACAAAATTCAGATTGGAGGTACCCATATACTTCAATTATTAATTCATAATTTCTTTATTTGTGTAGCATAGGCGATCTGGAGATCGACCGAACGCGCTGCGAGCGGATGATCTTGTACTAATTTAGTGATACAAAATCTGATCGCTATTCATACGTGTGCTAATTTGTCTCACTTCAAATGCGTTTATTTAAAAAAATATTTAGAAATTTTAAAATATTTAGAAAAAATACTAGAAATTCCCAAGAGCCATATTATCTGTTTATTTGTGTGTATGGGTGCAGTAATACCTATCAGAATACAGAAGCAAAAATGTTTCATTTTATTCATTTACTGATCGACCTTTCGTAAAGGATAGACAAAAGAGATGGATCTCTAATCTTCGATTTTATTAAATATAATGTAACTCACTTAGTACATTTTACAAATTATTTTATGTGTAAAAGATTGCTGAAAATTAGAAGTTTTTTATGCAATTGTGTGATTGATATTTGTAATTGAAGTAATCAATTCTAATAATAGCTTTGAGGTTATGTTTTTGCTGCGAAATGTTAATTTTGTGTAGGCCTATGTATCGCGAAATATTAATTTATTGTAAGCAGGGGCGGATTTAGGCAGTTGACTTTTGAAAAACGAAGTGGAAATTTATTGAAAAAATAGATCATAAAACACTGTTTTTAGATGTTTTACAATCCACAAGTTCTGATCCAAATTTTGGGTCGAATATGGACAATTCAAAGAGAATTTAAGCCTATATACTGTTGAGTCATCGCCAATGGGACGGTCCTGACCCGGGGACCCCCTTGAATACTCCTCTGTACAGTATAATAATATAATACAATACAAACTATTATTGTTAATGACTTGACATTCATATGAATTTCGACTGCATGCTATTTGAATAAGTTATTATTTTGAAATTATCAATTTTGTTTTTAAAATTGGAAAGATGTCTGCATTTTGTGCATTAAATTTTCTTTGATATCAACAATTTTCTTTATCAGAGTTTGACTCATTGCTTTTCCACGTATAATACCTTCGCATTCCTCAACATCAAAAACATGATAACTCTCTACAAGAGGTTCTTCTCTTTTTCTAAATTAGATTTCCCAAAAAAATCGCAATTGAGTTCTTTAAATCCTGTTTATGTGATGAGTTTCCTAATGTTATCCATTATAAACAATGCAATAAACTCACTACGCTGTTGGCGATTAAAGCCGCCCAGAGGTCGCGTCGATCGATCTTTCAGCCAACTTCTGAACGCCTATTCAGGGAACATCAAATACTTCCGTATTTACAAATGACATATTTTTATTTACAGCCATAGTCTATTTCAGTTTAGTTCGCAGTGACTCACCGTTGAGGCATGTGTTAACGACGCATATATGTAACATGTTACGCACGCTATTGGTTGAAAATGCTAACCTAACCTTGCCTATCTCTGGCCACTTGTCAATTTAACTAATGGCATGCATCACTACCATATTCCGTACAGCAAACTAAACTGAAATAGACTGTATTAACTGAGTAATTTGGTATAAAATTCTCTAACATTGTACAGAGCTCTGTTTGCCAATAACGTTTTTAATAGATTTGGATTAAATAAAAATAAATCTAACATTTATAAAGTTTAATTCCACATGAGGCAAATTATTATAAAACTTGATCCCAGTGTAAGAAGGCTTCGTATGGTCTAATTCAAGATTCTGTTTATTAAGCAAAGCTTGTCTCTATTTCTAATTTTTATTTCTATATGGTTTGTGGCAAACATTTTTTTAGATTTTTTTTTGTGTATGGGAACAATTATTGCCTCCTGCCAGTCATTTGGCATCTTCTCTTTTTCCCAGCTTATATTTATTAATTCCCACAGCTTATCTATTATTGCATCTCCCTTCTTCAGTAACTCTTCTGATATTTCATCCTTCCCACGGCTTTACTGTTTTTTAGAGCTTTGAATGCTGCTTCGACTTCTTCTCTGGTTGGCATGTCTACTTCTGGTTACACATTATAGTAAATTTCTTCATTGTTTTCGTCCAGTGCATTGTCCAAATCTTCCACGTCCAAGATAAAGCTAAAAAAACAAGATATCCAGGAAATATTCCTAGGAATTTTGTTTCAATATAAAATTTGGGGGGCAAGATTAGAATTATCTCTAAATTATATAAATGATGTTATATAATTACTGTTGAGCGTTGTTTATAATTTGACTGTCCTTTATTGTAGGTACCTAAAATGACGTTTGTTGTAACATTTGTAAAATTATTGATCAATAAAAAAATTGAGTTGAATATATTCGAAGTTATGAGAATGAGTCTGAATGTTTGAAAATGGAATGCTGATGAGGCATTATAATTAACTAACTCAATCTACATAATGACTGAGATTGTGCATAATGTTTACAGCCATCTCCGCAAGTCGATTTGAGTCGATATACGGAACTAGTTCGTGGAGCTGAATTGGGAGCTGGCTGTATTGACCTACTTGGACCCGTCTATGCACCTAGAGGCAATATCCAGGTCTACTCACCCTATCTTGATGTTTCTGCTTTCAGCCCTCGTCACAAGCATCTTAGTCCGAATAAGAGCAGGTAATACTGATGATTTTCTACTAACTATAATTTTTTCATTCATGTTTGTTTTCAGTGCAGTTAAAAGTAGTTTGCCGTTCCTACTACTTGAAATACTCATAATTATTTTAAATGTTCATATTATTATTATTTTTTTTTTTTTTTAATTCGTGTTTGGAACTGTATTGGAATATATACAAAAGTCTCACATGACTAGACCATTAGTTCATAACAATATTCTTCTTTGCATTATAACAAATAATTATATGATCATTTAAAATAGTCATGATCATGAGTATTTCCGTATTTTAAGTACTTGAAATACAAAAGTACTCATAATATTTTAAATATTTAAGTGCTCTTACAATAAATAAATTATTTGATTTGATTTTAGGGTGCTTGCACAGTGGAGCATCTAATACTTTGCAAATTAAATTGATTGAATTGATAAGGCCATCAGTTGCTTATAGTATTATCAGAAGGGAAGGTAATTGGTCTTATATACCAAATCTAATAATGTCTAGGTGATCAATTTTCAGTCGTTAATATTAACTTTTTGCTGTAAATTTAACGATTTGCAGTCAGTTGAAAGTCGTTAAATTTATAACAAAAAGTTAATTTAATATACCCTTCCTAATAACCTAAGGATTACAATGAGCCATTGATGACTCATTTGATTGCTACTTTACAAGATGGATAATCATATCAGAAGGCAAGGTCATTGGACTTATATACAAAAGTCTCACATGACTGTACCATTAGTTTATAATAATATTTTCCTTGGTATTTGTGATAGTGATATTGTGGTAGATAATCCAACTACTAGATATATATAATAAATAATACTGATGATACTGATGTTGTCATGTTTTCACAACCCAAGGCTAGTAATTAATTAGAATCTACTAACCTTGGTCACAACCACTCAGTACCGCTTCAACATCAGTTTTATTCTTTATTTGTAATAATGTTTTTAGTATTAACTTTTTGTTGTAAATTTAACAACTTGCAGACAGTTTTAGGTTGTGAATATATAAAAATGTACTCACACTTGGCCGAACGTTTTCGAGTATACATTATATTTCACAACCTAAAACTGACTGCAAGTCATTAAATTTACAACAAAAAGTTGATATTAACAACGCAGATCGTTATGGAACAAGAAATTCAAGAATATTTTTATTCGAGAAAAATTAATGAAAAAGATACCAATGAAAGCGAAAGTTAGTTTTACTATCAAATATCAGAAAAAATAGGCCTAATCGTTTTTGAAAAAAATTACAAACATATAAATATTATTAGTTGGAAATGTGTCTCATGGGCTTCTGTGTGTGACCATTACCACCTTTCAATTTCTTGCTTGTGACTACCTACATAGATTTTCCGTTTATTGCAGTAGAGATACGAACAGCTCGTGTGTGAGTACGTCAGGAATGACTGGATCAGCTTCAGCAACTCAAACAACACCAAACAAGAACGAGGAAAAATGCTGGATGCCGTGGAAGCGAACCAGCCGCCCTTACAGCGCCGAAAAACTGATGATACCTTTGCCTGTTCCGCATCCGGCTCACATTGCTATCACTATTCACAACCGTGATACTGAAGATGTCATACCACTTGACTCAGAAATTTGCCACGAAATTCTAAGGTATTAGCCACTTTTAAGTTCACATTCCATTTTCAAATTCGTATTTTTTGGAGTAAGATGAAAAGCTATAAATATTCTAGTCACTGTCTCACACTGCATTTCTGAATTTCCTTTCTTCCAATTATTCACTTTTTCCTTTTATCTCATTCACTTTTTCCACAGTTCTTTCCATTACTATAATAATCAACATTAATTATTGGCATCTCTAATAGTTTCTATTGTTCTCTAAAATTCCCTTTCTAAGGAAATTCTGAGGTATTAATCAAATTTAAATTTATAATCTGCATTTTATATTTTGTCTAAATACTATTCTTTTGATTAGGATAAAAAGGTATAAATATTCTAGTCACTGTCTCACACTCTGCATTTTTTATTTTCTTTCTTCTAATTATTCTAAGTTATTAATCATCTTCGAGTTTTTATTTCATCTTTAAATTCGTACATTTGGATGAAGATGAAAATAAATAAATTTTCTAATCACTTTCTCACACCCTCCATTTCTGATCTTTACCTCAATTTACACTACTTTTTTATTTTGCCACCATCTTCCTCGATTTCTCTCATTACTATAATAATTCACATAAATTACTTTTGGTTCTCGGTCTAATACTTCCTCTAATAATCCCTCTTTACTGAGTCGTAAAGAGTCAGATTCTAGGAAGATAAACGGTTAAAATCTAGCATTTGTCACTGTTTTAGAGACTATTTTATAGTTTTATAGTAAATTTAATGTGCGGTAATATCTCAAAATTTGTTTACTACATTTAAATTTGGAATATTTGACTTCATAGTGGTCATATACTTAATGTTAATAAATGTGAGCAAATTTGGACAACTTTGACATGTAATTATCAGGATTTGATTAGTGGCAGTTGAATTTTAAGGTTAAAGAACTATTAAGGCACTGCTATTTTAGAATTCAAAACCATTTCCATAAGTCCACCTTGAAAAATGACATACGAAAATTTAAAACCGAATATATGTTTTTGTGTTTTTCCAAAGCTATCAATTTGTCTAAATGTGCTTTCCCGTAGAGACGATACAGCGTTGTTTCACTGCTGCAATGCCGTATTAACCCATTTAAATCGCATGCTACACACGATCTGCGCATGTTCTGGATGCACCTTGGAGAGATTATGATGTCATTGCGCCAGCCCAATAACGTTGGCGCATCGCTAAGGAAGTACTTCTTCTAATGTATGACGATTTTAGAAATTAAAGTATCTTATTCATTTATTCATTCATTTAACTAAAATACAGTCAATGTGAATACAACAGGCTATTGCCCAAAACTGCTTTTCACAAAATTTTAAAGTAGGATCAAAATCTTAGGTTAGGTCGCTGTTTCACTTGAAATACAATAATTATTCACAATCACAAGTCTAAATAATTCGTTTAAATAATTGAACTCAATTTTACTCTGCTGCAGAGCTGTCGAGGACAGTACGCAAGAATGCGTAGGAGTGGCCAGATATCGAGGAGGTGGAGTTGAAAACAGTTTCGATTCGGTCGAGTCTAGAAGTTCAGATTCAGAGGAGCCGCGACTGCCAACTCCTCCATCACCTCCAACCATGACAGCTGTACCTTTGCCCGCGCCTCAAGAGTCAAGTCAAGGTCAAGGGCAGATCCAAGGTCAAGGCGCTGCCACTGGTGGATTCAACTGGCGTCAAGGAGAATGGGGAAACGCAACTAGACGCAAACGTAACTCAGGCACCGTTCGAGTTGACCTTGCTTCCCCCGAGGATGTTACATTAGATACAGACTCTACTAGGGTGATATTCAGCTCTTATGGTACAACCGTATAGCTGGTTCTGGATTTATTGTTCCTTCTCATTCGACTAACTAATATTTAATATTGTTTCTCATTTTTCAAATATTTGACATGGCCGATGAAGATGAGATCCTAGTGACGTTTTGCGTATTGTTATGTCATCTTAACATATGTTATATAGATAGCAAAAAGCATATGCAAATAGCTACGGATAGCGTGGTATTCATACCAACAAAATGCGTGGTTTTATGTATGTTTAGAACATTCGAATTAAAGGTTATAGCAAAACGACGATAACGCTAATCCTAACCTTACAATTTTATTATTATTTTTAAAATTATTTATTACCTGATGACTTGATGTCATAAAATTTCTTTAAACGTAAGATGCCTTAGAGGAAGCTGAGTGGTCAGGTTAGAAGTAGCGTTATTCATAGTTGTTTTCCTCAAAATCTTTAATAATTGCAAACATCTTCGTCAAGATATTGTGTAAAAACTAATCTCTCGAATAAAGGGAGTAACCGGGAATAACGGTGAGTCCTTGTAGAGTTTTACACAACGTTACGATATTATAACGGCAAAGCTGTTCGCTGTTTGTACATGTTTACGAACAAAAATGAGATAAGATTCGTAATATACCTATAAGATAGGTAATATACGATTACAGGTAATCTACCTCTGATGTTTTGACGGTATGAAAAAGCACTTTAATAGCATTATTAACTACTACTTTTTAGCTGCTACCTACTGTATTTGATTTCAACTATGTTTTTACAATCAACCCAACGTTCTCGGTGGAAACAGTTTTTTGTACAAGAAACTTTATATAACTCATACTTTATATAACTATAAAATCACTGACTTTTGTATTTGTTCTTGTTCGTATTTTTACATCACTTTTATAGTTTTATTTTATTTATTCAGTTTAAGTATTTTGTATCAAATACACTGATCAAACGTTTTTATTGATTTTTACATCACACTTATATTTTTCATTTATTTCTGTTAATTTATTCAAGTCACATGTATCAAATACTTTATGATCAGCAAGGACATTGATTCATTCTTTTGATTATTGAAATTCATTGAATTTAAAATATTTTAGAAGATTATTCCTTTTCTTCCAGGCCTATAAGGTTATAATCTATTTGAACTGCATTCGTCAGTGTTAATAATCGTATTTATTGGATTAATTTAGGGCTAATCAATTTTATGAGTACCTATTTGATTTCTTTCAAGTATAATCTACATAGAAGATTGACTTCTAAATGAATTATACAAATGGAATAAATTTTTTTTTGAAGTGTACCAACTTGTAGGTAAGCTATGTACGGTATCTATTTACATGATACTTATAAAAATACATCAATATATCGTGTTTATGCAAATTATAGCGAATCATCCTCCTACATAACTCATGAATCTTTTGATAAAATCTTTTATTCATTCTGACTAGATTGAATATGTTTAATTTCCTGGTGTGGTAGCAAACAATATCACCAAAATTATCTTCTAGACATACTCAATTATTAGGCTACTATTGTGAATGTATTTTGAATTTTATTCTAAATAAGTATCACTCTACTCACAAACAGAAAACTACTAATTTATTAAAAATATTAATCAGGTACCCAGCAATATATTTTTGTGTATTAACTTATAAAATATTAGTTCTATTCATTATGATTATATTTCATATCATCTCAATTTAGTCATGCATTGTTTTGTACCGTACATCACATTTAGCTTTAAGATTGAGCGCGCATGCGCATCCACCGAATTAAAATTCAGTTGAAGCGGTTAGGAGCTTATTAACTTTTAATTAATATTGATAATCCATCAACTTTGAAATTATCTCTGGAAGAAACCCCAATCGAATAATCATTAAATTTATTTATTTATTTAAAGTTACATTCATGTGGGAGCAAATTCTCAGATATGCACTATTATTTTGTCAGAACAACTTGGTGATGGGATCATCTTAATCAAATTAAGCTATCTATAAATCAATGACGATTTTTATAATAGTTTATTGGCATCTCTGACATTTCAAGTAATATATAACATTAGGCCCCAAACCCACATGCAATCGGCTAGTTGCATCAGTTTCATCGCTGGTACACCTACTATGCATGTACAATACATGCATAAATTAATAGTATTTGAGCTCGCGATACATGAGCTTTTGAATCTGATATAACTAGACGATTGAATGTGGGTTTGAGGACTTAACCAATGAAGATTTACGAAATGTGCTGTTCCACATGCACTTGTTTACAGTACTTTTATTTAATAATAATGTCGTGTGACCTTGCTGTCAGAGATCTGGTGTCAGATTTACAAGCTCGCACCTGAACAACTTCATGGATAATATTGAATCTAATCAAATTAAATATTCCCTCCAAAATGTAATTATTTATGTTGAACAGAATATTCTCACAGTAATTAACGCTCTTTCTTCTTCTATAGAAAGATAATATTAATAAATTCCTAATATTCAATTTTAATTGTCACAAAATATGCCAAGCTGTAACTTATTTAACTGATTTTTCATTACTTTGGCCCATTGAAAAAAACATCAATAATTTATCTGTCCTAAGAGAGAAGTAAAAAGGCTGATTATATTGTCGTTATTTGTTTCAATGTATGATTTTTTTAATAATTTTCAAACTTTCTTTTAGTCAGTCTCTTCGGGTAAGTATTTGTTATTCTAATAATCAGGAGATGAAGTTTGCTCTGCTTGGAATTGAAATAGTTATAGAATCTACTTTTATGATATAATTTCAATTTACTTTTTTTTTCAATGGATCAAAAATCAAAAGTTAAAGATGTTAAAAACTATAACTACTTATTTTTAAACGGGTGTTTTACTTTTCTAAGATCTGAATTTAACACTTTTTGTTGAAATATAAATAATTCACTATTGAATCTCAATAGTACATTTTATGGCATTCAATCATTTATGGACTTGTTGACTACTTGTTTGAAAAATAATATGTATGGTGCATAGAGTTTAGATTGTAGTTGATCACAATATTGTAAAAAAGACCACGAGCAAAAAAAAATATTTTGCTCAACTTAACGAATACTTATATTGACTAGCAAGTTTTATTGATCATTGACCACATTTTAAATTGATATAACCGACATTTTAGCATAAATAGCTATTATTAAACAAGGTATAGTTACATTTAGAACTGAATTGATAAATTTATAATCATGTTTAATGGTTAATCGTGCTAAGGCTTATTATCATGATCAAATATTTTTAATTATATTTTTTGGTCTAATATTGACGCGAAGGACCACGATAATTCATTTCTAGATGCCCGAATTCGAAAGGCGAGATTGACTAAAAAGAAGTGGTTGAGCTTACCGACCGTTCGTGGTGATTTCTACATCAAGACTGCTGGAAGAAGCTCCCACTCTACTGTTGGCCACGTGAGCTTTGGAGAGAGAGGAACCCAACAAGAAGAAGGAATGACAGAGAAGGATAGCAGGGGTCAGAGAATGAACTGTATGCGCAATAATCATCAGAAGATAACAGAATGGATGAACTGCTTCAACAGGCACAGATAATGTTCGAACACCAAAGAAATTCTTAACAATATTATATTTCATTAATTTCACAAACAAATTTCGAAGTTCCTTCAGTTTAATTTATACATTTTTAGTACTTGTATTGTTTGCTGAATTGAGAAAAAATTGTTAGGATAAAATACCTATAATTTCACAGTGGCCTTTATTATTCATAAAATTACTGTAGTCACTCACTTTTCCACGTCCTTGCGTTAGAATTATTCTATTGATGATAGTGTTTCAGCAAGAGTGTTCTTTCCCTGCTCTGATATTTTCTCTAGTTTATTTTTCATTCATCTGCATTGACTTTGCCAGGTAGTGTTTCAGGACCTGTTATCTCATATTGCTGATTGTCTTGTCTTTGAGGTGAGGCATTATTTGCTCTAACATAACAAATTGCCTGTGAGATTTGAAAGTCAGGGTGTCAAAGTCCCTCTGTGTCAATTCCATTTATTTACATCAAGTATAAACCACATATACAAGCATGGCTTGGTAGTATTTGATAGGTCAAGATTCCATATTTTGAGCCTTGCAGGGTGGTCTGGTTCTGTCACTGTTTCTTTATATTTTTTTAGTATCGCAGATTTTATCTCGCACTCTGGCCAATTACCTTTCTTCATTAAGTAGTTCTTAATAAACGACTCCTCGGCATAAAACACACTTCTCAACAGTTCAAGGATCAATAAATGTTTCTTCTGTTATGCGGGAGAATAATGTGAATGTCTTCTTTCATATTTAAAAATTGATGTCTTAATACTTTCGATAGACACATTAGCTCATGTCGAAGTAGTTGACTCGCATTTCTGATGGTATTGAAGAACTGAAGTATCTGAATGTCCTTTTCAAGTAATCTGTTTATTGATTTGCATATTTTGTTGAGAAACGCAGAATTTCTAAATCCATCAACTTTGATAAGTGTCATTCCTATTCCGATGCTGTCTAAGCATTTTATTAGTGTATGCAAAATTTTGATGAGTGTAAACATGGCTTGCGATGAAATTCAATCACTAGTCTCTAGCTACCTTTATCGAGTACTGCACCATTTGTCATATGGGCTACTACTAAGATATTAAATTTACGACTTTATTATGCAAGAGCAGCGCGTAAGTAGAGACGAGAATAGACTTGCCCATATAGGTAACGAATGATATTTCTTTCTTCCTAAGGCGATTGAGATCGGAATAGTGTTATGAGAATGATGATCCGTTTTTGGCACTATCTGATACTATTGGAAACAGTTCAATTTTAACAATATTTATTATTGAAAATGTTTTTGTAACAATCTCATTTATTCTACAGAATTTATTTCATATTGTTGCTAGAAGAGTTTGATTTTATTGAATTGATTATGAAAATTTTCTGTCTGTATTCTATTTGTGTTTTAAAATTGATTAATTTTAAGGATTCTACTTGATAAAATATTTTAAAGAAGATTGCTTTATTAATAGAACTTTTACAGCTTTAAAAAGTGTTGTTCAACGTTTTTAAGACTCAAATAACATTCAATGTTTATATTGTATATTGTAAATTAGAAGTCGGTGTATGTGTTTTCAAGACATAGGATAAGATTTGAATTGAATTGTGTGTGACTAATTACTACCTTGTCCAGTTTATTTTCAACAGTATTTTTGTATTAATTTCAGTATGATGATGTTTTACAAATCATTAACTGTTAATTCATGTGCTTATGTGCTGGCAAAATAAGCATATTCATGTAGAAAACATATCAAATCACTATTATCTCAATGGAAATGTTTATTAGTGCTATGTTTTATGTCCATATTTAAAAAAACAAATCTAGTCCTCATTAATCATGCAAACTATATATCTGTAATCTTTCATGAGTAATATGTCAAAGTTTTTGCTGTCAAATATTTTGAGCTTAGAAGCTTTATATTATAGAAAATACAATTTCGTTGAGGTACATCTTGAAATAAAGATTACATTTTGGGTAGTTCGATATGATAGGAACTACGACATCGTTGTTTGGAAGAGAAATTACCGTCTAGGTACTTTTAAAGAAAACCCTTGCTCAATACTTAATGAATCCATTCTTTTCTCTTTCAATTACATAATTAAATTAACAGCTGCATAACGAAAGTTTAAAAAAAAATGGGCTTAACAAGAGGCCTGCTCTAAATTAATTGTTTAAAGAGAGTTTGAGCTCAGCTACGCTAACGATGACACAAATTCTAACATGATCACTCTATGTCTTAGATAGCTCTACAGCATCTTGCATGCAAAGCAAGCACGGGAAGCTGTGGTCAGATCATAATTAGTTATCGTTAACGTTGGTTTTCTCAAACTCTCCAAAGTTATATTCACCTTATTCCTCTAGCGCCTTCTTGTAGAAAATTATGTTCAACCTATTAAACAGATCACTAAAACTCTGTACATTTCATACATTATCTGCAATTTGACTAAACTATTCATCAATCAATGACAGAAATAAGTGTACAATATTCTTGAGCATTTTATTAAACTTATTTGTCATGCTGCTTCCAAGTTATTTTTTTCTACTTGTCTCTTGAGTTTTTTTTACGTTTACAGCTTCTAATTGGTTGTAGTCTCTGAGCAGCTACAAAGTATTAGAAACGTTGAGATATGTTTTAAACTAAAGCAAGTAGGCTACATTTTTATTATTTATTGATCAATGAATTTGACAGTTTGAATGTAATCAATTTGAACCAATGGAATATTAAACAAATATTAGCCCATGAAATAGTCTACATTGTATTAAGTATTAAGCTGTGGCTAACTAAAAATCTTATCAAATATGAAATGGAAACAAGCCTTTTTAATTAATTGCTTTAAGAAATTTTAGAATTTTTTCTACATATAGATGGTTGTGACTGGCGGATGGTTTGAATCTTTTTTAATTTTCTATGGTTGTAAAATGTCATAATTTATAGAAATTGGGAATGGAAAATATTAACTTTAAATACAGAATCCACATACGTAAGATATTTGTGACATGAATTGAGATTTTGAGTGATTGAATTTCACAATTTCATTGTAAATTACACTTTCAGTGATAATTCCATCATTAACATAGATTCTAGTGGTGTAAAACATTGTAGTGAAAATTGAATAATACAAAAACTATTGCGTAGTGTTTCTTATTCAATAAGAGTGATATAATTCTGGAAAGTATATCAATATTATATTATACACACTTTGTAAATTTTTTGTTTTTATTTGTAAATTAACGCGCATTCCTTTTGGTATTAACATTTTCCGCTTATTTCTAATTATTTAATTGATTAGTAACCATTTATCTTAGCTATGTCATTTAATTAATGTTTTAGAAACACATTGTGTAAAGCCAAAGCCCTATATTTATAATATGTTAATCATTTTGTATTGCGAGTAATATAAATTATGATTATAATTTCTGTTGATACAGAATAAACTACCTAGGTGTCTCATTTTCGACCCATTTCTATAGAGGCAAAAAATATTGTTCTGTATTTTACCATGATGTAAAACTAGGCTATATGCTTAATTTTTGAAAATATTGATACTTGAGAAAAGAATATTCATGCAATCATTACGTACAGTTTCCAACAAATCCTTCTGTACTAAATCTATGGTAATGCATATTCTTGTTAATTTTGTATTAAAACTTAGTATTTGTTTATCTTTGACGATCTCCGAGTTGAATAATTGATATTTTTACTTTCAACTGACTTACAGAACAGTTTATTTTGCAATCTGTTTAGTTGGTTGGAGCTCACATTTTTTGTATTGTAATCATTCACCTCATTACCCACATGTGACCGACAAACCCATGTTGGCATGAAAAAAAAAATGTATGAGGTGATGCGGCTACCGTATCTGTGATCAATCGAGACGAAAGATAAAATCAACTTCTGTAAATTTAATGACTTGCAGTCAATTTTAATTGTCTCCATGACTCTAAAACGTTTGGCCAAAAGTGACTAGGAATATCATTCGTTCACAATTAAAATTGCTGCAAGTCGTTAAATTTACAATAAAAAGTTAATCTAATATTAAAACTGACACTGTATTTCACTTTTAAATAATGTTTTACTCACATTTATATTGGAGATGCTTGAGAAATGCATTTCACTTCTGAAAAGAAGCTTCACAGAGGCTGTAGAAGCTTTTTTTCAGAAGTGAAATGCATTCCTCAAGCATCTCCAATATATGTGAGTAAAACATTATTTAAAAGTGAAATACAGTGTCAGTTTTAATATTAGATTGTTCATTAAGTATTTCGTCATGGAAAACATCTCAGAAAAAGTTAATTTTATCTTTCTTCTCGATTGATCATAAAAAATGTATCATTAAATTAACTGCAAGTCGTTAAATTTACAATAAAAAGTTAATGTTAACAACGCAGATCGTTATGGCACAAGAAATCCAAGAAATATGAAACTTAGAATTCTCATTACTTATTGCAGCTTCTATTAAATGCTATTCGTCCTGCTCACAATAGAAAAATAGGTGTCACCAGACATCATCCATTGTTTTTTCTTAACTATCATTCACTAGATAATTTATAAGACTGCATAAGGGAGACTCAATGAAGCACCCAATACTCGAGGATAATCGCTATCGCCAACTCAAGCACGTCCTGTGGAATGGTGATGGTATTCTTGTAACTCCAATCTGCCATACGCCATTCTACAGCATGTGTTTGATCTTGCTATGATTATTTTCGAGAACTGGATGATCCACTGTTCGAGCAACCTAACACATGATATTACTATTATAAAAGACTGAGTTCCTTTGTGCATTAATACAAAATTAACTCTATTTTGCATAGGCCCCTATCAATTGTATTATGAGCATGACAAGAAGTTGTGTAAAAAGTCTTGCTAGTGAGTTGTTCTTTCTCTTGACCATCATTCAATAGATAATTTATAAGACTGCATAAGGGAGATGCTTACGAAAAAGCCCTTTTACGGGATACATGAATTTTTTGAAGACAATATGTCAGACCTTGTTTGTCCTACGGTGCCATCTTGATAATTTAATTGGTGATATGTCTCTAGTTATTTTGTGTGTAATTTATCTCTTGACGCAACCCATCCGGCCCTGCTGGTACTGGCGAAGAGGAAGGTAATTCAGATTCAAGGAAGCACCCATCGTGGAATCACTTGGAATTCTCCAGAAGAATTTGCCTCTACGATATTCGTTTTATGTCCAACAGGTTATTATTAAATACCGCGATTGTTTTCAGATAAAAATTTTGTTTATTTAATAAATAATTGAAATTGATAAAAACTGAGACTTTCATAGGTCACATCCAGGGGGGGGGGCATGGGGCCCGGCATCCCCCCCCCCGAAATTTTAGAAATAAAAAATTCTCAAATAACTAATAGATAAGGATTTATTAAAGCCGAAGGGTTCTATCTGTTTTGTTGTATTATAACGAACAGATTACAGAAACCCTGTTTGTGTAATGGAATGTAGCTACAGTTATAGTCAGATTAATGCATTTTTCAAAATTTTCCTCAATATTTACTCATATAGAAACTTGTTTGGTGCTCAAATGGATAATTCTGATTTAAAATGAGCTACGAAATCGAATAAAACATGTTAGAAAACTGTGACTACCATAATTATTGAAATATTACATTAAATAAAATGCAATTTTCAAGTTTGAAGTGGATTAACTTTGTTAATTATTGATAAATCACCTTTTTGAATAAACTCATCTTGTAGAAAATTTAGTTTTGAAGTTAAAATTCAGTATAACCCACTAGCCTAAAAGCACCCAAAGTTAATAAAATCGGGATTTTATAAATGAAAACACAAATAAATGCAAGTTCTATCTATGTAAGCGTGTAAAATCAGTGTACTATGATAAAAAAAATCCGATTTCATGAACTTTGGGTTGGGTGCGTTTTAGGCTAATAACATCAATTATATGAAACTTATAATAATTTGTATTAATTTTGAGATTCAGTACATAAGTTAAGTATGATTAGTTCCAAATTCAAGGGTTTTGACTCAAAATAGTCACAGATATCGGTATATCAAACTTTATCATTTTAAACCTGGCAACCTAGGTTCTTGGGTAGTAATTTTTGAAATTGTCTTTTGAACTTTAGAGCCTAACAAGTTGTCTAGATTAGCTTTTCACACCACTAAATTAAAAAAAAATCCGGACCCTCCTATACCCTAGACTCCCCCCCTTGTTGAGCCCCCCCCCCCCCCCCGAAATTTGATTCTGGCTATAGCCACTGCCCACACCCCCCCCCCCCCCCGAAATCTAATCCTGGCTACGCCACTGGTCACATCCTTTTTTCAACCAACCATTGCAACATATAGGGCCGCACTCAAGATATCGTCATTGCCACCATATTATGGTAAAAGGAAAGGGTTAAGGTAAAGCGACAGTGCACTTGTCTCTGAGATATAGTTATCTCTCAGATATAATATGAAAAATACCGCTCTGATACTGAATATTTCTGGAATACCATTATTGAACACGATTCAAAGAAGGAAACCAGTATGAACCATTATCCAAACAGTTTTTTAAGTTATTTTTCACAAATAACTTGATTGAATAGTGAATAGCCTATTAATAATATTTCCATAGTTAGCCTCATTGATGACTGTCAAAGAAGTTATTTGGTCTCATCTGTGACTGCAAAAAATGGTATCTGGATATTAACAGAGAAATACTTCAATTTTGTAATGAGAACTTTTAAAAGGACACTCACTCGCTCATCACCCTCAAAACAGAGGCATCATGAAGTTTTATACTTTTAGGGAATTTATAGATCTCTTGAAAGTATGTTTTTTGGCTTCTTGGTTTTTATGCTAATTTTGAAAATAATTCCTAGAAAATTGCAAGAATTTCATGAATATCCTTATAGGAATCGTACGGTGTAGTGTGTGTCTATGAGTAGCTTAAAAAAGTGCCGAAACTGTATCTAAGAGCAAATTATTTGTTTTATGCTCTTGATTTAATCGTATTTCTTCATGATTATCAGAATCAGAATGCTGATCGATATTTTATGTGATAGCTGTGACACTGTAAACTGTGTTTTAGTTTGAACTTGAACTTTGAATAAACAAATCAATACAGTAAACGGTCTGTAACATGAAGGCATTCGGTACGATATCCTGCATTGCTAGTGTCATTCATTTATCAACAATAATTCCAAGCGTTTGGATTTGACAGTTTCAACTCAATAAATTTATAATATAGACGTACTCTTCCTAATTTATAAGTTCCCGCGTTCCATAATGTAGAGGATTCAGTGAATGAAATTTCAATCAATACAATAGTCAAAAGAGCTAATTATTAGGTAATATAAAATTCATTTGATTGCACAAGACGTATCAGAATAATAATTCTAAGGAAATTAAAATATGATTTAAAACAATATGTCCCTTATCAAGAGCATTCACTTTCAAATAATTGATAACGTAAAATATTTGAGTTGTTTACTTTCTGATCAAAACAGAAATGACCTTGAATTCAGTCCATCATTCTCGATTCTGTAGAGTCTGAAGCCACGTGATACAAGTGACCAATCCTGTTGTTTATTTTCTGCAGCGTACCCTGCGCATTGAGGATGCGCGTAAGCAATGCAACTTCACAAAATGCCGTCTGAGTCGAAACCTTTGTTGACAGCCCAAACAGAGAAGCCAAATCATTATTCGTAAGTACAAATTCGTGATATCATGTCTTTAAATCACAGTCATTTGTATTTTTATAATTTGTGAATTTCACATTTACAACAATCACTGTCATTTTCAGATACTTGAAGGAATTCCGTGTGGAGCAATGTCCCTTGTTTCTACAACACAAATGCACTCAACACAGACCTTTCACTTGCTTTCACTGGCATTTCATGAATCAACGTCGTCGACGTCCAGTGAGAAAAAGAGATGGCTCATTTAATTACAGCGCAGATAATTATTGCACAAAGTATGACGAAACTACTGGATTGTGTCCGGAAGGAGACGAGTAAGTAGAAGTTAGCAACTAGGCTGCATATCATTTCAACTTAATGACTAATTAATATGCTCATCTTTCAAGATTTCTGACACTAAAACTCGTGTTTAATATGAAATATTTCCATTTTACAGGTGTCCCTTTTTACATAGAACTGCTGGTGATACGGAAAGAAGGTATCACTTGAGATATTACAAGACGTGCATGTGTGTTCACGATACTGATGCTAGAGGATTTTGCGCCAAAAATGGCCCACATTGTGCATTTGCTCATGGAAATCACGATTTAAGGCCACCAGTCTATGATATCAAAGAGATTCAAGTAAGTAATTTACAGTTTTTCTTAATTACAGAAGTGTTGTTTACATCACGATTTCTGTTTACATTACCTACCTAACCTATGTGTGCAAAACAATCGTAAGCTCCTGTTCTGAGATGAAGCTGTTATTATGAAAGATTTCAAATATCTCTTCATAATACATGTTATACGTTGAATTATGTTTCACTTTAATAATAATAATAAATGCATATAAATTACAGTAATTATCATAAATATCTCTGTTTATGATGTGACAAAATAGACGATCCATAATTTAATTTAGACAGCATCTATGAAATTAATCTTCAATATTCAACTCTTTGGAGAATTTCTTATGATTAATTAGTTGTCTAATCTAGTAAATAATTAAATTGAAGACGAAATCAAATTAAATTAGCAAGATACGTTAGTGAATAATTTCAATTCTTTTCAATACAACTTGATTTAATTGGTAGTGTACCCGCTTCATCACTTCCAGTATTCACTATGTTGGTAAATTAGAGTGTTTTCAGTCCACCATTCATATTATTTCGGTTAGCTTACTCACACACTTGAAATAACTTACTGACAAGCTACTAAGTTACATCCTAATTTGGATGTCATCGAAGATCTAGGTTAGGTTCTTGATTGGATTGAACGATATTATTTGTTGATGCCATTGCATAATGGTTTGCTTCAATTAACCATTGCTCAGCAGAAGTTCTTGCTAGTTTGTCATGTAGATAACTGAGTACCGGTACGTTACTAATTGATGAATATAATTTTAGAAACTTTTATAATTAAAATATATTTGAAACTAAGGGGCATTAAGGTTTGTAAATCAACAAGTTAATTTCGGTTGTGGATGAAATCTGGAGGTTGAGTCCATTGGCCATTTTCACACTCGACGACACGGCGCCGGCATGACACCGACACGGTGTCGAGGGGGTTGAGATGCTGCCAAATAGAACAGCTAACACACACACCGGCACGGCATTGCTGTGCCGTTGCCGGTGCCGACTTAGGCTTGCTTCACACATACCCGGCAGATGGGTAACCGGTGTTGTTTACCCGGCCGTAGGGACATTATATCATATGGACCTCTTCACTCTTTCCCGATTTTTGATATCATCGATACAATGTAATTATGCCGGGGAAACGACACTGCTGGGTAAGTGTGAAACAAGCCTTATCCTTGACAGCATATAGTATTTGTGTCGGTGTCGTGCAGGTGCCGTGTCGTCCAGTGTGAATACGACCATTAGGAAATATTGATTCTGATTGTTCGGATTAAGTTAATACAAATCATCGGCTGAGATGGCAACAGAATATTCTGTAAGAGGTTCATTCCGTTTTTATGGATGCTAGTTGTTGGATTAACCCTTAGACATCATTGGAAACTTGTCAATAAATGTAAGAGCAATGATTGCCCCGTAACTTGATAATAATGATGTAGAGCAATGATTGCTCTGTGACTTTATAATAATGATGTAAATCATTCCAATAGGCACTAGAAAATCCAGATGGCGATGCAAATGCGTCTTGCAATGGACCAAATGTTTTGGATAAAGAAAGAAATCTCATGAATGAAGATCCAAAGTGGCAAGGTGAGTCGTTCGTTCTATTTATATATATTTTTTCAATTTGCACTTCAAGGTAATTGCTCACTTTTCGATTATTATTCAAACGGCAATGCTAGAGTGACACCAATTAGATAAATAGAGAGCTTAAAGTAGTGTAGTGTAGAACTTAGATCAGTTTGATTTTAACTAGGCAAGCTGCTAAAGTGATAGAATATTGTAGATCAATTTCTAGAGATCTAAGATCTCGATTTATACAATAATTTAGTATTAACTTTTCATGTGAAATTTAACGACTTGCAGTCAAAATTGACTGCAAGTCGTTAAATTTCACATGAAAAGTTAATATTAACAACGCAGTTCGTCATGGAACAAGAAATCCAGGAAATAATTTAGTGTCGTTCTAGCTCTTGGCGTTTGAATGAACCTTCCGATAGAATGCAATGGTCGTACAGGTTTTCTCTTCACTTTTAGAACACTTTCTATTGGAAGCTTTATTGTAGTATATATACTGTCCTGGTTTTCACTTAGAGTAGCTGATTAATTTGCTTTTCTCAGCTATCTTTGAAATAGATGTCTGTAATTTATAGCATTTCTAAAAATCCTGAATGATAAATTCCTGATTTCTATTCATGTATAACAATTAGTTCTTAGCTCGTACCTTTCAAATGGAGATATTTCAATGTATAATAAATCGACCTTAATTTGTTTTTTCTCCTTGGAATGTTATGTCACACATGAATTGCAAATATGATTTCAAAACAATCTAACATTGAATCTGCTCATTGGTGGCAGAGCCTATGAAGCTTGTTTTCTCTAATATTTCCAATATTCAATCTATATCTGATGATAGAATATCATCAAATAAGATAGCCATTGATATAATTCAATTGAATGAATTTGTTGTTAATTATAACAAAGTCAATATAGATTCAATAGCTCATAAGAATTGTATGCATAAAAACAAAGTTGTGTAGACTCATTACAGTAGGACTGTATACATATGAAGATGCAAATGATATGAAGACCCTATACGATGAAGATGCAAAAGCTTCCTATTGACATTTCATTTACTGATTTCACTTGAATTTAATGTATATCAAAATACTTAATACTCAGCATGCTATTGTAATCTACGAATGCTCCAGTTGTAAGATTGCAATAAGCTTACGGTACTTCTTTCTAATTCATCATTCATTCATTTTTTTCAGATACAAACTATGTGTTATCAAGTTATAAAACTGAACCGTGTAAGAGACCTCCACGTCTGTGTAGACAAGGATACGCTTGCCCACAATATCACAATAGTAGGGATAAACGCAGAAGCCCACGGAAATTCAAATACAGGTGAGTTCAAATGGTGATGCATAACATACAAAAGATCCCTCTGCACCTTCATAATCATAAGACATTCCTTCTTGACATTTATTTCTATCAACTGTTAAGTGACAAAAGGTTAGAAATCAGTTTTCATACAATATCATCCTCTGCGGATCATACCCTCTTATATTTATTACATCTTTCTTATAGAAAATTTACATTCCCTCGTAATTTTTTGTCTGATTTTTTAACCTCAATCCAAAAAGAAGACGCTTATTGCAATAAAGCGCTGTCATAGACTAAACTCTTGCTACACGAGTTGCTCGTTGAACTCTAATTTACTCTCGTTTAGACCGTAGACTAGAGCTAGTTTAGGGTATCCCCTTAGGGTACAAAAATTCGAAATTTCTCTGTGAGGACGCTCAAGCGCAATCAATAGACTCATTTTTATTTTTATTTGGTGAATAATTCTCGTATGAATTACCAAGGAGAATAAATTCTTGAGGCGATCGAATTTACATAATTTATAGTTTACAAATCAGTCTGGGAAATTATTCTATTCAATGTAAATAAATTTCATTCATTTAATTTTAAATTATAAACAATAATTTACTATTACAACGGACGTCATGTTTATGATATGTGAAATCCAAGATCTCAAGAAAGCAGGTATAAAAGAAACCGACATCACCGACAGAAACACTTTTAGGAACGAAGTACAAAAGTGGAAGATCCAGAACCAACAAAATAGAAGCAGTACTGACCAAAATGCACCGAAGACAGGAGAACAAAAGCAGAAATTCTCAGAAGTCTAGGCAAAGAAAAAATTATTCATCCTGCTTATCATCTTTCTTGGGAGAATTTGCCAATTAATTGATCATTTATTTAGTTATTAATCATTTTAAATGTTATTTTTAATTTTTGGGGGAAATTGTTCAGTTTAATAATTTTGTATTTACTTCTTTTGTACAGATCTACTCCATGTCCGAACGTGAAACATGGAGACGAATGGGGCGAGCCGGGAAACTGTGAGAGTGGTGATATGTGTGGCTACTGTCACACCAGGACTGAACAGCAATTTCACCCCGAAATTTACAAGAGCACAAAATGCAACGATGTCCAACAAGCTGGTTACTGTCCGCGCGGCGTTTTCTGCGCGTTCGCTCACGTTGATCGTAAGTTTTCATTACTAGCTGTAACAGACAAATAAAAGAAAATCAACTAGAAATGAAGAAAATTATATTTCTATGCATCATTGTCCAGCTATGCTTGAGAAAATTCCTACAGATTTTGATGAGTGTTATGCCAACATTGCTGAAATAACTGTGTAAATGGAGCTAATATCAATGTTGAGAAAAGTCAATACTGTAAAAGCTAAGCCGAAAGCTTTTAAAGAGAAGTCTCCAACAATAATTTTGTTGTAATAATTACACTGAACGTTTTCTCGGCCATCCATTATTTATTTAACTATTTGAAACAAGTTATTAAAGCATTATTAAAAGCTGTCTAACCACAAATTGGATAAAAAAATTACTTTAGTCTTCAAGGGCTCAATGTTATTAAACAATGCACATTGACAATAGCATCCACACTTTAATGTAGCTTCAATATAGTTTGGTAATGATCAATATAAATATTTATATTAATATAATATAAATATCAATATTTTTACTAGTGTAAGGGCCCTATTACGGATTTCACAAAAACGGCAACGATTTGGAACACTAAATTTGGCAGAAAGCTTCCTCTAAACTCGAAGCACATAGAGCATCTGATAAATGATACGCCTTCAAGTCACAAGTCAAAGCAACAATTTTGTTCCGTATCAATATTTCAATTCCCAATTCCCTTTTTGGAATTGTATTGGCGGTTGAAATCCATGTATCACATGTTTGATTTAAACATCCCGTTGCAAAGCACGGGTTAACTAATAGTAATAGATCTGTATTATAATCTTGCCGATTTATCCCATTCCTCTCACGTGATCCCAAGGTCCACTTAATGATAGATAATGACAACTGATTTTATTTCTTCTTACAACATTCAATAATAATTAAATATTGAATTACTCAATATCAATTATCGTGAATTAATTCTAAAACAGGTGGTTTCCAATCAGAGTTGAAATAGAACATTATTAGGCAGCCCCCTAGACGATTAATGGTTTAGTTCAATTGTTACAAAACCCATCGAAGCTCACATTGACGTCTAAGAAGGATATTGATCCAAGTTATATTGAATTACTCAATATATAACTATTGTAGTTTTCAAATAACTTGGCAGCGTGAAGAAGATGGGAGGACTTGCTAGATCTGAACCCAACTGCTGCCAAGTTATATGAAAACTACAATACTCAATTATAACTTGGATATTTAAGTTAGAACAGCTGAGCACTCATTAAAATGTTATATGGTAGCTATTGTTACACTAGTAAAGCTGGGCATTCACGTTCCGATTTGCAGTACCACTTGCAGTCCAACCTCCAAGGTTGGATCCGAAAACGGAACGTGAATGGGCTTGTTGGATGGTTGAAATTGTAGATGGACGACTAGAGGGACAACTTCCGAATGTCGACGGTGTTGGAACGTGTGTGGGGGCGTTGGATCAAAGTCGTCCAACCTATCTCAATCAGTGCATGACCTTCGGGCAAGTTCGGTTACATTTTTCGGCTCGAGAGCGACGTTCACAGCTGAATAGGAATAAATTTGGATTTCAAGTAGGAGCGTGAGTGGAGTCGACTATCCATCTAGCAGTACTGCAAGTGGTACTACAAGTTGGAACGTGAATGCCCAGCTTTACTAGTGTAACAATAGCTACCATATAACATTTTAATGAGTGCTCAGCTGTTCTAACTTAAATATCCAAGTTATAATAATTGAGTATTGTAGTTTTCATATAACTTGGCAGCAGTTGGGTTCAGATCTAGCAAGTCCTCCCATCTTCTACACGCTGCCAAGTTATTTGAAAACTACAATAGTTATATATTGAGTAATTCAATATAACTTGGATCAATATCCTTCTTAGACGTCAATGTGAGCTTCGATGGGTTTTGCAACAATTGAACTAAACCATTAATCGTCTAGGGGGCTGCCTAATAATGTTCTATTTCAACTCTGATTGGAAACCACCTGTTTTAGAATTAATTCACGATAATTGATATTGAGTAATTCAATATTTAATTATTATTGAATGTTGTAAGAAGAAATAAAATCAGTTGTCATTATCTATCATTAAGTGGACCTTGGGATCACGTGAGAGGAATGGGATAAATCGGCAAAATTATAATACAGATCTATTACTATTAGTTAACCCGTGCTTTGCAACGGGATGTTTAAATCAAACATGTGATACATGGATTTCAACCGCCAATATAATTCCAAAAAGGGAATTGGGAATTGAAATATTGATACGGAACAAAATTGTTGCTTTGACTTGTGACTTGAAGGCGTATCATTTATCAGATGCTCTATGTGCTTCGAGTTTAGAGGAAGCTTTCTGCCAAATTTAGTGTTCCAAATCGTTGCCGTTTTTGTGAAATCCGTAATAGGGCCCTTACACTAGTAAAAATACTGTCAATAATATAGAAGGACCGATATTGACAATACTGGTTTGTGATACTTTTTTGCAAACGGCCCTTACACTTATCTATAATACTGTCGATAATATTCGTCAGTATTTGTTATCGTGCATGATTTGTGAAGTTTTTGTTAACCTATTTTGTTAAGAATTAATTAGTTGATCAAAAATTAACAAATAATTAAGTATGAAAAATAAAGAAAAGGCTTGTTAATAATAGCTTGATAAGTTTTGGCCAGATTTACTGACAATAATATTGATGTACACTCAACTCGTCAATAATATTGCCAATAACAGACGGTATTGATGGTGGATTTCTAGAAATCTAGATATTCTTCAATATAAGTCATCAATACATCAGTATTATCTTTTTGTCTAAATATTATTGTCAATACTAACTTATATTGACAATATTTTTACTAGTGTAAAGGCCCTATAAGACTGACACACACACACACACACACCCTACTCTTATTGTATAGAAGTATATTTTGTGCTTCCAGTTAACCAAAATTTGGAATAATTATTTGATCTCAGATCTCACGAGCTTTGATACTAAATTTATTCCTACACAATAATTATTGGACAATAAAATTGATTATGATTTTTATATTTCAGAGGAAATGAGCATAGCAAGAGAACTTGCTGCCCCCTTAGATATAGGAACAAATTTGGCTGATATCCTGTCTAGTGCTCTGCCCACACAAAAAAGAGATCAAAAGAGCAGCGAATCATCTGTGAGTAGCTTTAATATTGAAATAATATATTATTATCCAATATTAGTTAGTGTAATTTATTAATTATTTAGATAGAATTGAGGCTGCTTGATCAAAAGATGAGGCCAATTTATTTGATTCTAGTATCTTAGTATAAAGTAATTATTGCATGATTGAAATTACTCCACAGCATGAAATAATTGTAGTTTATAAAGGAGACATAAGAGGTTAGAAAGTGATGTTGATGATACAGCTTACTTTATTCCACAGATTATTAAAGTAGTTCTGTCATCAGGCTATTTCAACACTACTTTTCAGTACAGGAGTCTGGACCAATCAGAAACAGACTCTTCAAAAGTGTCGAAATGAATGTTTTGCAATAGTTACATCAGCTGATTTTAAACATTTCGAAATAAAACTGGATTTCAAATCGGAAGTGTCGACAACAATTACGAATTGTAGGTTATGTTATATTTTTGCAAGTTATTACGTTCGTTGGTGAGTTGAATTGATATAATATATTGGTAGTTAGAGATGAAATATGTTATGCACGGTTTTTATTTTGCCTTGAAGCAACTCGTGAGATGTTATTGTAACATACATTTGTAACTTATATAAAAATATAACTATATGCATTATTTTCACCATACTTGTAGGTTATGGACAGTTCCAATCAAGGAATTAATGTGGTAAACAGCTGTTTATTGAAATCAAAAACAGCTGATGTCATTTGATGACTATTACCGCACACTGTGTGGTAAAGATCATCAAATGATTATTACCGCACGCTTATGGGAGGCTACTGACTACTATTTCACTGAAAACCATTTTACCAAAAGCTAGATCAGCTGATCTAGGATCATTACTGCCAATTATATGTAAAAACGAATGATATTAACCAAAATCTTGACGTACATGATTATAATACAAGAAGCCGAGGAGATTATAACTTTGTGAGTCATAATAGTAGCTTATTCAAACAAAAACCTAGTTATATTGGTAGGAAATTCTACAACAAGCCACCGCAGTTTTTAAAGAGTCTTAAAAACAGAAATATTAAAAAACAATTGAAAAATATTTAGTTGATAAAGCTTTTTATAGCGTACAAGAGTTCCTTTCACATCAAAATTAAGCCTCACCTCAACTAACTGATACAGTAATTATAGTATCTAGTGTATAATTGTTGATCTGACTTGTCTTATACTACTTAACTGGAGTCTCCAAGACGTAATCTACAAAAAAAAATTCACATAGAGTTGCTGTAATTTAGTGTGTTGAGGTTATGTTCGTATAACATAGATTTATAGTTTCTTTTTTTTTCAATTCAATTCAATTTATTTTGCCAAAGAATATATAAGCATTACAATAAATATTTCTTTGTTATAATAATAATTATTACAAATATAAGAATTTACAAGAAAATAAAAATCTCTTGGCATCACCCAGCATAGGAAAAATCCTGACCGCTAGGTGAGAGTACCAGTTCCAAATTCTATTACAATATATTTTACACTTAGCCTATATGACGAAAAATAACGTACATAACACGTCTGGTAAGGTGTTTACCGTACTCTTATGATAATAATTCTGCACTCGACTTCATTTCGTGCATAAGCTTTCATACTCGTACGGTAAACACCGTCTTATCACCCTTGTTATATAATATACTATTGTAGTTGGAACGAACATTTCGCTCGTTGTTTAAAGGCAGTCATAATGCAATCGTTGCATAAACTATTATTATTTAACGATTGTATTATGAATGCATTTAAGCCACAAGTGAGATGTAAGCTGTGAAACGAGTGTCCTAAACATCTCACAAGTGGCGCATTGGCAAAATGCAATCGTCGCATACAATATTTTATCTACGATTACCAATATATTACGTTTAATTTAACTTGACAATTCACCCAGACTAACATAACCTATAATGCGTGTATGTTGTGCATGGGTTCTGAATTGAAATTCAAATTGATTTCGAAATGTTCAAATCAGCTGATGTGACAGTTTCATAATATTAATTTTGACTAAATCCTGAGTTCGGATTGGTCTACAGTCTAGAGCGAAGTATTGTTAAAACAGCTTTATTACAAACTGTTTCAACCAGGCGTGACTGAAATCGGCTGTTTTGATTTCATTTTCTGACCTCTAATATCTACTGTACTTGATAACGCAAAGATGAAAAATGTATTTAGGTATCTCTACATTCAGATTATTTTGGGAATTTACTTGCACTGTAGACTTTATAACCACGAATATCAATCGGACTTAGTATTTTATACTTTTACGAAAGTTTCCTTCAATACTTTTTTCGAATAGATGAATTTGCTATTCGAATTGAGAAAATAAGCAATCAGCTTGAAGGTAGTAATGTTTATAAAAAATGTTTATATTAACTTGGGTTCTAAGTTAAAATTAATTCAGTATTATGTTGATTTAACTTTACAGCTTATCGTTAGGCAAGTAATTTCATTGTAAAACCGACGTTCAGTTGAAACTTCACTTGTTTTGATAGGCTAGTTTCTTTTCTGATGATAATAATAACGATATAAAAGTAGTCAATTAAGGCATGCTTTAGATATGGTCTGTAGTATGTTACTTTGTCAAATCCTTGGAATATTTCTAGTGTTTTTTTGGTTTTGCTGATGTTGTAAACATTTTAAATTCATTATCTACTGTATTATTCCTTGACCTTGTAGATGTTCTCAATTTATTAACGATTACTTTACCCAACTCGTGGAAACGATTACTCATTCAAACTCTTGGAAAGTATTTGAACGTTCCTAATACATTTTTTGTAAATTTTAATACATTCTCTGAGATGTTGAGGGTCAACCGAGCTATGAATGTGCGTATTTTTGCTGATGATGACTATATGAGTGAAATTTGTGCTTGGGTGAATGACTGCTGAAAATAACATTCCTTACTGAATGGAAATTGAACTCGTGACTGCAGGAGTAATAGTAGTCAGTCAGAGTACTGTCAGAAATTAATAAATTAATGCACTTTAATAAATTACACTACTGCGGCTGCCAAATTGTAACCCAAATTTCAGTGTCATTAAAGTTACAGTACATTGTTATTGTAGTTTAAGCAAGAAATTCTCATCCAAACTTTGAAAATTTAAGCGTAGAATATTAAAGAATGGTGTGAATTTTGTAGAAGTAGAATTTTCCCAACCCACAAATTCATTATGTAATTTTAAAATGTACGAGATCGTTCGTTCGTTCGACTCTTTATCTCTTGGATTATCTATTACACTGTAAAACAGGAAAACAATATTGTTATTTATTTATTTATTAATTTCTCAATGAATAAATAAATGTTCGTACTGTAATTCGATGTTTCACGAATATAGATTTGCACCAATGTATTTTCAATTGAAGTAGAATGTTTGATGGCTTGATAAGTTTCTTAAGTTGATGTGGATGTGAGAGTTTGATTTTGTTAGCTGTTTCCCGTTTTAAAGGCCAGTCAAAATGGGGATACGTGTTGCAAAAGTGGTGTTTCCTAGAGCAATCTAGACGCAAGTCTAGACGTGCTATACAAGAGTTATGTGATTCCATACTTGTCTAGATTACTCTACGAGAGCGCTCTATTCAAATAAGTGTTTGTCCAAATTGAACGTGTGGTCTCTTGAGGTCTTGATTTTGGGGCTTAACATCAAGAAATTGAATGTTCTCGGAGCATTGCCCCTCTCTTAAAATAAAAGATGGGAGGAAATTCAGCTGTTGAATCCCCGTTTGTATTTAAATTAAAAGTTCATTAACCAGTGCATCCACTGTCACCCATCCATCTTGGGGCCTGGGATTTTGTTACTTGAGATCCTGACCGTCAGGGAAGTGATAGCCAAGTGCCGTAGCAGGTATCTGTTCAATCAGAGATAAGCTACGAAACTCCTGGGCCCTCTTTGTAAGGGTGACCGATTGGATTGGCCAGCAAAAGACTCTGTTCTCTGCTGTAAAGTCACTTCCCGGGGGTTCGGTACCTACCTAAAACTGTAGGTCCAACTCATCAATCACCATCATCCAATTCATTACCCACGCACAGGTCTCAGACCTATGTGGGCTTCATCCTTCGAAAAAAGTTACTAAATTGAGATTTCATGCCAGTCCTGGACGACTCTTGAGTTATAGGCCTAAGGCTTTTGCGAAATTGTGTATGATTGACATTTTCTTTCTTGAATGTACACGTCTAACATCTTAAATAAATAAATATAATTACTATAATCTGTCAAGTCTTATACAGATATTCATTTTAAGACACCACTTTAAAAATATTGGAACATTGTAATAGATTGAAAAAAATGTTGGAAAAATTTCTTATCAATCAACTTATGTAATCTACCTGTCAAGTTATCAATGCAGGAATGATTGATGTTCATGTTAATAAAGATTTTTCCAAAATGAATAATAAGACGAAATTGTCACAACCTCATTTATTTAAAAATATTGAGAAACTAGTTTCGGTTGTTATACTCTTGAGATTGATAATGGTATAGCAACCGAAACTAGTTTCTCACTATTTTTAATAAATGTGGTTGTGACAATTTCGTCTTATTATTCATTAAGGATACCTTCCACAATATCACCTTCGCTACTTCACTACAAAGAAAATTTTTCTAAAACTTGAAAATTCAATGTAAGCAAATGAGTGAATGTTACGCTGTGAACATTTATTTTAGAACTCATTACCTTTGCATAAGAGCGCAACGCTCAGCAATCTTCCGGCATCAACAAGCTTTTTTGTTTTAAAACATGTTTTGAACCAGAACGTTGCAAAATATGAGCGGCAGGTCCAAAGGCTTCAACAGATAGATGCGTTTTATCGCTAGCGACAATATTACAGCAACGGAATAGCATGTGGAATTGCACAGTGGACATTCATAGTAAAATAAAACACATGTTATGGATTAGTGTACGACAGATTGAAGCAGCTTGAATAGAAACATCCACAGCATATGTTTGATTCTGCTATGGTGATTATCAAGGAGTATGTGATGCTCCACTGTGCACCCTTAGTTGTTGAAATATATCCAATTTTTCGAGCCCTGTATTGCATGTGTCTTGAAGGCATGATACATTTTCTTAGTGACGGAATAACAAAAATACTTCTACTACCCCATCCCCGAAAAAGTAATTGAATCAATAAAAAAATGTTTCACTTGCTGTGGAATGTTGGTAGTTAAGCTTCTGCAATCTGTTATTCACCATTCCATAGTATGTTTTTTATTTTTCGATGGTGTTTATCATCAAATATTATCTCAATTGCGTCGACATTGGAGCATAAATACTCAATGATCTTCATAAATGCGTAATTAAACACATGTTGTGTTATGGTGTATGACAGATTCAAGCAGCGTGAATCTCACAGTTTGTGTTTAATTTTGTTATGGTGATTATTTCAAGTGTTGGATGCTCTAATGTGCTAGCATCCTTAGCCGACGTCATACTCATCCACCCTCAACCTTAATTATTAATGACTGCTGGCGCTTTATAGGTATTGGCCAACCTTAATTGTTAATGACTGTGGCGCTTTATAGGTATTGGCCAACCTCAATTGTTAATGACTGCTGGCGCTGTATAGGTATTGGCCAACCTTAATTTTCTAATAACCTTGGTATGGTGAGGTGCTTTAGACTGTTGACTGTGTGTTGCAGAATGGTAGCGGAGATGGTAGTGAATGTGCAAGCACTAGCAGTCTTGGTTCAAATAGTTCACATAGTAAAGCGCCCGGTGCCCAGTTGGCTCATAACCGTACGGATAACCACATTGGCTCAACAAACTCGATGAACCAATCATTTTCACAGTTACATCACCATGACCCAATACAGTCAGTAAGTATCCCTAATCATGAAAAAATTTGCAGCAGGCCCATATTCGCCAGAAATATTCCAAGGATAAACAAAGTAACACACAGTTATTGTGGGACTAACCTGAATGTCTGTAGTGCTTTTTGGTTTAGTACGTAGCTGTTATTTGACAATAATTGGTATGTATGCGGTGATATGGAAAATAATTGAGGCCCTGACTTTGAAAAGGAGATAAGTGCCAAAAAGTGAATTTCACAGGACAAGAAACTCCTTTTAAAAGAAAATCTAGATCGAGATGCCACTTGCGCTATCTTTTGACAATTCTTACAACTATCAGATACAATATTCGGACTAACCTCCTTTTCTATGCTGTTGGCATTTTCACTACCATTTCATACAAAAATCGCATTTTTGTCAATTTTGGCACCTACCTCTTTTTCAAAGTCAGGGCCTCAATTCAGTTATTTATTATCTCATACTATCTCATACTTGTCAAGAATGAATACTAATCTAGTAATGATATATACTGTACTAGTAAGGAATACTACATAAACATTTGTTATTCAACATAAAAACATATAACGTTTTATGCATACTTGAGCTTAAGCATTTGGGAAATGAAAGCTGTGAGCCATAACAGGTAGCTGTTCAATCAGATTAGATAAGCAACGCTCGCCTGGGTGACCGATTGGATTGGCCAGCAGAAAAGACTAGTCTGTTGTAAAATCACTTCCCGGTGGTTCGAAACCCACCTAAAACTGTATGTCCAACTCATCAATCATCATCATCTAACTCATTACCCACGCACAGGTCTCAGTCCTATGTGGGCTTCATCCTTAAAAAAAGGAAGAACAACAATAATTTCTTAATATTCTCAACTAGTCAAAATTAAACATATTAATAGAACTAATAAACATATCATCATGGTTTTAACATTCAAAAAGGCTGTAACCATTGAATTAACCGAAAGAACAATCATTCGGTAAGCCATTCTTGAGGGGTCTCCAAACTTTTTAGCTCCCGGGCCAAAATAATTATCCCAGTACGTTCGAGGGCCAGAACCTTTTTAATTTTCTACTATCTATAGAGTGCTTTAGCCTCTTCCTTATCACATCCTACTTCCCCTCCCCTACCATCACCATTAACACCTCATTATCCACTACCTCCTCCATCTGTGAGCACGGACTTGTCTCTAATTAGAAGAGTAATTTTGAGCGAAATTTGTGCCGTTCATTTTTTCTGAAAATAGATATGAGTTTAAAAAATTATTCCTTTCATCAAAGATTAAAAGAATAAAGATGACTAAAATTGGCAGCTATCCCTATCAATTTACTCAATCATTAATCTTCAGGGCCTTCTTTTAAGTGGTTAATTAAATAGGATTCATGTAAAAAGAGCTAAACAATTGGATAAGACATTTTACAAGTCTGTTATTGCCGTAATTATTGTGATATTTCATAATATACACACACATTGTTATAAAAACAGGGGCTTTCAAGTTTTTAGTGAATTAACTTGCTTAAAAGTCAGCCGGTTAAGGCGAGCGAAGCGAGCCTGCTGACCACTCATAAAGTGTCCACCACTGCGGACAACGTCTAAAGTCGTCAAGTATGTGCCTTCAGCAAACATACAACTGCTAAAACAACTGCTAAAACTTATATATTGATAATTAGTACAATCAAGTAATTGAGTAGTGAAATTATTAGTAGAACAATATTAAGTGGCAAAACCCTATGAGCTGTTGCGGGCCGGATTTGGCCCACGGGCCGTAGTTTGGAGACCCCTGTTTTAATTTATTCTTGTACAATTCGAGAGATTGAGCATGTTTATCGATATTTTGGATGAACTTCACCGAGTCAACAAATAATGAATTTCATCTCTTAGTTTCTGATGTTGAAATACAGTAAAACCTCGATAATTCGGCCCTCGAAAAGCCGGACCCTCCAGTAATCCGGCCCGATTCTAAAAGTTGTATTTTTTAGATAATAACTGATAAAAAAAATAGATACAATTTTACACACATTTAAATTCTATATTTACAGTCAATGAATACAGTACAAAATAGAATAGTGTTGTACTAAACACAGAATCACAATAATTACAGTACGCACGCACACAACAGAACAATGACATGGTCAACGCTCCTAGACGGGGGGAGGAGTCTAGGCTATTTCTGTCACAATTACAATACATTAAATACATTAATACATTACAATACATTAAATACATTAATACATTACAATACATTAAATTACATTAAGCTTTTATACACAGCGACCGACGACGACCGCTCGACGCGATGTATATAATGGGTGTAAGGGGTCACAAGACTCATTACTGTACATTTTAAATGGTCTCTCGATGGTCCGGTTTTTACGTAAATCCGGCCTACCGGCCGCCCGTTTAGGCCGAATTATCGAGGTTTCACTGTATTTAAAATGCCCTTGTGATGGAATACATCAGCGAGCTGTTGAATTTGACACACTGTGGAATAGGGATGCATTAATTCGTTTCCGATGGAAATTCCACAGGTAATGTTCCACACCATCAACATAGATTTTTTTTAAATTATTGTGTCAAAAATAATAGAGAGATTGGCCAAAAGTACGTTAAAGGTAATGCTAATGTTAAACTGGCCACGCCTTGTCTCAACTTGTTACATAGCATCTTGCATTTAGAACAGGCAGATGCATAGTGGTAAATTTTATGTTAGTGTAGTTTTGGCCAAACTATTATTTTTCAAGTTCTATTTCATAATGATTTTCAGATATTATCAGCTTTCACATTGATAAACTTTCTAATTTACTATCTATACTTGTTGTTTCTCATCTCATTTTAGTTGTTCTATTTTTTTTACAGGAATTAATAAGGAAACAAATTGTCGCATTAGATAACGATCCACTAATGGATCCAGTTGAGAAGGCGCAAAGAAGAGAGAGCCTCTACGTGGCACTTACCTTGAGCAATCAAAACCAAACCAATAGTCAACAGCAACAATCATCTTTAATTGGAATGTCGCCACTGAACAATCATTTCTACCCTCCTTGTGATACCATAGAATCTGTTGTCGGTGAGTAAAAGGAGAACACTATGCTTATCACTGTAATATACAGAGTACTGGTACTTGGTATTATGTCCAAGTTGTCAGCTGTAGCTTAAATCATGTTACCAGCAACCTATGGCAACCAAGTGGTTGTCCATTCAAGGCAGGTTATTTGCTTCCAGTAAATAGGCATCATGAAAATGCGGCATTACAGACAGAGACTTACATTGGCTAAACAAGGCTTACATTCCAAACAAGTCAAATAAACAATTGAACCTTTCGTACTGAAGTTTATAATGTAGCTGTAGCTGTAGCATTTATAATGTTTTTGATTACCCAATCTACGATAATGTTATAATTAAAAAATAAATATAAACCAAAACATTTATTCTTTGCAAGCATTGCTTTGAATAAGATGACTTATATTTTCCAAACGAAAGTCTCCTTTAACATGTACATATCCATTACCATTACATAAACATAATCTCCTTTAACATGTACATCTCCATAAACATTTGTACTTGAGTTTTAAAATTTGGGGCTCAAAGCCTGTTGTTTATTTGAGTGAACTTCAAACTGAAAAATTTATAAAAATTTATTGATTCTAAAGTACTTTAAGATAATAATAAAAACTTGATGAGTTTAGTAGTTTCTTGTTTTCGTTTGACAATTCTAGGTAAATGCTTGGTTTATAAATCTCAATAATTATAATATGCTTATCTACCTAATAATACTTTATTGGTGTGTTTGATTTTGTTTCAGGAAATGCATTAGATGATCTAAATTTAGACGAACCTTTAGGCCTTGTTGCATCCTCAATAGATAGGGATTTTGATACGGAATCTCCTACAATTACGAATCCAATATCAGCTAGTTTTGCCAGCTCAGGTAAGTCTTGTTTGTTAAATCAATATTCCATGCTTGCAAATATACAAAAATAGTATATTTAAAATGAGATTTTTGATTTAATATTATCTAATAAATTGTATTGAACCTTTTCCAAGGGTATAGATTTTCAGCAATGTTTGTCACAATAGTTATTGATGTTATTCATGGAATAGAAATTCTACATTTCCAATGAAAGCAAAACTTATTTTTCTTATCTGATTGCTTAGAACGTTTATGGGTTTCTCACAGTTTTTATGCCTTTAGATATGTAGTTCGCTGTTTCCTTAGTTTTCCGATGTTTCTGTGTTCTCAGGTCTTCTTGGTAGTTCGGCCCCTGTTAATATTCCTGGAAGTAGCAATAATAGTTTATCACAATTTTCCCCTTCGACGTCATCTCCATTACATCCTCTTCATTCAGGATTTCTATCAACATCGAGGTTTTCACATCAGGAGCCATTAGATTCAGTGAGTACTTTTTTCATACCATGAAATGATGTATTTAATATTGTAAAAACAGTAGGAATTGTTAGATATCCTCTAACAGCGTCTACTAATGAAATCAAAAGTATATTAAATAGTCAGTAGAGAGCTAGGGTCATAATTGGAAGACTCAAATATTAGTCAATTAACATGGGGAAGTGGTAGCCGCGAGCCGTAGCAGGTATATGTTCAAACAGATGCAGATAAGTTCATGGGCCCTCTTTGGGTGACCGACTGGATTGACCAGCAAAAAAGACTGTTCTCTGCTGAAAAATCACTTCTCGGTGGTTTGAAACCAACCTAAAACTGTAGGTTCAACTTTTTAATCACCATCGTCCAACTCATTTACCCATTCACAGATCTTAACTTATACCTATGTGGGCTTATCCTCCAAAAAAATAGTTTTTAAGAATATAGAATAAAATTAATGGCCAGTTCAGGTTATTAGTTTTAATAAATATATTTAAAAAAAAAAATAATTTTAATCATCTCTAATATATTCGTAATAATGTATTTAAAAACAGTAATAATTGTTGAAGATCCTTTGAAAGCAATTTCTAAATTTGATAATTCAACTTCTGTTTTACTGCAATTTAACTTATCTAAACTCTTCTATTTTAGAATATTTTTGAATATAAAATATATTTGTATAATGTATTTATTCACTGTCAAAAATAATTGTTGAAAATCCTTTAAAGCAATTTCCAAATTTTATAATCTAACTAACATCCTACTTCTATTTTAATGCAATTTAACTTATCTAAATTTTGGTGTATTTGAATATTTTTGATCAATTAGCTTCTCTATTCTTTCATCAGTAGATATGTCATTCTCAATATAATTTGAAATGATTAAATATTGAAATCAATTTTGAGTAGTTAAAAGCAATTCCAAGTTTCCTCTCTTTTCAATCTTATAAGTTTCTCCTTATAAAACAGATATATTTGAAATTTCCAAGCAAAGTTTTGTACCAAAAACATGTGTATTGTGTCTTATTGGCGGCAGGCTTGAAGAATGCACAATTGAAATACTTCAACCGTGATTTAATAATACTGGAGTAGTGCATGTATATTTAAAAAAATGTATCTTTTGATTGAGAATGTGATTTTACCTTGCTGATGAGCCCACACGACTCTAAGACTGTGCGTGGATGAAATGAATGAAGATAAAATGATTTTATGAATGGTGGATCTACAGTTTCAGCAGGGTTCCAAACTACGGGGTAAATGATAATAAAATAGATACGGTCGTGTTTTTGCTGTCGATCATTTGACTAAAGAAACATTTGATTGGACTGTTTTGCGTCCTCTTCTAGTGACAAAGCCCAATGTACGCTAATATTGTATTTGATGCCCAATAAATATTGAATCTGAACTTCAGAATTCTAGTAAAATTGAATTAATTCATTAAAATAATGTCTGATTTTATGTTTTTTAGGCGTTTATGCCATCAGCAACTGCTCATCTTGCTCAGCAACTGAGCAGTAGTGCATCGAAACTAGGCAGTTTCCAGGGGACAGGCAGTAGTCTTTATGACTTCAGCATGTCTCCAAGCAGTAGGCCAGCTCCACTGTCGCTAGCTCACTCGCCAATGGTTAATAACTTTTCTGTCAGTCCGTCATTTCCAGGAACACTTTCAGAGGTAAGATAAAAATGAAAGAAAACTGATGGATAATTAAAAAAAAAAAATTATAGTTTAACGAATACAAGAATCAAGAATGTTTTATTGTCATACACATTCCAGCATTGACAAAAGTCACTATAACTAATGCATTACATACAATTGAGTATAAGTCAACATTTGAAAAAACAAAACAAGTTTTTATACTAACATATTCCAATAAGTTGAGGGCATGATACACAATAAAATTTACAGGATAACATTAACATTGCAGGACAAATCAAAAAAAGAATTGATAGAGTGAACACCTTATCATACTAGCATAATACCATAGTTAAGGGCGTGATACAGGATAACATTTCATTGACTGAGTAGAATGCACTTTCTTTCAGCCACTTTGAGACAATATTTTTAAATTGTTTCCAGTCTTTATCTCTCACATTCACTGGCAGTGTATTAAATAATTTTGCTCCTTTAAAGAGATACATTCCCTGTGTTTTGGAAAGCCTAACCCGTTCCAAATCAATCTGATTGTGGGATCTAGTGCCATACTCGTGAATATTACCTCGAGTATGGCACTAGATCACGCAATCAGATTGATTTGGAACGGGTTAGATTTTCCAAAACACAGGGAATGTATCTCTTTAAAGGAGCAAAATTATTTAATACACTGCCAGTGAATGTGAGAGATAAAGACTGGAAACAATTTAAAAATATTGTCTCAAAGTGGCTGAAAGAATCATCATCACTCACCGATTAAATCTTTACCTAAAACATCAACCTAAAAATGTTGTATTGTGTTTGGTCAGTATTTGTAAAGCCTCGGTTTCCAACTTTACAGATTCGGACTAAATGGACAGCAAAACAGGGTTGGGGAATTGTACAATATATAACTCGATTTACTTTCGAAATACAGTTTATAATAATATAATGATACAATCTTTTATATATAATCTGGTATATGCATACCAGATTCTATGTATTATACATAAGCTGTCAGCAAAACGTCAGCCATCTTCATTAGTCCAACACTCTGAAGATGAAGCTTTTCATCTTCTGTCGGTCATCATTGACGGACGTCATCATAGTGTCATCGGTCATCATAGTGGACAACTCTATCATGGCGTATCAGTGTGTTATTGAAAACCTCTCACAACAACAACAACACTGTTTGATTCTCTTGAAAACCATAGCTTTAGGTTAAAGTGTTAAAGTGGATAAAACTACGTAATATAGTTCTTTAATAATTAAATCAAAAGCAGATCGGGGTATTGTAGTATATTCCGGTCCTGTCCGCTGTCTATTTGGTCCGAATCCGGAAACCAAGGCTTGCGTAAACCCGGTACTACCAGCTTGATGCCAGATTAACATAAACTTTTCTGAATTAGCAAATAAGACAGATTAGAGATAAATTTTTTCATTAATTATTTTGATGATTTTGAGATTGGCCTATATTTTTTGACAAATTAGCAAGACTTTACCGAATAAGCAAATGAGATGGTTGGAGTGATTTGATAATGGTCCATACTACGATATGCTTTACTTGCTTAAGATATTAAAAATATGTTTGTACTTATTATTGTAATCTTCTGTGTAGGACTGGGATATTGCTGAAGTATTTACAAATTGATAAAAGAATAGAGAAAAGTAATATTAACAACACAGTTCGTCATGGAACAGGAAATCCAGAAAAGAATCAACTAAAATATACTGTACAAAATATATCAGAGATAAAAACTTGATTACACATTAATAAAAATGAACAATTTACGAAAAATGGTTCATTCTGAAGATAATCGCTAGATTTGGGTTAACTATACTTGTGCAATAACACCAAAATAATTCCTTAATTGATAGTAGTTTTCTGCTAATAATAACTGCTAGTTTTCTTTGGTAAAATTCAGTAGGCTAGATTAGATATATATACTGTATATAATTATGTTGATTTATTTTGAACAGTATGAAAAGTATTTGTATTGTTGATGCAGTATAAGGAATGCAATAAAAGTGAGTGGCTCTGGGGACTAAAACTTACATTTCAATAACTTAAAGCTTAAAGCTACTGTTTAGTATTTAAAATGTTTCCGAGGCCTGTTGAATAACAATTTACTAACTAGTTTTGGGTGGTGATTGGTCATGCGGTGTTCAAGTGGTCGTGATGTTCAGTCTTGACCGCTCAAGACTGCGCTTGGATGGGTGACCGGGCTTCAATGACTTGATGTTACAAGCTTTATTAGTACTTACCCGGTGGTTCGGAACCCACCTAAAATAGTAGGTCCACCATGTTCCCCGTAACATGGCTCAAACGGCGAGGTGGAACTACCCGTAAGGGTCTCCCCACCATTAAAAGCCATACGCTTATTATTATTATTAACTAGTTTTATTATTATATAATTTTTTTCCAATTATTATTATTATTATTATTTGTAGTTACTGCAAAATCATATGAAAGGTTTCACAAAGATTCTAAATTGTAATTTATAAAGAATTATAGGCCCCAGATCTCTGTTTAATTTTTTTGTTATCAATGCTAAATTGAATTGAATTTTGAGTGGAATTTTGCAGTCCTAATTACTTATTGCTACACACGACACAATAATGAATTATTATTTATTTTTGTGGTTTATAATCTAGCGATCGAATCGCTTCCACATACAATTCCATTGCTTCTTGAAATTGATCAAAAGTTGTTATAATTAGTTTTGTTTATTTATTATAGGTTCAGAAACTGAGAGAAGAACTAGTTGGCAATAGAAATAAAATAGCATCTTGGGAGGAGAAAATGACATTGGCAAGAGGAGCGTGCGAGGCGTGGCAGAGAGAGGCAGAAGATGCCACTAGGAAGGCAAATATTGCAGAGCTACAGCGTGATGAGGTCGGTCTTTTTCAAATTTATATTGAAAAATTAATTATTATTCTTGAATGCTGAACTGTATTGTTTCATTATCATTAGAGTGATTTGTCGCTCGATGAGCGAGATTTCAAGTCACGGGCGTTTAGGCCTGTTCCTAGCTGAACGACGAAAAATCGGTCGGTCGTCCGAGCGAGCGAATCCGTCGCACCAAAAAATTTCAAACATGTGGATAAGCGTGAGATCGTCCTAGTTGGGCGACCGACGATGCGACCGACGGAATCGGTCGTCGATGCGACCGATGAAAGACAAGCATGTTTGTCTTTGGTCGTGCGGGTCGTCAGACCGACTAGTGCGATTGTAGACCTTGAAGAGTGAACATGTCTGAGTTGTTGATCAGTGAAGTGCAAAAACACCCTAGTTTATGGAACCTAAATCATCCCCAATATCACAACAGGTTAATGAGCGATCGTCTATGGGCTTCAGTAGCTGATGAACTAAATATGACAAGTGAGTATATTTGAAATATAGTTATTTAGAGGTTAACAACTGAACAGATAATTGCAGTGTACATATGGCAAGGGATGGGTATCGATTAATTGGAATAATCGATGTTTTGATGAAAGTTCAGGGTAGAACCTCAACTTTTCATACAAATGATGAAACTCACCAAATTCAGACCTCTGCTTATAAATCTCATTAGTAGGACTTCTGCGGTCCAACGATTTCTGCTTAAGGTAAGCATAGATTATAGAGGAACTGTCCAGAAGCACAAGCTTACGTCTTTTCTCGGCCGACAACATGGCGACAATGGTCAAATCGCTCAAAATTCCCTCAATAATCATAGTTCTAATTAGAAATTATAGAGGGAGGTGACGTCAGTCGCTGCGACGACTTCATGGCCCACTGTGGACACTCAATTTCGTCGTCAGACCGAATTCGCTCGCACGGACGACCGACCGATTTTTCGTCGTTCAGCTAGGAACAGGCCTTAGACTGCGTTTGTATGGATGACCGGCAGTTATAACATGACTTTTCTGCTATATCATCACTTACCTTGTGGTTCGGAACTCACCCAAAACTATAGGTTCACCATTGACATCATTTAACTCATTATCCACGCTCAAGTATCAGACTCATATGGGCATCATCAGCAAGAAATTTTTGTATTATTTATTCATTAGAAGAAACCAATGTCATTAACAGAGTCAAGAAGTCGTTTTGTATAGATCATTTGAAATGTTTATCTACGACCATGTCATAATGTATACATTACAGTTTCACAATTGATGCCAAAACAGCTGTCTTTTCGAAATGCTTTTTGAAACCCGTTGTATAAAGAGCTCATTATAGTACAGGTTCTACATTATAACACGGGTTCTGGACCAATCAGAAGCATTTTTGATGGAATCAATATCGTAATTCAATATTGTGAAACTATCAGCTGATTTGATCAAATTGCTAACTAAGCTGCTAACCTAACAATCTACTATAACTTTTCGTATTTGAGATGAGAGGTTATAGGTATCTCTGACAGTCACAGGTAAAATGAAATTGTTTTAATTGAATGTATACTAGTGGTCGTAGATAAAATAGTGTATGCAACGATTTTATTTGGCCATTAAAGCACTCGTGAGATATTTATAACACTCGCATTCGCTCGTGTTATAACTTACATCTAACTCGTGCTTTAATAAGGGTCAAAATAAAATCGTTGCATAAACTACTATTTTGCTTTTATAAAAAAAATGAAATTGTTTCATAACTACTTTTTTAGCATATTGTAATGGGTTCTATCTCTAAAATAACGATGGCAACACTTAATTTAACACTCGCACTTTATTTACAAAAAATTATCCACAACACACACTAATCAGTTATATCACACAAAAAAAAGCAATCGTAAACGAATGAATCAATAATGTTCATCTAATAAAGAATTTTCTATATTACTGTTCCAAAATTAATCACCAACTGTTGAAAGGCCGATCAAATATTAAGTAATAACTATTCAATAAACTGTTCAATAAATAATTCAAGAAGAAACGTCTAAAAATAACAATTAAAATACTTACATAGCACAGGTCTGTCAACCTATTACAATAAAAGCAATGAGTATTTGTAAACTTTCAAAAACTGTAAAGGAAGTCTCACTAATACAGTCACAATATACTGCGGTTATTACTAAACGTTCGTATATAAACAGAACTGCCACTTGCTATGTAAACGATATTCAAGCAATGAATGAAACTAATGTTTACGAGAGCTCCCGCTTAATATACGTTTTAAACATTCCAGAAAGAACTACAGAAAATTAATTGTCTTTCTAGATTATTCTATAGCATTCTAATGTAAACAGATATGCCATTGAGGAACTCTAGATGATGGCAAGGCTAGGGGAGAACAGTAAACAAATATGCCAATTATTGCTTCCGGAAGTTATTATTGACACAGGCAGATAACGCTGAAAATTCCTCTCCTTTCTTCCTAGTATTTCATAACAATATCATTTTCTTTTTCAATTATAAATTTATACTATTTTTCAAATTTAAGTTGATCTCCAAGATCATATAAAACTTTCTTAAATCAATGTTGTCTGCTTAAGCATAAATGAATGTTAATGTTCACTAAGTAACAGAATTAGTCAATGCATTTCTACTGTGCTGAAGTGAAGTGTTGTAGGGTACTTTGACTGATTGCTACTCCTGCGGTCATGGGGTTTTATGCTATAAATTCTGTTAATGGAAAGCTCTAATTCAAATTTCTACACTTTCAGTAACAAAACAGTTAGTTACAACCTGCAAATAAATCTGATGACCAAATCAGTTAAATCAGTTTTATTACCGTAATAATTTAAGTGGTTACCATACTTATTTTTCTGTAGTTGCTCAATCTTTTTGCAGCTATGTCGCTCTGTCGCCCGTCATTCTGTTTTGAGGTACAACTACTACTTCTAATTATATATATAATAAAACCATTTATTATTATATTTCAAGAAATTAACTATAAAAGTCTTTCTGAAGACAAATACAGTATTAATTTATATTTTGTTTTTCTTTCAGGCCATGTCCCAGGCGAAGGCGTTACAACAAGAGGTCGACCTTTTGCAGGGATCACCTTACCTGCATGGCGTTCGTAGGATATCAGAGTTGAGGACACTCTCATTAGCCACGCTCAAATCAATCAAAGAACAGTTGAAAAGCGATCTAGACGAAGTAGAAAAGGTAAAATTTGCAACCTTATTCTACATATTGATTTACAGTTTCCATCTTGCAGCTGTATGCAGTGTTTCAGGAAGAATCTTCGTAACTAATTTCTAAACCTTATTCGTTTCGTCAAAATAATTAGAACAGCTCATATAACACAGGTCCGGAAACACTCCATAACAGAAATAAGTATGGCTGAAATTGCAGCTATTCCTATCAATTAACTAAATTAGAAATCTGTAGGAAATGCCCTAGAAGGTAAATCGAATAGGTTTTATGTAAAAGGAGGAGTAATAAATTACTAATCTGTAACTTCAGTAATTATAGAAATATTTTACAAAATACGCGAATTTCTTTACCTAACATCTAATGTTTTTATGAATACCCTTATGGCCGGTTGCACGAAAGCCAATTAAATAAGGAGTTTAATGTCAGTTAACTAACCGTCGTAAGTGTAACGGGTTTATTTCTGTTCCACAAAGATCCATTAGTTAATTTTCGTCAACCGAACGGGCACAATCTGGCTACACTGTAATTTGATCATCAGCTGATTCTAAAATTGAGGAAAAAGATGAATTAGAATCATTTTTTTTTTTTTTTTTTTGAGGATGAAGCCCACATAGGTCTGAGACCTGTGCGTGGGTAATGAGTTGATGATGGTGATTGATGAGTTGGACCTACAATTTCATTGTGAATTATTTGAATCGTTATTCAATTATCTCAATATTATTATTATTATATTATTATATATTTATTATATTATATTATTATTATTCTTAATGTATTTTATTCATTTTGAAAGGGTTTTAACACCTACAACCTAATTTGTTACGTGTTCTTGTACAATAAACATAACCTATAAAATGTAACTTAACGGGCATTAGTGAGATTTAATCGTCGGTGATCGGGCGGTTAAATATATTTTACGCCGGCTAACCTAATCGGCGTTATCGCTTGTAATTGTCCTCTGTGCTACTAAATTCTCTCTATTAAGTTTAATTTCCGTAGAATGACGTCATTCTACGGGGATTCAATTTAATTGGCTTTTGTGCAACCGGCCATTAGTCAATTAATTCATTTGTCGATTAAAATGATTAATTCTCATAATTAATACTGTCAATTAATTAGTGATTACAAGAACAAATTGTATAGTTGAATAATATCTAGTTATTTAAGAGGTGAAAGTAATTTTTCACGTAACCATTCAATAGTTCAATTACAATATCGTAATGAAATTGATTGTCAATTTTGTTTTTAAAAGTAAACAAGTATGATAGTTTGTCAATTCCACGTATTTATTTGAGCACAGGACCTGTTTCATGGCTTTACTTATTACATTTTGATAGTAGTGAATGCTAATTTCTAGATTTGGTCATACAAATAAAATTACTGAGTTTATCGATTAGAATTCAGTTTTGCTGGGAAACGAGTACTGTACTCAAATAAATATTTGGATTTGACAACAACCATTGACGTTGTTTACTCGTATTATAGTCCCACAATATCGATTAAAAATCCACTAATTGCACTTTACTTTGTTCTAGTATAAACTTTGTGTTTGATTTCAGGTAATCTATTTGCAAACAGCAGCCAAATGCATGGTCTGCGAGGACAGGAATCGCAGCGTGACTCTGGGCCCCTGCAACCACTATGTGCTCTGCAGTACTTGTGCGCCTGTGCAAAAAGAATGTCCCTACTGCTACACTCTGATAGTAACAGCTCACTCTTCGCCAACTATTAGCAATTCACTTCAAACGTAGTCATCACCATCGTCATCATAATCATTATCAACGCTTTTCTACTAGTTTCCACATTTTTTATAGATTCACGTTCGAAGTGATGAACGAAAACACCCGAGAAGATCTAATAATTACCGGCAAATGACCCCGAGTGATAGATGATGTATTATTTGTAGTTACTCAGAACACTTTGACTAAGCCTTCTAGTGATTTTACTATTATTCTTCCTATTTTTTACTGGAATATTCCTAAATAGTGTAAGGCGAGCATTGTGTTTTCATAAACTGCATTTAGTTTTATTCGCTAGATAATTAATTTCAAATTCCCTGTAACTTTCTCATAAATTAACAAAGAATTGTAACATTTCCCTAAATAACTTGTAGTTTTAATCGGGTTAAAACATAAAAATTAAATAGTCATTCTGAAATAATTGTAGAAAAATGCAGAAAAAGAATCTCACCACTAGCAGTTGAAAAATAGTTTGCTTCGACCACTTACTACGTTTATAGAAATAATCCAATTTCTCTTTCTTTACAGAATGTCAGTACTGACAATAAATTGTCCTTCAACTGGAATTAAGTTAACAGTTGAGGAATTGCCATTGTTTTTACTGGCATTCCTCAATTGTCCTATCCCAAGACAATTGTCCTAATTTGATCTATTTTTTCAATTTGCGAGGACAAGTGTTCTTGAAGCTGGCATCCCGTAAACAAGCCTTCAGTGACATTATCGATAACATTTTTTGTTGACAGTCGTCTCAGACTATCCCGATGAGTGAGATACATAAAATATTCAACAATATTTTATTAACTTATTTAATTTAGCATGTGGCAAGACAGAGTAAAACAAGTTGAAAACAAAACTTGAATTGATTTTAACTCAATATTTAAATCCAATGTACCTCTACATTTAAAATATTCCACCCCTGATTATGTCGTATGTTGTGTGGATTTGATTATACTTCAAATATTCTTCGGTGCTTTATGTATTTTATTTAGAAAATTCCATGGTACTGAACCTCAACATGTAAATCCAGTGTACCTCTATGTTTAAAATATTCCACCCCTGATTTTGTCGTATGTATTTGATTATACTTCAAATATTCTACGATTCTCCATGTATTTCATTTAGAAAATTCCATGGTACTGATCCATCTAAAAGCTTTTGCTAATACTCAACAGTTCAATCATATGTCAATGCACAATAGGTATATTAGCTTGCCACAATTCTATGAGCCATGAAAAGTTAACGGAATGAATAGTTTGTATCTATATTTGCAGACTATCGATTTATATAGAACTAAATAAATAACTAATATAGAACTAGATAGCTTTCAATTTTTATTGCTGCAGATGTTTTATTCTTATCTCGGCCTTCGTAAAATAAACTAAACATTCTAGAGTATTGGAGGGGAATGTGTATTCGACAGTGGGTATATTACATTCGAGAAGACTTTTGAATTTATTTTTATCAATATTAAAGTTTTTTATTTTTCTTAAACCTTGTCATTTTTTATTATTATTAGAAGCTCTATCAATCAACGATTTAACAACGTATTTCCTTTTCGTGTTTATTGAATATGAAAACACTTGTTCAATCATCGATTAATGAGAATAGGTTTTAGGCAGAGTTTCTCAAATTATTTCGTAGTAGTTGTAGATGGTTAATACTCACATGTTAGTAAGATTGGAAGGATTATTATAATAATATTACTAGCATTATACAGCATGTCTTATAGCAGTAATATGCATTGCACGTACAGGTATTTTGTTTAAAGACCATTATTCTCTCCCCAACCTGTACTTGAAAAAATTCTCTTTACTACATAACATGAATTTATTTTATTTTCATAATACTATCATGCATCTTCTTATTGTTTTCAAGAGTTCAAAAAATGTTTTATGATTTTTTAATTTCTGACCGCATTATTTCATTATGTTGATGTAAACCACATTCCAATCTATTATGAAGAAAGCTTGAATACTTTTCGCAATTTCAAAATTCAAGTCTTTTCGATTTTAGATTTTGATCCAGTTTCCATTTATAATAGGGTATACCAAATATTAAAAATCACCTCGCATAATCTAACTTTATTATTAATCTGTGATTATTTCGCATTAAAAGAATTTCATTTAAAGTTTTACATTTAAATGAGAGTGTAATATTAATATTGAATAATTTTAAGTTTTGATTGAGCCGTGCATTTCTTATCACTGTAATTCTGGTTCGAAAAATAAAGTCACTATCATTAATTTTATAGTCAATTGAATTTTAAAAAATATCCCAAGTGTACTGTATTAATAATAATTATCGTGTAAAAAAAGTGTACAAAAATCTTAACATTTGCTTATATCTTCATTCTCATATTTTTATAATAACGTGTAACCTATCAGTTCGTATTATTTTCGCTTGGTAGGCAATATTCAGTACTTGCATAAAAGCTTGAGCTAAACGGTTGTAAGGAATATCATTAAGAAAAAATTTTAAAAATAATTTTTAAAATTCTACTATGAACAAAAAGCTCTAACTTGATGTATTTCTCTTTTTAGCATAGTTTGTATTTTAGTAGAATTGACTGCAATCGAACATTCTGATTAGCCTGTAGCATTTCTTTCATTAAATTTCTAATTCAGTTATGTATAATTCTTTGTTATAAAGTACGTTATAACATTTATTTTGAGTTTTCCATAGTTTTCCACTATTATTTTGTGAAAAGCTAATATTGGAACTATTTCGGGTAAAGTCGTAATTGTTATCCATTTTTTAAATCTAAATTTTGATTAAAACCATTCATTCTTGCAAACTTGTTGAATTAAAATTTTCCAAGTGTACGCATAAATTGAAAGTTTATGAAAACACAATAGTTCAAAAATTTAATATGCATTTATCTTGTTACAATTAGGATGTAGATCTGAACATTTAAGAGTTTTTATATAAAAGACGAGCTCACTATGATTTCACAAGCTTTTGTAAAAAATGATACAATTCGACTAGAGAATCAAATCTTGTCAACAGTATCAGTAATAATGTAATATTCTATTCAGAAAGTGAATAGAGATTATTTTGAATACACATTATGTTTTTAAATTATGTTCTCAGTATTTAGGTGTTGACAGACTGTATATCGATCGAATGAATATCTGTAAGATAGTTGTATCTATGATGAAAAAAGCTGATTCAGTAATAAATTATAGTAGTGTAGATTAATGGATAATTAAATGTTTATTTAATAAACTTGAAAAGGCAATGAAGTCGAAGCTTAATCATTATATATATTGTATGTTCATAAATATTTGATCGTTACCTTTATTGATTGTAAAGGAAATAATTTCTGTGGTGAGTGAGATGGACTTCAAAAAATTGGTCGGACAAGAGTGTTGTGTAGTAGTAGTAATCAAGTGAACTTTTCTATTTAAATTTGAACATTACAAGTGAATTTTATTTCTATGAACTACTTACTAATATCATTGTCAAGTATTATTATTATTCATCATCGTGATATCGTGATGAATTAATTACTAGTATAATAACATGTGAAAGTAATAAATATTATAATACTTGCATCATTTCTTAGATAGATTTTTTATTGTTTCATTAGTAGTTTTTCTCTTATTATAAACCTTGTCATTTATGTCTTACCTCTGCATCGCCATTTTTAGTTGCTTAGAATTTGATTTTCAATATTTTCCTACCTAGCTAAAGACTGAAATATTCAGTTTTTATCAATATTATTCAGTTAGAAAGTAAAACATACATTGAATACATAATTACTATTGTTGTGGAAAGTTTGATTTTCTATAATTGGAATTGAAATTTTTGCTCAATGTTAATTTCAAGTCTGTATTTATGGTGGGTTTCAAGTATGATTTCAAATCAGTGAAGGCTAAGTAGTCTACATTCAGGAGATAATTTAATTCTAAACTCGCACATAATATTAATATTTCTACATTTTCTTTCGTCATAATTATCAATTTCCGAAATCCTACAAAGAAGGAATGTGTAATTCAATTAAAACCTAGTACATTGTAAGCTCTATTAACCGTCGTCACCTACTGGACTTGCACCGTGACGGATAATAGAAATGCCATCTTATAAACGTGTACAATGTACAGGAATGCAACTATGTTTGAAATGGATCGTGAGAGAAATTAAAATGAGACCTTGAACACAAGGACAACAATGTTCACTAAATCATATTTATGTTAGAATGTCTAGAAATTTCATCATATAACTGGAAAATGTTCTAATAAATCGTTAAATTCCCCTTTTTTACAGTGACGGACAACAGATAGTACAGTTGATTGAGATTCTGCTGTAATATAAAAACTATTGAGTCAATTTTATTAAGTATTGAAGAGATTCCAGAATTGAAACCTGATTAATATTATGCTGATTTTCAAAGCGAACATTGATAAACACACGTTTATGTTACTACTACTACGTATTTGTATTCTCCAATGTGACACCAAGATAGCTGATTTTTTAAATATTAACAAATCTGGAGCCAATTTCTGTAGGTAATTTATTAATGAGTACTGATTTGAACCTAAATTAATTAATTAATTCTATTGGTCAATTCTACAAAGAAGTAGAATTTTACATTAGAAGCTTTTTGCTTTATGTGTTTTAGGGACACATAGGGTGAGATAAATTAAACTTTTTAAAGGTTATCAAGATGCATTGTGTCTTGGATTTGATGGCTTGATTCTTCCATTTCTAACTTGGACTGATAGGTCGTCTTCAATCCTCAGTTTTTTGTTGAAATGTTTCTGTTGATAATAAAAATTATATACATGAGAATATGAAAAAATAAATATCACGTTCACATTGTTGCATTATAAGGGAAAATACACGCGTATGAAAATGAAGTTTTCTATTTAAATCAGTTCTCCATTTAATAATACCGGTAATTACTTAGCTGAATTGAAAGTAGTTGATATCTGGTCAATTAATAATATACAATCGAAATAAGGGTTTCCTGTGTAACAAGATTATTCTGTGTTCATTGAGTAACATCTACAGATTATAGCTTACATTTCATCAGCAAAGTTTATACAAATTGGAGTAGACTATCTTAGAGTTTATCTGAAGCTCTTGTAGATTTGAAAATCTGAAGCAGTTTGTTCAATTTAATAGTACCATTAAACTTGCCTGATCATAATTATAGAACTCATATCAGTCCTGGACTGCATAGATTCTATGCAGATGAAATTGAAAATAAAAAGTTTCTTGTAGTTTTTGCGATGCGGATTACCAGAATTTCTATTATTTTTTTATAACAGTGATTTCCCAAGTTAGAAGTCATTCAAGTTGAAAATACTGTAGCAGAGAGTATTCCAATGCAATATTCGAAGAGTCATGTCAGTTCATTAGTCATAATAGATTCAATAGGTTATTTAATAAATAACTCAAGCAGACTGTTCTTTTTGGTATGAAACTTAAGTGCTCTAAAATATACGGAATATAATATTATAAACAATAGCTCCAGTGTGAAAATATGTAATTTCCTTCACAGATTCCAAGGCATTTGTAGTGATCAAGTCAGCAGATCCAGTTTACAAATTATGGGAAAGACACAGAGGCTCTAAATGCTCTCAAATTTTGTTGATAGTACGTTATTATTGTCTTCTCTGATTCCTATCCTATCCTGCTTTCAAATATCAGTGCTCCCTTTTTACCACCACTTCAGTATCCAGAAGATCTAGAATAATTCTCTAGCTTTCAGTACTTTCATAATGCAATCTCTTTACAAACACGATTTTATAAGAGCAACCGAAAATTCTCAGAAAAAAGAGTTTTTCAGAATTATGGAAATTAGCAACTTCGAAATCATTATAATTATTATTATAAAGTGAGCAATGAAAATCAGATGAACTGTAGGAACGAAAACACAAATCATAGAATTTTGTAATAAATCAATGTATCAACTCCCTAAAATTGAAATAAAAGATAAAATTTTACATTATTAAATTTTATTCAATATTTTGAATTAATTTCGGACATACTGGATTAAGTTTTGATGGTCTCAGTTTTTAGAAGTTTATTTTTTTCGTTTTTGTTTAATATTGCCAAATATATAATATATATTCCATGCATGATTTTATTGATTCTTTTCATTTTTACAAATTCCATGTCTGGTGTATAAGAGTATTACTTAGTCTAATACTATTCCATTTTCATAAATTTGTAAAAATTATTTCAAGTTTTCTCAAGAAGTAATATTCGAAGTTTTTACATTTTTATTTATTAATAATCACCAAAATATATTTAAATGCCATAAATATTCAAGTACCAAATTACTAATAACATAGTAAAATAAGTACTAATGCACATTTTTCTACAGTGATAATTTTCAGATGATTTGCTATCACTATTTATAATTTATTATTGTTGCAATTTAATTATATTCATACCTCATTTAGAACAATATCATAATATAGGTCTGATGAATAGTATTACTATCAATAGTATAACTCATAATCGCGACACCGTATTGTTTAGAAAAAATATTATTAGAATTGTGCATGCATGCTAATGACTTGTTACCTGAAAAATTTATTGTTTGATTAGTTGTTGGGCTAGTTAGCCTAGATATTTCAAATTATTACTCATTTCAATCAAAAATCAGTCAAGTAGACTTTTAAAATACATATAATTTGTACAGTGTTGTATTTATACTTTCACCTATCATTATTCTTAAGACAAGTCTATTGAAACAACAAACATTTGCACCTCAATTTGTTTTTAGTTGTTGAATTTCAAATAAGATTAGGTAGCTTTATCCAAGGTTATTGATAGAAACCCTGATTTTAGAAACTTCAATCTTCGCAGGTTTGTTTGAGATACTATTCAAAACTATTTATTAAGATTAATGCCATTTAAAGAAAGTTTTAGTCAACAAGTTTCAAATTTTTATGTAGATAAATCTGTAAGAACATTTCATTCTCAATTCAATTACAATTTTTAAAGTGAAAAAATTGTATAATTGTATAGTGAAATAATAAAACCACTAATAAAAATTATGTCTTCATTGCAGTATAGTTAGCTGCTTGTCTGAATATGGATTTTTAGGCTGTGGTTTTATAAGGTATTGTGGTGTAGTAAATGATTTGGAAATTATAATTACTCAATCTTTGTATTCTTTCACAAAAATTGTAAATTGAAAAAAAAAATTCGTGGTGAATCATGATTTGTACAGGCAAAAAGAGTTTTCAGACATTTATTTTTTGATTAGTAAAACTATTATTTTTCCACTTGCAAAATGCAAAATTCACTCATTCACATAAAACAAAGTTTCATTTTAACCAGTTCATGAAGAAAATTTCTCTAAACCAAAGACGTATTTTCATATTTATTTGAACCGATTCGAAATTTAGTAACCTATAGAGCTAAAATAAAATAATTATTATAAAGCTAAAATATTTCTCTAAATCAATATTGCTTAGCACCCATCTAGATTCATTCAAGGCTCTTGACAAGACTACAGCTAGCGGATTAAAAAATTGAATTTTTTCTTTGAAAAATGATCTGAAATAAATTTTTTCTGACTAAAATAACAGTTTGCACAAATTGATTATATTGAATAACAAGTTTCCTTTTTTTGTTTTTTTGTTTCCGTTCGACCATTTAGAGATCACGATTGTAGAGTATTTAGAAGCACATTTCAATTCCTTATGGTTCTTCTTCTTTCCCAAGAGGCCTTCATCTGTTCAGAGAACCACTGTCTTCGTACCTCCTTTTATTCTTTAAAAAAATATTCGAGGGCATGGTAAAAATGATCATTATAGCAAAAAAGTATTGTAAAAATATCACTTTCTATTAAAAATAAATAAATAATGAAAAAATGTTGCCCCAGCCGGTATTTTAATAGCGATATTTCCTATGAGAAACTTTTATTTTTATAATAAAAAAATGTAATTTCAAACGTAAAATATTTATCACGATAGAAATCTTATTACTGAATTCCCCTTAATTTGATTGTAAATTTAATTAATACGTTTTATGTATTAGAAAAAATTGTTGGAATATGAATCTGTTCAGATATCTCTTGAATTTCAATAGTTTGTAATTTTATCGAATAATGCAAAAACGAGTAACGATGCAGCGATATATTGTTTTTATTATAAGTTTCAATTGTTGGGACCAGTTCACAAAACTTTGGTGATGTATAGAGTAATCTTATTGTTCTTTTTCAAACATTATTCTCAATGCTACTCTCCTCATTCTACTTCCCAGGTGTGTGGGCTATGTGATCGTTTACTGTTTTTCTATGGATATATTTTTATTTTCAGAAGATTTTCTCCCCACTGCGTCCTCATTCAAGTTAGTGGGAAACATTTAAAATAAGTTTCGTGAATGGTAACCATGGAACTTGATATGCATATTTCTCAAATCTAAAAAAGTAGGTAATTTAAGGATGGGTGCTTTTTATATTGCTTCTAAGCTCATACAAAATCTTTGTTTTAACTTGTTGATCTGTATTCTATCTGTCATTCATTTATAGATGAAGTATTTTAACCAAAATTTTGATATTTTTCCTACATAAAAATTTGTATGGAGATCATAAATATTTTTGTATAATCGTGGTTTATTGAAAGTTACGTTTTAACTTCCTAAATATCAGACTTTTTGTTAAATTTTCATTTTGGAAAAATTGTTCGGTTTTGATTTTCAAGTTTATTGTAGAGAAATAATTTCAATTAAATTGGTGTTTCAGTAGAAACTATTCTATTAGTAATAAGCAATTCTCATCTGAAATCAACAATTCATTTTGTAGTTTTTAAAGGAAGAAATTATTATTAATTTTATTGCTTATAAAAAAGAGCAGTAACAATCCAAAGAGTTATACATTTTCTACAAACTAGATTAGACTTGTTAGTAGTCTTTTCTATAACATGCTCTTAATTTCTTATCGAATTAATGCATCAATACAATATTGTACAACATAGATATTTATATTTATACAAAAATTATAAATAAATTACTATGATATTTTGTAAACAATAAAAACAATACCTGCTTATTGAAAAATGTGAGCTTTTTGCTTTGAATTTCATTAGAAACTTTCAATTGTTTCAAGGCCTGTCTAAACGGTTCAACTTATTGGGCTAGAGCGCTGTCGTAGATCAATCTAGACTCTTGGCAGACGAGGGCAGCCTTGTTCTAGACTGTTTAAGACAGCGATCTACCGCAACAAGTTTGCACAGGTCTAAAACAAAGAGATTATTAAAACAAAGGGAGCAGATTTTAAACATTTATTTATTCTAAACTACAAATGAATATGATTCCATCGTCCATCAAGGGAAGAGCAAAGTTGAACATTCTAAACAGCCCTGGTAGAGGTTCCAATCATGGCTGCCATGGGTCTGTTGTAAAATGCAACAGCTCACAGAAATCCACATAAAGAGCAAGAAAGTCAGCACCTCTCAATCATCGGTAAACCTATGGCGACTTTTTTTTATGGTTACGGTTATGGTTTTTTATGGAGACTCCGGTTAAGGAGTATAAGACAAGTCTGATCAATGCATACATTATTACCAATCTTATACACTAGATAATAACGATGTATCAATTAGTTGAGGTAAGGCTTAATTTTGATGTAAAAGGAACTCTTTTACACTATAAAAAGCTTTATCAACTGAATATTTTTTCAATTGTTTTTAAAAATATTTCTATATTTTGAAGACTTTAAAAACTGCAGTAGCTTGCTGTAGAGTTTCCTACCAATTTAACTAGGTTTATGTGAATAAGCTACTATATTGTGACTCGCCAAGTGATAATCTCCTCGGTTTCTTATTTTATAATCGTATACGTCAAGATTTTGGTTAATATCACTCTTTTTTACATATAAAGTACAAAAGTACCTTCACGCACTTATAAGCAGGGTACAGTTTGGAGACCAAGTATCTTGAACAACAGCCTACATGAATCTAATCTATTTACTCTTTCTATACACCTAACAGCTTTCTTTTGGATCTTAAACACCCTATCAAGGTTTTGTTTTGATAAGTTACCCCATCCGTCCGTCTCTGTTCTTGCCCTTGATTCTAGAATCTACACTTTGTATTTCTTCCTCCTAGTGGAAGTGAGATCGCCATTGATTTTGGAGTTTGGGGGATGAATATAAAAATGATTATGATGATTATTAATATAGAATCTATATTATTTTTAGGTAGCGAAAATCATAACATTGCAACTGGTTCATTTCAAATAATACAAAAAAAGATTTGAAGTTTGAAGAATATTACAACTGAAAATGATAACTATTATTTTATGTAAATTCGTTGGGTCCTTAGATACTCCGTTGCATTGGTTTATAACAACAAGAAGGACACTTATTCAATCAAAAACCTACTTATATTAGAAGGAAACTCTACAACAAGCTACCGCAGTTTTTGAAGTCTTCAAAATATAGAAATATTTAAAAAACAATTGGAAAAAATATTTAGTTGATAATGCTTTTAATAGTGTACAAGAGTTGCTTTCACATAAAAATTATAAGCCTCACTCCAACAATTTTTTTTATATAGTAATTGATAATTATAGTAATTATGGTAACTATATAGTGTATAAGAGTATAATTGTTGATCTGATTTGTCTTTTACTCCTTAACTGGAGTCTCCAAGACTTAATGTACAAAAAAAAAACAATATTAAAGCTTTAAAATAACACTGAATTTGATCATATTTTGATACTGATTTCATTTTCTACAAGTCTAAATTAATAGAATCCATGCGACCATGAGCTTGATTATTACTGTATATCAATTAGTTATTGCTAATTACTAAAGTAATACCAAATCAGAAATACAAAGCCCAGAAATAATGTCAAGCCCAGAATTGCAACTGCCTACAAGTAGTACTTATTGAAGGATTCAAGCATCGCATTAACTACGATGTTTAAGGATTATCCTGCACTATAGCAAAAATCCAGTTTTGACAATGAACCACAACAAGCTATTGCTTTCAATAGTTGGCCTAAATTTTAAGCACGCCGACTTTCAGTTCAAAGTCAATGGCATGCATTTTATCTCAACGGGCATTGTGATTACAAATAACGTATTCAACATATATAGTTGAACCTAGTAGAAAGCTGGGTGCAGTTGGAACTCCTATTTCTTGAAAGTACAATGAATGAGTTCCATCACCACGCGCTACGCTACTTCAATGAATAGACTGAGTGTGAATGTGCCTTTTTTCTTGGCAACTACTGAAAGGTGCCTCTTTTTTACTATTAGTCATCACTGAAACCACAGTAACATCTTTTTTAATCAATAGTTATTATTTTCACCTTCCTCACAAACATAAACACTTCATATATATCAGTTCTTTAAATTGTACTTTCTACATCTAAAGAATTTTATCTAAAATATTGAATATTAAATGTATTTCTTCTTATCGTACCCTTCTGATAATACCGGTGGTTTATTAAAAAAGGAACAAATGCATAACATTTTTTTCTTCTACAAACGATAACAAGATAATTCCAACGGTCATAAAAAGAGGAAAGTTTAAAATTGGAAAACATATTGGAAACAATGGCCGACTTCTCCATTTTTTGCCTTTTCCATTCTCTAAAGGTAGAAAAGACGGTCAAAACTCCTCCGCCATAAAATGGAAAAGTTTCTTCTTTTAAGCTTGTACCATACTTGTGTTTTCAAGTAGTGTTTTTCATTATTTTTTAGTTTAGCTTTGTGCTTAGTATCTTTTTACAATGCATCTTTGTATAATTTTTATTACATATTTTTCTTAGTTTCGTTTTTCAAATGTTTTTTTTTTTTTTGAAGAATTTATTGTGGTTTTAAAATATGTTCTTTGATTTCTTGTTCCATAACAATCTGCGTAGTTAATATCAACTTTTTGTAGTGAATTCAATGACTTGACTTGACTTCAGTAAACTGACTGAAAGTCATTGAAATTACTATAAAAAGTCAAAATATGTTCTTTATTATTTTCTGGTAAGAACCAAAGAAAGCCTGGTTACTACTGTTTTATTCTACGTTGCAGGAGACTTGAAATATGACTGATACATTCCATTCCATATTAACTTATTTCATTCTCTAATAGCTGACTGAATTTTAAGACCATGGAAAACAACTAGCTCAAGAATAATCAAAATTCTATGTAAATTCAGAACTATTGAGATTTTAATGTTGGAAAAAATTGAAATATGATATACATCCGTATTTTTTATTTTGAAGGAGTGTGTGGTTTTTGAGACTATCAAAACCCTACTCTATCCTATGGAGAATAATCAGAATTCTATCTAAATTCAGAATCTTAGATTTTTATATTATCCTACCTTGAAACTTATAATGAAAAGTGAAGACGGATATCGATTGCTTCAGGTCATACTCTAGGAAGAAGAGGGATACCGGTATTGAGAAAGAGAGAAGTCGGTAGAAGACTGAAAAAATGTAAGTTTTACAAAGAGAATTTAAGAAGAGAATTCAAGAAGACTCTGAAACAGAATTTATTAATTTCGAATTCCTTTAATTGCTATCAGTTTATACTGAAGACTTCCGCAATGGCGGATATTGACAACAGTATTTAACAGCTATTAAATACTGATGTTGTCAATATCCGCCATTGCGGAAGTCTTCAGTATAAACTGATAGCAATCAAAGGAATTCGAAATTAATAAATTCTGTTTAAGTAAATTTGTCAGTTTGTTCAATTGTCAGTAACTTCGAACTAACTTGTAAGACTCTGAAACTTGGAGTTTTCAAATAAGTATTTTTCCACGAAAAACTTGAGAATATTTCATTAAATATAAATTTATTAGAATATTTCATGAATTAAAAAAGAAATTAAATATGTAGAACCAAAAAATGAAGGTTTTGAGAACCTTATACTGTACAGTACTGTACTGTCTAGTCTGGGTCACAGCTGTGTAGGCTACCTGAAGTCGAGCAGGATACTCTCATAGCATGGAATTTCTGAAGTACAGACTTGAATTTCAAGGCCATCAAAGATTGAAAGTAGAGGACCCATTTATGTATTTTCTCAAAAAACAAACGCCAGCCTGTGGTCAGTGAAGCACCGAAGGTTTTCTGATGAAGGTAGGCACAGACAAACATGACTCAAGGCTCAAAGCATGTTTACTCAATCCTGATTATACGTTCACGCACTTTACACCTGCTATCCGTCTGCCTGTGATTCTCTTTCTCATTTTTATTATTTCTACTTTCTTTCATTTCTTTCCCTCTATCTATTAGCCTTTTGTTGAACATTTGCCCACCCGTTATCCTGGAGTGTTGGCTCGGTTTAAACACAAATAACGTCACTTGCACTGGCTTATCTTACCAATTATTATTCACCTCTGCTGTAGCATTGAATTGTAAATATTATCTTCAGACAACTGCCTACTTTGTTTTATATAGATCCTGGTTTATGTGATATTTGTTCTACAGGACTTTACAAAAAAGTTATATATATTTCTTCTATTTCTTATATATGTCTTTCTTTTCTTTTCCTTCTGAATCTACTTTCTTCTTTCTGTTGTCGTTTTAGTTCACTGTACTCCTGCGATGTCATCTCCTTATGTTGTTATCATTCCACTGCGAACCTCTTTTCCTCTTCCTACATTATCCTCCTTTTTCCCCTTTTCTCCTTCATTCCAACCTCTTCTTGTTTTCCCTACATTATTCTAACTTTCACAATCATAACCTTTTTCTTCTTTCTCCTTAATAGTTTCAGAACTCCTTACTAATACGGCAATTTCGTACTTCTCAATTTCCTATCATAATTTTCCTTTTTTCATTCATCTCTCTTACAAACATTATTATTCATTCCTTAACATAATTATCATTAACTTTTTAGGTGAATTTATCGACTTGCAGTCAATTATTTTCTTTTCGTTAAATTCGAGTCGTTTTCCCCCGTTTTTTTCTCGTTAAATTCACCTAAAAAGTTAATATTAACAACGCAGTTCGTCATGGAAGAAGAAATCCAGGAATATATTATAGTTATTATTTCTTACATATTCCAGAACATTTATAATTGTGTTTAATTTCAACTCTTAATTTAGTTCCGATTAATTCTGTGATGTTTTCCATGAGGAAATATTTAATGAAGAATCTAATATTAAAACTGACACTGTATTTCACTTTTATATAATGTTTTACTCACATAAATTTGTAGATGTTTAAGGAATTTAAGGAATGCACTTCTCTTCTGAAAAGGCTGATGAAGCTTCTCAAACATCCTCAACATTCCTCAAACATCTCCAATTTATGTGAGTAAAATATTATATAAAAGTGAAATACAGTGTCAGTTTTAATATTAGATTGTAAGCTTTAGTTGAATTTCTTTATTCTTAAAAAAATTCTTCTTGTTTTAGTTGATTGTTTAGCTTTGGCTGATCAATTTAATTTTTTTTCTCATTTTCTTTTCAACTACTTGACGTTTTTTTCTCTCTCTTTACTTAATCATATCAATTATTGGGTCTCACCATTGACAAATCAATTTATAAATTTCAACTATTAATTTATTCATTTTCTATTTTATAAAAATAGAAACGCTTCCTACCTCTTTCAAAGGTATGTCAAATCTTTGGATCTTCGTTGATTACTATTCTGTCAGTTATTTCACTAAAATTTATTCTTCTTGTATAGACTGATTCTAGTAGTTTAACGGTAGGTTGAGTGCAAGATGGAGTTCTTTTGCCCAAACTTTACCCTTTTGTGGAAATACATCACCGAGAAACCCATTTCATTTATTATCCAACATTTTTATAAATGTCAGGAATTACCATTCAGTGTAAAAGAAATAGTAGACCTATAACCTATATTTGTACCGTCTTCTATCTTTCCATGAATCATTCATTGTAAGGTTTTAATTTGTAGTCATATAAATTGTAATTCTACCCAAATAAGTTATTTGAGATTGAATCCAAATCTGAATCTCTTTGACTCTCTCTCTCTCTCTCTCTCTCTCTCTCTCTCTCAAAACTTTCAAATCACGGCTCTTGTTATCCTTGATTAATGATACATTGGCATAAAATCTTTCAAAATTGCTTTTATTATCATTTTCTAATCATCACTTAACTTTTCTTTTTTTTGTTTTCAACCTTCAAATAATTACTTTCTGGAATTAGTTATGATTATTATAATTTCTTCTCATTTTTATATTTATTATTTCACATGAAAATGCATAATTTATCTTATAATTTAGTTTTGTAATGTGTTACTGAATCTAGGTATCTGGATGGTAATTATTTTTCAAATGTTTTGTAATTATTATCTTTATTCTGTAATTATATATTCTGTAACTATTATTTCCAATACTTTGTATTTATTTATTATTTTGTAAAATCAAATAATTTGTAAACTGTATGTTACAATAGGCGAAAGCCTTGTGACAATTGACAATAAAATCTATCTATCTATCTATCTATCTATCTATCTATCTATCTATCTATCTATCTATCTATCTATCTATCTATCATCTATCTATCTATCTATCTATCTATCTATCTATCTATCTATCTATCTATTTCTTTCTTCCTTATTCTCTTTCTACTCCTTTCTAGACTAGTTTCTCTTCTCCGTCTTTTGTAAGTTAATTATTGCATCAATAAGAAACCATACAGTGGCTGAAAAAACTCAAATAATTAATTTTTTTTTCTTTGCAGACTTGAATTTCTATTCTATTTTCAACTCATTGTCCATCTAGGTATATACTGAATAGTAATAACTCATGAATACAACTCTTAAATTTCAATGTATTGATTAAAAATGCTGTCCACAATTATTAATATTGTTGACTCGCTACAGAATTTACAAGGTCTCTCACCAACCGCCATAGAAAGTATAATAACATAGTAGTAATAACATATAGTAGAAATAACATAGAGAAGTAGAATTTCTTGAATTTAATTCAATTTTGTTTAAAATTGTCTTTTTATTGTTGTCTATACACAACTATAAGATAACATGGAAGACATGTAAGATAACTTACACGTGTTTTCCCCTTCTTATAGAAAGATTTGTTTTAATTTTATTCTGTTTCTAAGATATGTATTGATGAATTAGAATTGTATGGGAGGGTCAAGTGGTGGAGAGGGCCGACTGCGCTTCAACTTCGCCCTTCCAGGTTTAAATAAAGGCAGTTATTCAATTCAATTCTATAGTCCAAAGTCTAAATAGTTGTTTGTGTAATTGTATGTTTGAATTTACTTTAATACTTTTGGGACGAATCCAGGAACTTCAAGAGGAATACAAACTAAATAAATATTCTAGTGCGATAACTGAGAATGAAACTTGTTCAACTTCTATAAGCGACACACATACAGCTTCATTTAATGTTGGCAGGAACCCAACGTTTCGGGAGGATACATCCTTTTCCCCCTGGGGTTTTTTTTTTGAGGATGAAGCCCACATAGGTCCTGTGCTTCAGTGCTTGGGTAATGAGTTGGACGATGGTGATTGATAAATTGGACCTACAGTTTTAGGTGGGTTCCGAACCACCGGGAAGTGATTTAACAGCAGAGAACAGTGTATTTTTTGCTGGCCAATCTAATCGGTCACCAGAACAAACAGGACCTACGAGAACGCAGCTTATCTCTATGTGATTGAACAGATACCTGCTACGGCTCGCGGCTATCACTTCCCTCTGAGCTCAATGAAGTTCAATGTGTAACACGAATGATGAGTCTGTAAACAAATGAATAAAAATATTTGGTGACAGGACATGACCCCTTTCCATCATATCTTCTCAGAAAACAATGGAAAAAAGCACCTCACACCTTCCTAACAAGTGAAAGTTACACAGCTATTGATGGTTGGCGGACCATTTTGGGTTTCCGCCGATTGAAAACTTTCTTCCCGACTCTTCAATAGATGAGAGGAACACTTCGTCGCATACGATTAGGCGTTGTTAGTTTCGTACCGTACGTGCGGACCAATTATTGCCGTTTGTTGTTCGAAAAAAGTAGAAGAAGAATAAAAAGCGTGGGGGTTGGGGGGGGGGGCTGGTGTCGCGGCTCATTGCAGGTATTTACCAGCCACCGACCGTCATTTACATACGTAAATATATACCTATATACATAATTGTAAATATGTGTATAGATACCTACGTGAACTGTTTCGAAGAATGGACTTGTGTGTCCTATCGCTCTTCAACGCTCACACACGCAAGTTGACGCACGTGTGTATGTGTTACATCTTCCCGTTTTCTCTTCCCTCTATTTCGTGTTCTCCTTCTTTTTCATTTTCATCTTCTTCTCCTCCTGGCCTTTTCTTCTACTAATACTCCTATCCTTCTCCTTCTTCTTCTCCTTTTTCTCCTTTTCCTTTTTCTTCTTCTACTCCTTTTCTCTTCTTCTTCTCCTTCTGCTCCTCCTCCTCCTCCTCCTCCTCCTCCTCCTCTTCTTCCTCCTCCTACTCCTCCTCCTCCTCCTCCTCCTCCTCTTCTTCCTCCTCCTCTTCCTCACCTCTTCCACTTCTAGCTCCTCCTTCTTTTTGGTCTTTTTCTTTTTCTTCTTCTACTCCTTTTCTCTTCTTCTTTTTCTTCTCCTTCTCATTCTCCTCCTCCATCTTCTTTTCCTCCTCCGTCTTCTTCTCCTTCTCCTCCTACTTCTCCTTCTTGTCCTCCTGCTCCTCATATGCCTCCTCCTCCTCGTATGCCTCCTCCTTCTCCTATTTCTCCTCCTCGTTCTCCTCCTCCTTCTTCTCGTCCTCCTTCTCCTCATATGCCTCCTCCTTCTCCTACTTCTCCTCCTCCTCCTACTCTTCCTCTTTCTCACCTCTTCCTCCTCCTCTTCTTCCTCACCTTCTCCTCCTATTCCTCCTCATCCTCCTCCTTCTCGTCCTCTCCTCCTTCAGCTCCTCCTTCTTCTTATTTTTGGTCTTTTTCTTCTTCCTCTTTTTCTCCTCCTTTTTTTTCTTCTAATCCTTTTCTCTTTTTCTTCTTCTCCTTCTCCTTCTCATTCTCTTCCTCCTTCTTCTCCTCCTTTTCCTCCTTCTCCTCCTCCTCCTCCTTCTCCTCTTCCTCTTCCTCACCTCTTCCTCCTCCTCTTCTTCTTCTTTTTTTCTTCTCTTTCTCATTCTTTTCCTCCTCCTTCTTCTCCTCCCCCTCCTCCTTCTCGTTCTCCTCCTCCTCCTCCTATGTCTCCTCCTCCTCCTCCTATGTTTCCTCCTTCTCCTCCTCCTTCTCGTCCTCCTCCTGCTCCTTCTCCTTCTTCTCCTCCACCTCCTCTTCTTACTCTTCATCACCTCCTCCTCCTCCTCTTCTCACCTTCCCCTCCTACTCCTCCTCCTACTCCTCCTCCTCCTCCTCCAGCTCCTCCTTCTTCTTCTTCTCCTGTAATTTTCTTCCTTTTCTTCTGTTCCTATCTTCATGGTTTTCTTCTTCTTCTCCGCCACCTCCTCCACCTGTCACCTTCATCTTCATCTTCTTCATGCCCGTCTCTCTTCATCTTCGGTAAGTCGGAACTAATACTAATGTAAATCAGTGTATAGGCTTCGTTGTGGTAAAGCAGGAGGAGCAATAGAGCCGCGTTTTAAAATGACAATAGATCACCGTGGCTGAGGGTGTGACCCGCTATATATGAACAAGTGGGGGCCGGGAGCACTTTAGTTTTCATTTTGAAATTGCCGCAACTGGCTCCAGATATGGTTAGGACACCGGTAGTTCGAGTTTTACCATTGTTCCTCCTAGTAGTCCTGCTAGTACCTCGAAGGTTGTACGCGGATGAAACTAAAAACGATCTTGATAAAGATGAGGAGAACTCAAACTCAAATTCGTCATCAATCTCCGATGATCGCCAGGCTAAAAGATATACGTTCAATGACGAAGGCCTCAACGACAACTCCTTTAAAGCTTCCAATCCTTCATTCATCAAAGACCTTACATTCACAACATCGGCTCCCAAAAATTCACAACTCTTCCACCACGACAATATCGTCCTAATTTCTGATAACTCAAACTCCGAAAGCGTTCCAGTGGTGGAAAACTATTTCCACAACGATTTTCCTCCCTATGAAACTAGCAATCACTCAGCTTACAACAAGGATCAGTCCCCTTCTGCCGCGTCCCTTATTAATCAGGGCTACGAAGGATTTACGAGAGAGGCGAAGGATTACACATACGCGTATCCCTATCCATCTTCATCTTCTGGTTCATCTGGGTCATCAGGGTCATCCGGATCATTCCACAACGACCCAGGTACTGCCAGCTATTACTATCACTCCCAGGATGATAAGAACTACTGGAATACAGCGCCGCCTGCCCAGGACAATAAACCAGGTGAGCTCAATAATATTGGCATTTAGTTTATCAATCCATCAGTGAAAATTGGGTTGGAATAGATTAATGAAAAAAAGACGAAGTTGTCACAACCACATTTTTTGAAAACAATGAGATACCAGTTTCGGTTGCTACACCATTATCAATCTCAATCAAACTAAAATTGAAATTGAAATTTATTTATTTTCTTCATAAGACCATTGCAATTACAAAACAAATCATAAATTTGAAAAAAACTGTTCCTCTTATGGGCAATATTCTGTGAAAGAGGAACAATCTCTCATCAGAATGCATGAAAGGTCAATACAAAATTTATGTACCATGAAACTAAAAATCTATGCTTGGCTTAATTAAGGCTGTGCGCAGGGCTTTTGGTCAAAATTTTTTTGCGAAGTTCATTGAATTGGATATTATTAAGGTATTTAAATGTTGACTATTGCCATGAGAAATTATTTTTTTCATCAAATATTTTATGGATTATGAGGGTTTAAAGTTGAATTTTTTTGGTTTTTGGGGGCAATTGAACTCACCTACAAGTTCTTTTAAACATTTGATAATTTTTTTATAACTGGAAGACACCTTGGGGAAGAGAATGACACATTTTTTATTTCAATTCAACAATTGGTTTTATCAAAATAATTTTTTGAAAAACTGAAAGTTTTTGCATGTTTTAAAAAATTTATTTTGAGAAAACTAATAGTTTGATCGGAATGAAAAATATGTCATTTTAATCCTCAATGTGTCTTTCATTTGAAAAAAAATTATCAAAAGTTTAAAATAACTTGTAGGGGAGATCATTTGCCCCCAAAAACCGAAACATTTTAACTTTGAACTCCCATATTTCATAAAATATTTGACGAAAAAAATAATTTATCATGGCAATAGTCAATATTTTAATACCTTAATAATATCCAATACAATAAACTTCGAAAAATAACTATGACCAAAAACCCTGCGTACAGCCTTAATTGTAAAATGCTAAAAAATACAGCATTGTAACAAACAAAAAAAAGTAGAAATATACAAAACTCATGTTAGTTAGGTAAACTGTAGTACAGAGTAGCCTAATATACACTAAACGCGGTATGATACTATTGGCTGAGGGAGAAAGTGCGTCTAATAGGTAGACTGTTTTCAATAAAAATTTAGTTGTGAAAATTTCAAGTCTTATTATTCAAATACAGAATTTATTAATTTCTAAGTCCTTTAAGCGCTATTAATAAATTCTATTTCTGTATATTTGTCACTTTGTCAAATTGTCAATTACTTCAAACTAACTCTTATTATTCATTATGAATATCTTCCACAATATCACCTTCACCACTACAAAGAAAGTGTAATAGATTAACCTACTTTATTCATGTGCATTTACAAATGTGAGTTATAAAATTATTGCAGAAAGGCTGATCTATCTGGGTTCTGTGTTAAATTAATAAAGATCCTTGCCTAAAAGAAGGAAATGACAGTCTTAGCAGTTACACCACTTTTAATTTCACTCAAACTCTAACGTTTAAGTGTAACGCAAAAATCAGCATAATTATTTGTCGATTTAGATGATCCATTGATTAGTCGATACATAACAAAACATTGGTCAAGTGAACAATGAAATATTTGTTTATAAAAGTGATTAACCGCTAGCCAAGCGCAGTGTCATAGCTTTCATGTTGTTCAGTAACGAGTGCTTGGGGCTGCGCTTGGAAGGGTGACCGGCTGCGATGACATAACGCTATCAGCTTTATTATCATTCACCCAATGTTTTGGAACCTACCTAAAACTGTAGGTTCACCTCTGGTAACATAATTGTATCATTGTAACATCACTCATCGCATTACCCACGCACAAGTCTTAGACTGATATTGGCTACATTAGCAAGAAAACCCAGAAACGGCTTTATATTAATTTGTGATGGTGATCTCATGCTTGATATGAATAACCTAGTGATCAAATATTGGTTGAAAATAGTCACAGAATACCAAAATCACATAATAATCACCAATACCACATAAGTGGTATGTACTTGAGTAGATAAAAGAGTTTGAGTGAAATTAGAAGAGGTGTAACTGCCAAAACTATTATCTCCTTCAAGACAAGGAGGAAGGAGTCCTATTAATTGAACACAGAACTCAAATATTTAATAAAATATAGCCTTCTTTACGATTTGCCGATTTTTTGGGGAGTTTATATTTCTTTTGTATGATGTGCATTGTCGAACAAGCAAAAGGTGATTCACACCTAAGTGTGAAGTGTAACTTACAAATTATAAACATTAATGTTGCGAAAACGTTCGGCCTACAGAAGTCTACTTATTCTTAATAAAAATTTGACTGCAAGTCGTTGAATTCACTTAAAAAGTTAATAAAAACATTAGCTGTTAGAAGTGATTGGTAAAGCGACTGTTAGTAAGTGACTGTTAATATATTGGCTGGCTTTAATGGTGACATAAAATACGGTCATATAGTGAATAACTCCAGTAAATAACATGGATAACCTTTCCATAATAACATGAATATTCAAAGCGAAGAGTGTTTCAGTAGGAATGAATCATCTCTTCAGGACAAGTAGACATATAGTCATCCTGACAGATGAAAGTAAAAAATGGTGAAAGATTCCAGCTATCCCCACAAATTCACACATTATGGAAGTTGCAGTATTTCTATTGGGCTACAAATCAGTAGCATACATACTGTAATTCATAACTTTTTGCAAAATGAGCTGCTAAACCGAATAAACGTGTTACAAACATGTAACTACATTAGTTTCTGCAGTAGTTGGTAGAGTTAAACTAAAATCCTCAATTTTAGTTTTGAAGTGTACTCACACTGTTAATTATTGCTCAATAAACCTCATAACTTCCCAAGTAAAACAATTACGGAATTCATTCAATTTTGTATGTGACATGTCAAATAAAGTAATAACCACAAATTTCATAAACCAGAGGGTTCCATTGAGTTAAACCTTCCTAGTGTAAAAATAAAGTTCAAATTAAGAAAAAATTCTTATTAGCTGACTAGAAATAGATAAATAGTAATAGATGCTGAAAGCTTTAGTACAAAATAAATGTGTTTCTATTCAAAAGAAAATACAATTATTGTTGTTAACAAAATAATGTTGATTCGATATTCCTTTCAATATTTAATACTTTTAAACATTTAGCCATTTAATAAAATTGCAAAATTTTTCTAATAATTCGAGAACAATAATAATTGTGTGGAATGCCAATGTTGATGTTAAGGTTGAATGCTGTTACATATTTTTATCTTCAAAATTGAATCCTCTGCATATTTTATTTGAAAAGTTTAAAGCCTTTATTTTACTTTCTGTGTAGAAACAGCCGATTGAGATTGATAATGGTGTAACAACCGAAACTAGTTTCTCTAAGTTTTAATAAATGTGGTTGTGACAATTTCGTCTTATTAATCATTGCCTTTATTTTAAACAAGCAGTAAGTCGTGCTTCATGAGAGAAACAGAACAATGTTCCTTTTTCCGAGGAAAAGCTTCAGAAACAGAGCAATTAATTATGAATAATAAGAATAAGACAAGGGACCTGTTTATTTCTTTATCCAAGCTAATTCACTTCTAACTAAGAAGCTAAATAAGCAACCAGCTATTCTAAACAGTGCTGTAGTTACAGTATATTAAAAATGTTTTATTTCATTCAAAATTTATTTTACATGAAACTTACTGATTCACAATCTAAATAGAGGAAAGTGTGATTATTGCAATGGATGTAATTTTCCATCAACTTAATTTTTGTACCAAGCGATGTCGTACCCATGTTTGTATGAATTTTTTCCAATTTGGAGCTGTGATATGATTCATTCATCTGAAACACCGTTTTGATTTTTATAAATAAATGCTGTCTTCATGTATTAATAAAACCATGAACAGAAGGTTCAGAACAAAAAAGATTTTTAACATTGTTGACTGGAATAACAATGAAAAACAAGAAAATTAAGTGATGAGCTAGTCCAAATGAAATAAGAGGTGAGCTCAAATAAAAGGTTTAGTGATAAGTTGCAAAGCCAGTGAGGACTTCATTTCTGAGTTAACAAATCATGTCTAGAGTAAAATAATGCCTAAACTGAAACATCATGTTTGAATTATTTATTTTTATTATCTGAAAAAACTGAAGATATAACTTAAGTCGTGAAGACACAATTTGAAAACACTACAAATGAATTCTTGATTTGTGTTTTGCTTCAATGGAGATAAACAGAACAATATGCTGCTTAGAATTTTAAATGCTTGCAATATGACATTTTCTGATGTGTTCATTCCAATCTGGCAATGTTTTTTATAATCCCTATTCTTCATATAGCCATGTTTATAATATGTCAATAACCGTGTAATATGATAAAAACAACAAATAATAACTTCTACATAAAACTCAACACATATAATGCTCAACCAGGAGGCATAACTGAAAGACTCAATAGAAAAAAAAATATTTGTTGAAATATTGTGTCACTGGTTGTAAGTTGGTTTACAGATGGTGGGAAGGTGAAAAACAAAAATCTCTGAGGCCAAAACAAATCTCACAAAAAGTCTCTGGCAGGCCCTGTAAGCTAACAATAGAAAGGAAGCGCAAAGGCTGAAAGAATACATTAAAAAAATAATTTTTAAAAAATGACATCATAATAATGACTAATTTTTATTTTTTTGGAGGGAAACCATAAGTATAATTAGGGGGGGGGGGGTCAATCTTATGACTCTAAATTAAGTTTTTAGAAAAATCAATGTTACAGACTAAAATTTCAAATATACCGTAATTCATATGCTCTTGGTAACAAGATACACTAATCAATGGTATTTCATGGCAGTTCATGGTGTTTTTCACCTTTCTTCATTATCTGTCTATATCTCCTTTTAAGCTTCTTTTTATCTTGGATATTTCTTAAATCTACCTTAGATTTTGGAACTCAATTTATCTTTACACTTTCTTTCATCCACACTTAACTAGAATGCATAGCTGGAAGACTCAATAGAGAGAATTTAATATTTGAACATAATTTATTAATCTCGAATTCCTCTAAGTGCTATCAATATTGATATGCGAGTAGTATTAATACCCTATTAAGTGCTATAAAATTGTGCCATTGGTTGAAAATTGTGAACTAGTTTATTCAATTCAATTTATTTATTCAATTTATTAATACACACACATAAACACACAAAAATGTTCAAAATTGAAGTTTGACAAAGACATAAAAACAAGACTACAATATTAAAAGAAAAAACTGTCTCTGGGGTTTGGAGTGCTAGAGGGAGGAAAGAGGAGGAGAATACCCAACCAACTATCGTTTCTCATGTACTAGGCGGTAGTAGAATGATAAATAGGGAGAAAGGAAAAGGAGAAGACGTAGTGGAGAGACCCTGAAAATGCGTACAGGGCGGAAAAGAAGAATAGAGAGAAGACAGAAAAGAATTAGTGAGTCCACAATCTCATATCAGTACACTCAAAATCAAAAGGCATGGCAAACATCAGTCAGAGCAGAAACTCAGACATCAAGATCAAAGAAATAATTTCTAGAAATCCAGTCCTTTATCTCTTGTTCAGTTTTCCTGGTAATTTTAGTATTCAGGAGGAAGTGTTCCGGAATTAAATTGATGATTTTAGTGCTTATAATGCTTATAGTGCATATGCCTTATAATGCATTCAATTTTATAAATATTATAATATAATTATTATAATATTAATAAAAATATTAATAAATATTATAATAATAATATTTATTAACTGCCTTCTAATGCATTCAATATTAGTATTATACTTGACATATTTATTTGCGGTGTCTCTTAAACTGTAACTATTAACCAAAGAGTTTAGTGAAATGGGGAAGTAAGATCTATATTTGGCTATATATAGTCAATTACATTTTTTACTATAGTTTTCATATAACTTGGCAGCAGTTGGGTTCAGATCTAGCAAGTCCTCCCATCTTCTACACGCTGCCAAGTTATATGAATACTACAGTACAGCCTTACTGTCATTACCTCGAAGTCACTGAAAACCACATTGGTTGGGTACAATCTAGGTTTGTTTAGAATGCATTTAATTATCAATTTTTGTGTAACAAATAACAGTTGTGTAGTAGTATGCTGGTTTATGCACGGTAAATGCTATTTATTCAGTTCATACTATTTACGACTCAATATTACCTTTCCCCTTTAGGCGCTGAATGTTTCACTAGAAAATTGAATAAAATTAATAATCATTTCAACAGTGTAACGGATAAGCAAGCGGATTCAGATCTCATTAGTTTTAAGAATTTATTATAAGATCTAGTTCAAGCATGAATTACATCTCAATGTCATATTATTTTTATTCACGATATCACAGTAGTGATGAGCCCACTCAATGCAGATCTCGTTTGGCTGTTTTTCATTTTGCAAATGACGCTTCAATTCGAAATTCGGTGATGCCAAGTGCTTTCTTCACTCAATCAGTGTTACCAACATCCTACCTGGCACATTGTATTCGACTAAACATTTTTTGATTGGCCACTTATCTTAAATCAATACGACATCCACATGTGCTCTTAATAAAGAGGACGTGTGTCCCACGCTCGGAAAAGATCGAGAAGACTAACAATTGGCAATAAATTATGTATAACAGTTGAATTAGTCACGAATCTTGTGATTATCATTCAGTCTAGCACCGCATCTTATTGTGAACAAAGGCTTGGTTTTGTTGTGATCTTTATACGTTACATCTATACAGTTTATCTTACACATATACATACATATATATACTATACATAGACACCATGTGATATATACCGTGACCGCCTTTCGGAAATGGTTTAGACGCATTTAGACATTCAGTACCGTACCGTGTCCTCCAAATTTTCTCTGCCAATTGTGACATCAATTTTGGCACAAAATTTCCGCACGTGTCCTTTAATTTTTTCGCACGCATAAATTTTTTGACAATGCCACGCCCTTTGTCACACCTCATCTTGTAAATCTCAGAACTTTTCAAAAACAGCAACCTCATAATGTTTTGGCAAGTTATGCTAATGAATGAATGAATGAATACATTATTATTTAATGTATGAATGGAGCATCCTCCGAGCTCACAAGAATTATAGTCTCTATAACGGCATTGCATACTTACCGCTTCAATAAAATAGAGTGACATCCTCATGTCAGATTGTTAAACTATTAATAAAGATCCACTGATTTTTGACGCCCCCTAGAAATCAACCCTTATACCTAATAAAAAGTTCTCATGCATTTTTAGCATCTTTTAATATCAATAAATCTCCATTCATAAAAAACAGAATCCGGCTTCACCCTTTCTTCACCCTTAAAGGTAAATATACCAAATTCCAATTTTCTCAGCCCCGTCGTACTCGAGATAAAGTGCACAAATAAATTTTCTAAAATCGTTCATTTTGGGCGTATAAGTTCCAAAAGGGAAGTGATAGCCGCGAGCCGTAACAGGTATCTGTTCAATCAGATAGAGATAAGCTGCGTTCTCGTAGGTCTTTTTTTTGTAGATTACGTCTTGGAGACTCCAGCTAAGGAGTATAAGACAAGTCAGATTAACACTAGTCATATACACTAGATACCATAATTAATATATCAATTAGTTGAGGTGAGGCTTAATTTTGATGTGAAAGGAACTCTTGTACACTATAAAAAGCTTTATCAACTAAATATTTTTTCAATTTTTTTTAAATATTCATATATTTTCAAGACTCTTTAAAAACTTCGGTAGCTTATTGTAGAATTTCCTACCAATATAACTAGGCTTTTGTTTGAATAAGCTACTATTGTGACTCACCAAGTGATAATCTCCCCGGCTTCTTGTATTATAATCATGTACATCAAGATTTTGGTTAATATCATTCGTTTTTACATATAAAGTAACTTCATGCACATATAAGCAGGGTACAGTTAGGAGACCAAGTCTCTTGAACAACGGCCTTCATGAATCTAATCTATTTACTCTTTCTATACACCTAACTGCTTTCTTTTGGATCTTAAACACCCTATCAAGATGTCTTGTTTGTAACGGTGACCGATTAGATTGGCCAGCAAAAAAGACACTGTTCTCTGCTGTAAAATCACTTCCCGGTGGTTCGGAACCCACCGATAACTGTAGGTCTAACTTATCAATCACTATCATCCAACTCATTACCTACGCACAGGTCTCAGACCTATGTGGGCTTCATCCTCAAAAAAAAAAAAAAAAAAAAAAAAACACTTCTAGTATGTGTCCAAGGCCTCGACCATACGTTTGTACCATTTTTGAACTTACTAGGCAATGTTCTTATAAGAAATGTTTAAAAAAACATAATATTTAAAAAATAGTCATCAAATTTGGACGTATTTAGGGAAACTAATATTTCTTAGTCTCACAACCAAATAGAATAGGTACCATATACACCTTATATTTTTTGTCCACATGTATAGTATATTATTCTAGAAGAGTTGGACAATAACTGTTTAATTCGACAAAAATATGAATTTTTAGAAATTTTCGAAAATCTCTAAAACACACGTAACGATTGAGAAAAGTTTGTAAATAATAGCTCAATTTAAAAAACGTCAATTCTGGTCGAATTTTTATTAAATTTTCAAACCGTCTCTTAGCTCGCATCTAGGGCCTGAAGAGAACTTTTTTGGGCAAGAGGTTTTCGAAAAACGGTGATGAGCCAGTCAATCAAGATGTATTATATTGCTAATTATTTAGTAGACCCCTGCAGGGGGCGACTCGATGGACGCTTGCCCGGGTCACCTGATTTCTACTTGTTTATCATCGCCGCTCCGTATTGGTAGGCTACTTCATGTTATAAAAAGGCGGGTCTAGTATCAACCGATGGCATGTCTACAATGTGAATTAGAGAGGCTACCAGTCTTTAAACCAATAGTGATCGTCTAAGATGATCATTATATAACTCTGTATTTTAGTTTCAGTTGGAGTGAGATTGAAAATCATGTGACTGTCGAAACTATAGTATCTCATGTTTAATAATAAATTTAAGTGGTTGTGACAACATTTGCATTATTCATCGTTACTGATTCCCATGCAATTGCCGATGAATCTCATAGAATTTTTCTAAGCTTCATAAATAAAATAAGTGAGAGTTCCTGATGACAAATAATACAGTATATAGTTTACTAGGCTATTCAAACCTGCTATGATGGTAATACAAAAAAACAAAAGAAAAAAAAACAATTGGATTGTTTAGATTTGTCGTAGTTTGCTTCTTTTTCTTGACAATGTTAGAAACCGGTGCCTTTTGCAATTCAAATTTGGACCTCATTCTTGCTGGCATTAACCAAAGCAAGCAAACCTAGCCACATAAAGAAAAAATATTAGAAGAAGAAGAAGAAGAAGAAGAAGAAGAAGAAGAAAAGAAGAGTAGAGAACTTATTAGCATTTGAACTAATTACTTCTAATCTCTTGTGCTTGCCTTCTCTTTAGGCTCTCTAATAATTATAATGACTTCTATTGTCTCCCTTCCTCAAGATTTCCGTGGGAAGCAATGTATACATGTTGATGTATTGGAATTGTGTCTCTAGTAAGTCTTGTATAAAAATGAAACGCAATTTTTATTGTACATTGGCTATTAATAATATATTTTATAACATAGAGTGATCTCACCACAAAACAATAAAAGCCAATACAACAGTGAAGAACACAAACGAGTTTTTAGATGTGGACTAGGACTATAGCTGTGGACTAGATGTGGACTAGGACTATAGCTAAAAACAGTGGGGGGGGGGGGGGGGGGGCGCACCAGGTGGTGAGGAGTTATAAAAACAAGGCAAAGGGTTCCGGGGTTACTCTCCCGAAAAAATGATCTAATTTCAAACGCCTAGAAATCACTATTCAGGCTTTTGAAGCACTTATCAACTAGAAAAATTGCTGCTTGTTATGTACAAGTAATTGCATTAAAATTATTATGATCTGACACGTGTTTAGACCTCAAAACTTATTAAAAGTAAAAAACAATAATTATTATTGTTATATTCAATGAAATAGAGCTAGTAAGAAGGAAAATATTAATTATAATTTTAATTATTTCAGTGGTTTTTATCCTGTTGACATGAACAGGAACATGAACATGTTGATTGTTTCATCCGGTTTACATCAACTGTTGGGTTCGTTATGATGAACTATCGATGTTCATATCGATGATAATGACGATAATGAACTTGCGCTTACGTTTATGGGTAGTATCGAACGCGCTTCAGGACCTGAGTCCTATCTTTAGCCAACAGAGAATAATACATGCTGCTATACAGAGTATACTATTTTACAGAGCTAAAACAGAGTATGTATAAGGATAGGACTCGAGTCCTGAAAAGCGTCCGCTACTTCTCATAAAAGTAAGTGATTCTGTAAATACAAGCTTGTAATTAATATCAACATATTCAGGTATATAATATTTAAGTATTTGAAATTAATAGTAGCTAAGCATATAGTTGAATCATAATTTAAAAAGAATGAACACAAAATACCAGGAGACCACAATATGTATCAAAGAAAATTTCATCGAGTTCTTGCATCATTGTCAATGGGACCATCATTGTTTCAGTAAGAAAATTAAAGCAGGCCTTCTTGAAACTATTTCCATTCCCCTATTTTTGATCCCCCATCTTTCCTGAGTTGGGGTACCATATAATTAGGGTACCGTAATTGAAAATTTCTCTAGAGAGAGAGAAAGATAAGATAAGATAAAATTACTTTATTTACGTAAATTTACAAAATATAATTATTGTGAATTATTAAAAAGCTTATTATATATATATAGATAGATAGATATATAGATATATAGATAGATAGATAGATAGATAGATAGATAGATAGAGAGAGAGAGAGAGAGAGAGAGAGAGAGAGAGAGAGAGAGAGAGAGAGAGAGAGAGAGAGAGAGAGAGAGAGAGAGAGTGAGAGAGAGTGGTGGGGTACCCCCCGGAAACTTTTTTGAAAATTAAAATAATTCCTCTTAGAAGCCCCGGTGGGGCCCAAATTAGCATTCCAGCCCAAACAATTATATATACAGTTTCAACCTAGCTATTTCCAAATCTACTAAAATTCTCAATAGTCTGTCTTTCTCATTGTTTTGTAGAAATTCAAAACATATTCCTTGACCTCCCCCAACCATATTGAATTAAATATTAAGATTTAGTGACCTACTATAATAATAATGTATCTAAATTGAATCTTTTACAGGTACCCAGACAATGCTGGAGTGCTACCCACCGAGCTCAGGTTTCTTCAGTGAACTTATACGGCTAGGAGGAATAGCCAAAGTGAGCCTCGTGAAAGCACTACTAATCGGAGTGCTAGCACTACTCGTACTGAAGATCCCAGCTCTACTGCTGCTCAAAGCTTTAATCTTCAAGATCGTCGTTGTGCCATTTGGACTGATAAGCATAATGCTACCAGTTTTGCTACCTTTGGCATATTTCTTCTGGCCGAACTTATCGATGGCTTTTGGACTAGCTACTCCTAAACCACCTGCTGCTGAAGCTCCTAGCAATGCTACCAACACAACCGCAGCGCCTGCACCAGCTGCTGGAAGAGGGTTTGCGGGCGCCTGGGTTGTTCCTGACAATCTCCAGGAGATCCTCAACAACTTTGTGCAGTCTGAAAGGTGTCTGGAGAGGATCGCTTGCAAATTGGGCACTCGGGACAGCAAGTCGTCCTACAGGAAACATGTTTCATGGTAATAGCTCTTGAATATCTAAACTATAGTTCGTGCAAACCTTAGAAATAGAAATAGAAATTTATTACAGAAAAAAAATATAACAAAACAGTACAATAGCTTTCATAGTACACAATTTCAACTATTAAACTAGACAATGTAGTCTACATACTATAAAATAAATTTTCCTGCAAAAACAAGTCCAACAGATTAAAAAACCCAATTAATGAGCTTGTTTTACTAATTAATAGATTGCTGTCAACAAATTATACAAAAATGAACTCGCATTTGATACAAAAAATTGAAATTAGAAGTTGTAGATACCAACGATAAAAATTAAGACTCATAGATACTGCAAAAAACAGGTAGAAAAACTGTCTACTTAAAAAATCTTTATTTCTCACCACTTTAACGTAATTTCTAACATATTCATATTTTCAATTCAAGTAAAGCATGAATTTTGAACAAAAATTATTATTATATAATAATTATTATTTTGTATATAATAATAAAATATAATCTTATTAATATGAATTGAAGCATATAAATAACTTCTCTGGAGCAGGCCTGTCTAGAACATCATCGCAACATCCGTCTATCTGTCACAGAATTAAACAGGACAGCAGAGGATATTATAGGAGAGGCCGCATGTAAGCGGTACGTGCCATTCCAGAATAGAGAAGTCTGCTGGCGCGACCTCCGCATCAGGTACATACCAGGAGATTGACGAAAGAGTGTTGGAATCATCAATGCACTAATTTGCAAAATTGTGTATTTTACCTACATCTCATAATATTCTCCGGAAGCAGAAAAAACGTGGGCGCTAGGTATAAATGAATCTTTTGAGTATGGCCAGATTAGGCATAAAGACAATCATATTAAGTTGGTTTCTTGCAATTCTGCGAGCATCACTCAGCTACATCTCACCATTTCTATCAAAGAACAGTTTACACGTTTTATGTATATATAGGTTTCTGATAGGAAATACTATATTCTTATTTCTTTGAAAATTGGTGCAGAATGTGCAGTGCGAGATTTGAACGACATTATGCCTTTTGTAGAATAGTGAGCGGATCCGAAACAGAATAATATGCGCCCCCAAATCTCTAAACACAACTCAAAATTTGAATTGAAAATAGCGCAATAAATCTTCCTTGTCATTTTCAGGTAATTCACTGTTAGCAGGTAAAACATTCTGACAAACTGTAGACCTACTGAATTCTCTTTAAATAAACTGTATGATCCTCCAATTCAACTCGCTATCCACCCAAACGCCAAGATACTTAATGCACTGTTCCTGTTCCAAATTTTGGCAAACACACTCTCATTGGAAGGAACATTCAATATTATGGTATCTGATAGGGGAAATAAATACCTTTTCTAATTTTAAATATCAAATACCAGTTTTTTGGCTTATTATACCATCTTGTTACGGGTAAATCACCACCTAATAAGTGCATTCACATTATTTTGATGCAAGCCTCAAGTAATTGTGGTCAGGGGCGCACCCAGACTTTTGGTTTGGGGGGGCTTACCCGTCCTACCAGGGAAAATTTTGGATAGGAGGGGGGGGGGAATTGGGATTTTTCAGAGCACTTTTTGCAAGATTGTTGCCCGATAAAGTTTATTGAGGGGGCGGAGATTCATTACTTGACTTTTTAAAGAGTATTAGTATTAGAGTAGCTATGGGGAAACAAAATGTGTCCATCATGAGTATTTTTTGTACAGTGTTTCAGGAGTTCAAAATGATTCTGCCAGACTACTTAAGCAACTTCTCATGAGGGTAAAAAAATTAGAATGAATGTAGGTACGGAACGCTTTGTTACAGAAATAAAGAAGGCGAAAGATTACAGCTATTCCAGCATTCATTCAGAAATGACTAAGGTCTTCATACAGATGGTGTGAATTAAATTGAATCAATGTGAAATTATCTGAAACGTGCTACAACATCTACTATTATAAAATTTTATATCTAGGCCTACACCATTCTGAGACTTTTGCGTTGGTAATAAAAAGAACGAAAAATTCCAGTCCTAAAGCGAATCGAGATGACCAAATCTTTAAATTGGTGGGATGTTTTACAAAAATTCACAAAATGATCATAAAAACACATTATTTTACTGTCGGCCTAGTGGTTAACCAATTCAATTGCCCACGAACCAAACATTTTGTTCAATTTCTCCTTCAAAACTTGCCAAATCATTTTTTGAAATGAAATATGAATGTACTCAATAGTCAGTCAAGAACGGTCCCAAAGTTTATAAAGTCGAGTTTTATTGAATCAAAGCATACTGCTGATTTTGCACATATGCTTTGCACTTGCTATTCTTCTGTCTTTTTATCCAATTTAAATTATGGTTTTCTAAGTTCTGGGTGCTTTATTCACAATTAATAGCCAAGCTCATACATTTCAATATTAAAAATGCCTTCTTTTGGCCTTTTTTTGTGTATTTCATAGGATTACTCAATAATCACGGTAGTTAATGTTTTATTTGGGTTTTCAGTTCATTTCTCATCAAATGAATTCAATTTACCACCTAAATGAGCGCTCTACAAGCCTAGAGTTTTCTGAATGAGTTCTAATTTATTGATCTCTTATTGAAAAAGATTCACTCTTCTGCTATATTTATTTCTGTATTGAAGCGTTTTTGAAGGAATAAGCTTATACAATCTTATTGAAATTTTTTCGCAAAAACCTGTAAACCTTTTTTAGGAAATTGTTAGCCGCTAGCCGTATCAGGTACCGTACTTGTTAAGTCAGATAAGATAAGCTGCAAATTCCTAGGGTATGGGTGACCGAATGTATCAGCCACCAAAAAAAAGGGTTCTCAGCTATAAAATCACTTGCCGATGATTCGGAACTCACCAAAAACTGTGGGCCCACGCACAGGTCTCACAACTATCTGGGCTCCACCTTCCGAAAGAAATTACATTATTACCGTAACATTAAATGTATTACAGGTTTAGGAGGTTCTAGAGGCTAGAGGTCCTGTACTTTTTGGTTAAATGATTGCCATATTGATATGAGTGAAACGAATTATTTTTATTATCTTTACCCAGCCGCCTAGTCAAATTTAATTCTGCAAGGCTACAAACTCTATTTCCACCTATGGTAGTCACTCATAGTATTCCTGTTAATAGTATAACGATATTGTTAATTGTTATCCTATTTAAACAAGTTTTAAATGTACAGCCTACAGTCCATATTACACAGTCAATTCGCTTGAAAATTATCAACATTTTGATAAGGATTTCAGGACCTGAGGGCAAGGCTTGAGCCCCAAAGGGGTCAAGCTTCTTGTTATGAACATTATTCTACTTGAAAAGTGTGAATAAATGACATGTACCAACACTAATCAGCCTGCAGCACATACTCTCTATAGTAAATTTTCTTGAAAATTATTAACAATTTTTCAAGGAGCTCGGGTTCTTGGGGGGGGGCTTAAGCCCCCTAAGCCCCCCCTGGGTGCGCCACTGATTGTGGTAACTAATTTATTGCATTGGAACTGATTTATTTATCTCTGTTTGTCACTGGCCAGGAGTCTCCGAAACGTACTCTCAAAAAAAACTTACTTTATACCACATTGTATAAAAAATATATTAATATTTCCCTATTTATATATAAAACTACCTAGTGAAAGCGGTCGTTATCATTTTAAATAGGAAAGGAATTTTTTAAATTCAAAAGCAGAAGAAAGTGTATATATATATCCAATGAACTATTAATAGAGTTCATTTCTGTAACTCACTATACTATTGGCAAGATCTGCTTTCAGATTTCAAAATTCCTCACAGTTTTCCTGTATTTGAAATTACATCGACCACTTTTAATAAGTATTTTTTGAGCAGAAACTATTAAAAATATCATAAAATGATTCACGTTTACAATAGGCTAATATATTACATATGGCCTCCATTTTTTTTACAAATAACTTTAAATGACTTCAGCCACAAAAACTTAAGGAAGTTGAACTATCCTATTCAATTTAGAAATTAGAAACTGTTAAATGTCTGTCATCCTATTAGGCTGGTCGTTATGCTTCATTCTTTTTCCTCACATGTTTCTTTTGCTCCATTTACTTTCTTTTCAACTCAGGAATTCCTTTTGTCTCTTGTTTCTCTTTGCGTACTGCTGTCTTGATGCTTTCGTCAAATGTTTGGAGCAGGAGAGTTGGAAAAAATTTCTTTTCTGAAGTTGAAGAGCAATGTAGTCTAGCAAGTAACTTGAAGGGAAAGACGGCGACAGCTAGCTGACATAAAGGTGTCATACGAACGAATTTGAGGACAGTAATGTGAATAGAAAGAGAGAGCATGTGAGAGAGAAAGAGAAAGAAAGAGTGAGAGAGAGAGAGAGAGAGAGAGAGAAGATAAAGGAATTGATGGCAGTGATGAGAGATTGGGAAGAGTAGAGTTAGAAAAAAATGATAATAATAATATTCATGAATTATTCGAATATTTGGGGAAAAATGAGTTTCTTTTACAATCAAGCTTGTAATTATGTACATTTTTTTTTTTTAATAAAAACGTACTTATATAAATAAATAAAAACTTATGTTCAGCCAAATCTAATATCCAGGCAGTAAATTCTTTCTAGAAATGTATGCGTTAATGAGAAAATGTTTTACCAAGATCGCAAAGACACAATAAGAACTCTTTACATGGAGGATTTTCTATTTGGAAGTACGTCATACTGTATAGAATTCGATTGTAGCTTTATTAGATTTATATCATATTTTATATCTATACGTAAAATAATAATATAAATAAGAATGGATGATTCAAATAAAAATAAAATCATATATGAAGTAAGAAGTGGGTTATACAATTTTGTTAATATGTTTAATTTTGATTAAAAATAGGAATTAACCTGTAATAAATACTAATAATTATTATAAACAAACAGAGAGAAAGAAATATCGGTCAAATATACAAGATCGCTTGGAATAGTAGGTCAAAGTGAAGATTGCACAGAACTGTTACACAAAGAACGAACTCTTGTCATGAATATTACAGCCAATATTTCAAACAGAAGTCATCATCGCTCGCTTTCCAGACTTGACACTTTTTCTTTCTTTTTCATTCGTCTGTTTATGCATTACGGTTATCAAAACTCTTAGTATTTTCCCCATTCTAGACCGAAGAAGACGAAAGCGGACAAGAGTAATTAGTTGGAATGACATGGTGGCAGGAACCGAGAATTCAAAGTCCTGTGCATTCAGGAGTAATACACGCGAGAAGTGATCCCAATCGTGACCGAGTGGAAATGCTTCTACTTGTCAGCAGACTTCTCATAGCCTGAAAAATATAGTATCCGATTCTAGAGGACCTGAGAAATGGGTCCTCAACTTCAATACCTGTCAAAACCTCGTGCATCACAACAGTAACTCACTGGCGGCTGCCTGGTGGGCCGACAATTTACATAATTAGAGCGGGATAAAGCATTCCGGAGCACGGCTAACAATTCACTTATCAAGTGTTTTATTGAGCATCATGCGTCATCAGAATATTTATTTTCTGAAATGATTGGAATACTTAGTTTCTGAAATGATTATATTTCTCATAAATCACTATTTTTTTTGGGTAGACCCACCACCATCATACAACGCTATACAGTAGAATCCCGAAAAACCGAGTCCCGGTCAACCGAGCTAGTGATGAGAGAAAAAATTAAAATAAAAGCTCTTTCTATTTTAAGAATAATAAGGTGGGAAGATGCGTTTTAAACTTTTTTTATGTAATTTCATGGTCTCATTTAAAATAAGGTGTGTAAATAGTTATTTTACGTTTTAACCTTGTTATAGAAATTAAGTTTTTTTTTACCTTTCCTGGTAGTAGTACTCAACCTCCGTATTTTCCGAATTTTTTCATATCCGAGGTGGTCTTGGTCCCAATTACCTCGGATAATCGAGATTCTACTGAACCTTAAAACTCTAAAAGCTTGAAAATAACGAGTAATAAACCAATGGTTCATCTGCCATCACAAGCCACTAATAAAGTAGTAAGTTTGAATGTGAATTGATGTCATACGATAGATATTTTTTTTAAATTTAATTTTAATTACAATCTTGCACTGTTTGCTAATTAGCAATTTCAGAGTTCTAATAAATCAATAAAACTATCAGTTCTCAGCTGGGCGTCATAAAAAAACAACAACTAATGAAAACGTTTAAAGACCTATGAAAACTTCGGTGTCTTATTATAAATTACAAATCGGACCAATATTATAAATATTATTACAAAATATTATAAATCAGACCAAAACTTGAGTACAAAAAAATGATCCTATCTTCCATTATCTTCGAAAAGTCTTGAATGTGAGCTGTCACTGAATATATTGCTACTGGCAATTTGCCCAATTTAATTGAATATAGATTTCTAGAACACTTGATAGTCTATTTTTTCTTATCCCTATTCTTATTTTTCTTCTTCTTTTATTCTTCTTCTCTTCTTATTCTATTTTTCCTTCTTCTTCTCTTTCTTTTTCCTTTTATTATTATTCTCTTTCTTTTTCTTCTTTTACTTCTTCTTTCTCTTATTTTTCAACTACCTCCTCTCTTCCTCCGATCCCTTCTTCAATGCATTTAGTTCATTACTTTGTCACAGGAGTTTCGACGACAGAGGATAGCATCAATACAATGCTTATAAATTGGATATGCAATTCCGTCTCTTACAAAAGTCTTCCAAATTGGAAGGTCGTGTGTGGGAATAGGAAATCTGACAAGATCGTGACAAAATGGGAGAATTGAGGGAATTCAATTTTGTTAATGACAAGCGTTTGATGCATCTTGAACTTTGAGATGTAAAAAAACAATAATTAAAATCCACCACAATAACAGCTCGGAATAATTATTACAATCAACCGGCTTACCGACTGGTGAACTGGCAACTATCTGCCTACATTTAGTTACATAGTCAAATCACCCACCATCAGCCAAAAAATTGTCCTTAAGGCTGTGTGCAGGGTTTTAGGTCATAATTTTTTTCAAAGTTTCTTGTACTGGATATTATTAGGGCTTTGAAATGTTACGTATCTATTGCCGTGAGAAAAAAATTTTTCATCAATTATTTTGTAAAATATAGAGGGGTTCAAAGTTGAAATTTTGGGGAGCAATTGATCTCACCTACGAGTGATTTTAAACTTTTAATAAATTGTCATATCTAAAACACACATTGAGGAATAAAAAGACATAATTTTTATTTCAATCTAACAAATAGTTTTTTCAAAATAAATTTGAAAAAATTACAGATTTTACAGATTTAAAAACAATTATTTTGAAAAAACGAATTGTTTCATAGGAGTGAAAAAATAAATAATTTTATTTCTCAAGGTGGTTTTAGTTGTTGAAAAATTATCAAAAGTTTAAAATCAGCCGTAGGTGAAAACAATAAATTGCCCCCCAAAACCGAAAAATTTGATCTTTAATCCCCCATATTTTACAAAATAATTGAAGAAAAAATTTCTTCTCACAGCAGTAGATAAAATTTCAAAGCCCTAATAATATCTAATGCAAGAAATTTCGAAAAAAATTATAATCAAAAACCCTTCGAACAGCCTTAAACGGTTTGCAATTTGAGAAAATTATGTTGCTTTTATCATTTTTATTTTTTAGAACGTGAACTAAAACTTCAGTTGTTTCATGAATCGGCTTTAACTGTGAAAATCTGTGTGAACCAATTGATTAAAGTAGGTCAAATTTTAAGATCAGAAAATTTTTTGAGACTCAAAGTTGATTGAAATATTAATTGATTATTGATGTCCAAGGACTGTAGCACAATAGTTTTGCAAAATTTAAATAAAATACTAAGAATTTTTCCTTGGTGAAAATAATATATTTTTTACATTTATTTCAAGAAGACTTTTGTAAATTTTCAATAAATTGATGAAAACCTTTCCTCATAGAAAATATAACTTTTTTATTCAAATCAAATCAATTTATTCTCGTTCTTACATAATTATTTACAAGTTAGTTTGAAGAGAATGACAATTGAACAAACTGACAACTATACATAAACAGAATTTATTAATTTCGAATTCCTTTAAGTGCTATTAGTTTATACTAAAGACTTCCGCAATGGCGGATATTGACAACAGTATTGAATAGCTGATGGAAATCGATGAATGCTACTGTACAAAAATATCAGTCACCACCGGGAATCGAACCACGGACCTCCCAATTGCCGGTCGGGCGCCTTAACCACTAGACCATGGAGACCTTTCTGCACAGCAGCATTCATTTTTAACTTGGCCATATCGGCTCGTATCTCACAAGTTAGTTTGAAGAGAATGACAATAGTTTGTTCAGTTTGTTCAATTGTCATTCTCTTCAAACTAACTTGTGAGATACGAGCCGATATGGCCAAGTTAAAAATGAATGCTGCTGTGCAGAAAGGTCTCCATGGTCTAGTGGTTAAGGCGCCCGACCGGCAATTGGGAGGTCCGTGGTTCGATTCCCGGTGGTGACTGATATTTTTGTACAGTAGCATTCATCGATTTCCATCAGCTATTCAATACTGTTGTCAATATCCGCCATTGCGGAAGTCTTCAGTATAAACTAATAGCACTTAAAGGAATTCGAAATTAATAAATTCTGTTTAATTATTTACATTGAAATTTTCTTCACTTCTTAAAAGACTTGCAATAATGAATACAATAGTTGTAAATATTACTGTACATACGGTAAGCCTATCTTGCATGAGATAAGAACCCAAGCATAAGTATAAATATAATGCTTGTGCGCTAGTAGTGAGTTGACAAAGGTATCTTTATATTTTTATTTATGCTGTGTTAAAGAAAGACAAGCTATTGATGACCTGAATTGTTAGGATAGAATGATTTTTTAACATAATTTGGGAAGATCAAAATATACGTCATCAGACCATAGAATGAGAAAAAATACAAGATAATTCTAGATGGAGAATGAAAAAGAGAAAGCAAGAACAATAAAATGATTTAAACAGTATAACCTACATTATTAATTTCTATATATCTGTTACATCACAGGAAAGCACAACAGCAACTCTATCATCAACCTTAAATTTTTATTAAACAATGTTATATACAATTATATAATTATTTTTTATAATAAAGAATATATATTATAATAATTATAAAATGACTATTATAAGAATATATATTATAATTATATTTTTCACTAGGTCATCCATCAATCTATCTCTTTCTCTGACGACACTACTATTTCGTCTGTAAGAAAGCTTTAAGGTAATTTATTGATAATTTAACTGCAAAACTATTCATATTGATGTCAAGTTTTAGTCTTTTACAGGCCTTTGTTTTTGAAGGGCGTGTATTGTAATTCCCAGTTATTTTAATAAATTCAAAACTATTCTTGTTCATGTGCAATGTCATCCTTTTGGCATGAGCTTGTCTTATTGTCAGAACTCCAAACTCATCAAATATTGGACTGCTTGAATACAGATGTTGCCTGTTCATAGCAGCTTTTATTAGGTGTTTTTGTAAAATAAATTATTTGTTGAAATGTTTATTCAAAGAAGGTTGACATTCATATTCAATTGAAACAAATCACTTAGATTAGACCAACTTCAAAACAATTATTCATTATTTTGAATTATTCTTAATAATGAATTATTTCATAATTTTATATGTCGAAGTATTTTATAAATTCATATATCGAATTATTTTACAGGCTGCTGAAGAAGTTGCAAGTATCTGTTGATGCTCCATTGAGGACGAAGTTCAAGCACTACAGAGATGCATACAACTTAGGAGCCAGTACCAAGGAGGATATTTGCGATCGAGGTCTCTTCCCTTGTCAGATCCCAAAACTGTTCATCAGACAAAGTTCTCGAACTTACGAGATCCTGTAACAATATCATGGCTCAAACTTAAATAATTAAATATTAATTTAGTTGAAAATTCCACAACATCTTTCGATTGTAATAAATGATAGGCTATAATCTAGTATGTTGAAAAATTGATACATCGTGAACTTAAAACTTCTAGCACAGTAATCGCTGATAGAATTTTCAAGAATTGTTCGAGAAAACTAATTGCATTAAAAAATGTTGAAAGTTATCAAATGTCAAAAATTATCAGATTCTAAATTTTTAGGTGTAAATTTCGTTCTGTAAGCTACAGGCTTGAGCTGAATTGTAAATAGCCATCGAACCAAGCATTAAAAAAAAACATTTTTCAGTTGCTTGATTAAAAAATATCATGAAAAGCCATTACCGGTATGTCAAGACTACCCAGTTCTTGGAATTTTTTATATTTATGTAGTACAACATTAATTTATATTTGATACAACTTATCTACTGAGATCAAAGCTATAAAGCCGGTTCCAGATTGCAAACAAAACGCCTTAACGTAACCCAATCGCATAGCATCACTCTGTAACAAAATCAGCTGATCGTAACATCATAGCGTAACATCTTATCGTTGTACTTATGATAAATGTTACGCGACGATGCAGATTTTGAAACGGAGTGACGCTGAGCGATGGAGTTACGTTACATGTTGTTTGCAGCTTAGATCCGGCTTTAAAAAACTCTAGATAATTATCCATTGAACTCTTCTATAAATGTCTTTTTTATACAGATTTGAAGTCTTGTTGTTATTTATTTTTTGTATTAAAAAAATTGTACTTATACGTTGTTTTGTTGCCTACCCCAAACCAAATTATTCAACTTGAGGTAAAAATAGTTGACAATATTGTTGTGATGCTGTTAATGAATAGTTCCTAAACTCATCAATCACCATCATCCAACTCATTACCCACGCACAGGTCTCAGACCTATGTGGGCTTCATCCTCAAAAAAAGAGACCAATGTATAGATGTGTATGGTTCGTTCTGTTATACTATTATTCTATAAATCAATTATACTATTAATTAATCAACGGAACTCTAGTTCTGCTTCTATTAAGTTGATCTTCCTCAAAGCTACTAGAGGGAAAAAAATAAATCATAATAATTTTCCCAACACTGCATATTACATAAATCGTCGTCGCCTTCCTGCAAGGATTATGCAGAATGCCTGTTCCGACTTCAAACACCAAATTCACTATCACATCCAACGTTTGCAAGGTCTGCTTACACATCTTTTTCCAACTGGCTAATAAGAAATGGGTGCCATGGGGCTGGGAATACCGTACGTCAATAATTTTCTTTATAGTGGCGAGGTGATATTGTGGAAGATACATGTACACCATTATGGTGTAACAGCCGAAACTAGTATCTCATCACTATTTATAATAAATGTGGTTGTGACAACTTCGTCGTATTGTTCATTACGTCAATGATTTTCTATCTGCTCTACATGGCCTTCGTTTTGCTGACATTCTTCTAGTCTCTGCCATATGGTGAGTATATTGAGCTCCCTCCTAATTTCAACTTTATAAATTTTATCTTTCCTGATACATCCCTTTTATTGCTCTTAAAAATTTGGAACAGCCTGCTCCATTCTCTTTTCTTTGGTATCCGGGTTTCAGAACGATACAAAAGAGTAGGGACGGCCATTACCTTATAAAATTTCAGTTTAGTCTCTTTTCTGGCTTTCTTTTTCAAAGTTTTGTCAATAGTTCCACAAATAGCCTGAAATATATTTATTTTCACATTCAAGTCTTGATCTACTCTATAGATAATATCACACCCCAAATATTTGAAATGTGATACTTGTTTCAGAACTTAGTTATCAAGAACTATTTAAGACCCTATGGGATCCTTTCCCTGGAAAGCAATCACCTTTGTCTTGCTGAATGAGATTTTCACACTACGAGTATATTCAGTACTCAGGAGGTTCAGTTGATATAATGCTCTTTGGGCAATGCACCTCCATACTTTAGAAGTTCCAAGTTTATATACTATCCTGTTGCCTTTCTACTTTTGAGCTTCTACTTTAGAGCTTCTTCTTCCAATTCCTTAATGCTTATTAATTCAATACCCTTTTATTTTCTTCGTAACTGATGAACTTTTTTCTTGGATGGCAAATCATTTTTTTACCATAAATTTTTGTAGTGCTCAATCCATTCCTGTTTTTCTATTAAAAAAGTTTAAGTGATTTTTTTTCAAAATATTCGATACTTCAAAAATATACTTCAAAATAATAAAGATATAATGCAAATTTAGTGTTGAATAGATAAGCGAAATGCTTTATGGAATAATAAGATTCTAATCGAATATCGAAATTCAACTATAGGAACGTACAACAACTAATTACAATTTTGAGTTGACATGGCATAATATCAACAGCCAAAAAAGAAGCATTAGACTAGTTTAAAAGCTTCAGATTCAATGAATTTCTAAATGTATTGCTAAAACATAGAATAACCTCTTTTTCAACAAAGATATTGTGTTTCCAGCAACATGGATGGTTGAACAGTTTTTGTATAGAATTGTGTGGTTGTTCAGCTCGTATAAAATATAGGGAACTGAATTTTATTAGGCAGAGAATAGCGGCAATGGAACGCTTGTCACGGTTTTGCATCTGAATGAAAGATCGGCGTGTATTTTCAAGTGAAATGGGTTAACCATGTTGGCACTGCCCTTATTCTCCAGCGTTGAAAACGTTTAGGCTTTGAAAAGCAGCTCTTCTCACGTTCTGTACAGTTCTCACAGTGCCAAAATCTGCTAGATGAGTACTGTATACAGATAAGCGGAATCGCTAACTTTTCTATCGTGAGAGGAAAATGATAGGAGATGATGAATCTAAGAAATTGAATCTCACTGAAGGTATTATTCAACTAGGGTTCAACTCTGTAAGGGTTCAACCTGCGGAAACCAGGAGTATTAAATATTATGCTTCTATAATATATGATCTCTGGTGCCACCGCCATGTAGCAGAATATGCCGCGTTCCGGGATCTTCTTGATGGAGAGATAAGAGATATAATAATATAATATAGGGTGTCTGCACAGTGATGATATACTCTGATATGGTGTATGACGGAGCGGAGCAGCTTAAATATCACAATACAGCATATGCTTGATTTTGTGATTGTAATAATTACAATCATTATTAGCCTCAATAATTAGATACTTCACTGTTCAAATACCCAAGATACAGTACCTATAATACGGATGATTCATTGTTGTATTTGAATGGAGTCGGATGGAATTTTTTTTCGAGGCTTCTACACATCTCTCCTTTCACCTCCTAAGTGGGAGCTCAAAGTACTCTACTTCCAGAATATTTCTATAAATATAACTTCACGTAAAGAAAGTAGCCTCCATGTTGCAGATTTAAAGAGTCAAAAGTGAAAAAATAGTTATTTTGAAGTAACTGACAATTTAACAATCTGACAAATATACAGAAACAGAATTTATTAATTTCGAATTCCTTTAAGTGCTATTGATTTATACAGAAGACTTCAGCAATGGCGGATATTGACAACAGCATTGAATAGCTGATGGAAATCGATGAATGCTACTGTACACAAATATCAAACTAACCTTACTTCAAACTAACTTGTGTGATACGAGCCGATATGGCCAAGTTTAAAATGAGCGCTGCACTGCGGAAGGGTCACTGTAGTCTAATGGTTAAGGCGCCCGACCGGCAATTGGGAGGTCCGTGGTTCGATTCCCGGTGGTGACTGATATTTTTGTACTGTAGCATTCATCGATTTCCATCAGCTATTCAATGTTGTTGTCAATATCCGCCATTGCGGAAGTCTTCAGTATAAATTAATAGCACTTTGAGGATTTCAAAATTAATAAATACTGTTTCTGTAAAAAATAGTTGACAAGATAAGAATTATTCTAAAGTAACAGTCATGGATTGAACGTTGACTAAATAATGTAGGTGCAGTCAGCTGATTTTGCAAGGATATGTGTCAAATTCACTTTGCTCCTTTGGCTACATGATAGCTTTTTGCATGATATGGTGCTTGCAGATTTGACCATCCATTACTCCTCGATGATAATCACCATCGCAAAATCGAACGCATGCCGTGGAGTGGAGTATAACAGATTGGATCAACGTGAATACCACTATTACACAGCAGGAGTTCGATTTTGTAATAATGATTAATTTTATTTATTTAAATTTTATTCTAAATTTTATTGTTTTAAATTTCATTTTTGAAATTACAATCCTTGAGTAATGGATTGCTTCTGTGCAAGCACCTTTGCTGTGCACACTCTCCAGGTAGGATTGATTTCTAATCCTTTTATGTTTTTAATGGCTTTATTATTCAATATAATATTAAAACAGACACTTTATTTCACTTTTATTTTTGGTTTTACTTACTTATATTGGAGATGCTTGAAGGATGCATTTCACTTCTGAAAAGAAGCTTCGTCAGCCACTGCTTTTCAGAAGTGAAATGCATCCCTCAAGCATCTCCAATATAAGTGAGTAAAACCATATATAAAAGTGAAATGCAGAGTCAGTTTTAATATTATATTGTTCATTAAGTATTTCGTCATGGAAAACATCACAGACTTTAATATTCTTCCTATTAATACATTTGTTTCCTCAAATCATTCATATCCCTAATTCGAATCTTTTGGGAGCAATTCCATAATAAACTACATTATTTGAGATTCTTGTTAATATTCAGATACTGACACAATCTCACCGTTTAGCTCAAAACGTAGCATAGAGGCTATTGCTAATCCGTCTTATTAAGAAATAGAACTGCTACATCTTAGTGCCTGTCTCCTACACTAATCGAAGGCTTTTTAGGCAATGAGATAGAAACTACAAATCACGTTTTTTGAATCGCTGTTCGTGAAGACTTTTGACTATTGAATAGAGAGCTCTTAAGCTATGGCAGAGGCAGAGAGTTGATGAAAATTCGAGAGAGGAAAAAATGGTGTGGAAGAAAGAGTTGGAAAAGGAAAAAAATGATAGTGAGAAAGAGAAAAATGTATGTTAACGAAAGAAATTAAGATTGAGAGATAGAAAGAGGGTTAGATTAGATTAGATTGGATTATTTACTTTATTCATGTAGATTACAAAATGCACAGTCTTAGATTCTAGATTTTGATAGTTAAACATATATATATCCCACACAGCACATAAGCTTAAACTAAGTTTGTATTTTACTTGGTTTTAACACTGTCAAGCAAGTTTGGCGATCCAAGTTATTTCCAAGCTCAAATCAAGCTGTTTAATACAAGCTGGTATTCCCTAGCTTATTAATAACTTGGGTTTCACGGCATAATAATGGAGGTGCGTTTGGTGCGCGCGCAACTCATAAAGTTTCTTTTTTGTGCGCTAGTTTTGCTAGTAGCGCGTAGCGTGATCTCGTCAACATCGTTGTTATTTCATAGGTCCGCCATTGATTGCTCCATTACCGGATCACCGCCTCACGCAGCAATTTGCAATCTTTCAGCAATCTATTCAAGTTATTTAATTTTAATATTTCAATTGTTTGCCCACTCGAGCAGAGTTTTAGTTGAACATCAAGATCCAAAAGGTAAGTGTTTACTGATGTACGGTATTCATGTATTTTGCAAGTATACGTGCATATGCACATAATATTAATTTTAGGTAAGGAAGAAACCATTGTGCATCATGTATTAACGGTGAAAATAAAGAGTCTTACTGACTCTTATAATTACATATTATCAGCATCCTTAGACTATGATTCAATACGATTTTTGATGCCATTTAAACAATACAGAAAAAAGCACAAGTCAATGATTAGATTCCTGGATTTCTTGTTCCATGACAAACTGCGTTGTTAATATTATAACTTGTTATGTGAATTTAACGACTTGCAGTCAAATATTCATTAAGAATAAGTATAATTTACTTACTCTGTAGGCTTTCGAATCTTTGAGATCCGTTTTCAGAGGCGTGTTCCTAGATCATCAATGTCAGTTTTTTTATTTGTTTTTTTTTTTCAATGATTAGTCTACAATAAGGTGTTACCTACCTTACTTTATTTTATTTTATTTCAGAAACCTAACTTTCTCCCATTGTTTTGTGTAGTAGTGAAGTCATCACTTACTAGGCTTTAAGCTAAAGCAGTGTAAACTTCTAGGTAGGCAAAGGTCTCGATCTATTATTTATTTTGCATGTTATTAGCTTTGCCAGAAGTCTAGGAGATCAAGCTTAAATTTATTGCCTGCAGACTAAGTTTGGCACTGTGCAACAGCAAGAATGAACATTTTTGGATCTGATAGATAGAATTTCTTGTTTTGACTGAATGAGAATTTGACTTAATGAAACGAATTCGTTTTTTGTGCAAGCATATTTTTAAAATAGCATCTATGCCCAGTGCTGTTTTAGTGACAGTAGGCCTACGCCATACTGGTACCTCTTGGGACAAAAAACAAAAATATATACATATTTTGTAACTTTAGGTGAACCATTATGCGATTGATGCAATGTAGAACTAGCAACTGTGTCTACTTGGTGCGAGACTGTACCTAAGTTTATCAAATTTATAGCTTTTTCTTGTAAAATCTAGCTATCTAAAAACTTACACTGATTACCTTACTTTCCATTTTTGTAACAAACTGTTATTTGAAAAATTATGCAATAATACATGTAAACTAGGTTTCTGTGCGCTTTTTATAATATGCCCTTGAAATCTGTACAAGATTAAATTTCTACAGTAGGCCAGTTAGTTAGCAAATACAGTTTTTTTCCAATAAAAGCAGACATAACTTTTAAGGAACCACAAGTTTGATATGCATAAAAAATTTCAAACTGTCTCAGACAAATAATCTTTGTATTCTTATCTTATCAATTTAAAACGTTTTCCCGGGGGCGGACCCCTTCTGAATACCCCCCAGACCCCCCGGAACATTGCGTACCTGAACCTATATTGTTACAAAAACAGCACTATCTATGCCTATATTAATTACTTAATATTTGCTGAATTAAATAATTTATTCGTAATAATCAAATGCTACTATACTGTTTTGCTGTAATATCGTAGATTACAAATTTAACATCTATATTTTATATGCAAATTACAATTTTTTGTCACATAAAGTATTTATTTTTCAGCTGAAAGTACTCATGTCGGTGGGAGGGAGAGATGCTAAGGCAATGACTTATAATTGCTTGAGACGGTGTCTAAGCTATGCAGTCGGAAACAAATTGTCTTATTCAGGTGTGGCAGCTAAGGACAGGGCAAAGACCAAGAAAATAGCCTTCAAGACCACGCAGCTCTGCAAAGTTATTAATGGTAGGTTTTTTTAAATGTTCTGTCTAAAATATTTGGAATCTACATTCCAACCTACCTATCATCACTGACAGTGCCACTGCTGATAAAAAGATTGTTAAAGATTGAATAAATATATCAGGAAGCTTGTTTGAAGGTTAGGACATTGGCCTCACACATTAACAAAACTTGCTTCAAACTAAACCTTATACATACTTATGCTAGAATGCAAATAAAACTACCTAACAAACCCTATAGAAACCTACAATTCAATGCAGAATATGAATTAGACTACACGTTAAACTTCTTAGACCTCACTATCACAAAACTAAATAACATGCACAAATTCAAAATCTACAGGAAACCAATTCTCACAGACACACTTATTCACAACTCATCCAACCTTCCAAATCAACACAAACTTGCTGCTTTTAACTCCATGACCTGTAGACTCTTAAATGATCCACTATCACAAGCTGACCGACCACCAAGAAGAAATTAATATGATCAAATACTTAGCTCAACAAAACGGATACAACACAAATATGATAGACAGAATCCTAAATAAAATGAAAACCAAAACAGATTTGTCATACACATATTTCAATAAAAAAACACATATTCAAAATCTACAGGACTTTTGACTTTATGCAACACAAAGTAGCACATATTTTTCAAGAATCTGTATTTAACACAGCATTCAGAACAACAATTAGCCTGAGACACCAGCTCCAACAAAAAAACATCTTACCCAACAAACAGCAAAATATGTTTTTCATAACCCATTAAAGTTTGTCATGTAACTAACTACATTGATATTTATTTTGTCTTTCTAATTCAAAATTCAGAGTCAGATTAATATAAGGCAATGCAAAGATCAACCTTACATACATTTTTAATATGCACTATGCCTAATTTTCAGATTCAGTTATCTTAAAATGCATATGTCCATCAATTAATGATCCTGACATGCATATGTCCAGCAATTAATGATCCTGACATATGAATCAGCTGGCCTTTGTCAGTAACAAAGCTACACAAGGCATCACCCATCCTTCACTCATACTTGGGTTGAGATACACCTGTTTGGAGTTCCCATTTCAAAGTTAACTTGACCACGTGGATTCATTGATTTCATAAATTTCAATTGATGGTACACCCTGACTTGTTGAGGCATTTAAACAACGTTTCCTAAAGTGATCTATTGTGAGTAGTTTCATGTTACTGTAATGACAAAAACACTATTATTTTACAGTTGCTGTGAAGAAAATTCACCCTTCATCTACTGACCAAGATTTGGAGGTCTACATGTGTCACTGGTTGCAGCAAGCCAACTCAAGGATCCCCAAATGTAAGAATACTTATTTAAGTTATTTTAATTATTTATCCTCCAAATTGTGTCATAGTTCTTTCCTTTCAGAAATTCATTTTATTTTCATAAGTGTCCATCATAATGAATTAAAGTGTATATGATGTTGAAGATCCATCTTGTTCCCACTAATATATAATAAAAACTTAGAAAACACTTAAGTGGAAATTATGACTCATGTTATGGCATGACAGCTATTTTACTCTGATGTTAAAAGCATCGTCAGATGACCCACAGTACACTCTGAGTGTACTGTGAGTCATCTGACAATGCTCTTAACATCAGAGTGAAACGGCTGTTACATCATAATGTGTCATAATTTCCACTTAGTGTTTTTCAAGTTTTTATTATAAAATGTATAGATTACAATACATCGGTTTAGTATATTACATAACATGGGTGGTGAGATGGTGTTTACTGTATGAGTATGATAGTCTATGCACAAGATGAAGTTGAGTGGGCAATAATGATCTTAGATCAGCTGATCTAGCTTTTGGTCAAATGTTTTATCAGTGAATTATTAGCAAGTAGCCACCCATAAGTGTACGGTAATAATCATTTGATGATCTTTACCACACAGTGTGCGGTAATAATCATCAAGTGACATCAGCTGACAAAAAAAGATAGTATATTACACTACAAGTGTGGGAAATGGAGTTTACCATACAAGTATGATAAGTTAATGCATGAGATGAAGTCAAGTGCAGTATATTATCATACAATTATGGTAAACATCTTCTCAGACAAGTTACAAATGATATTTTTTGTTATACTGTACTAGTCTGAAATATAAAAATAATAAAATTTGAGCAAGTACAAGAAACATCATTAAACATAACCTCAAAATCCACCACAGTAGTAAAATACTAAAAATTTATCTGAGATCAGCTGTTTTTCCAAATTCTGAATCAGCTGGAATGTGGTAATATCCATTAACACACTGAAAAAGGATGCAGTAATGAAAATCTGCTGTTCTTTCTGTTAACAGTTGTTTACTGGCTCGATTCAATGGTTGGTAAAGTGGTGAATGTGTATGAGTATGACAAAAATATTATTACCATATTGAGAAATGGGTCAACTGCCAGCACATATTTTTGTATTTGTGCTACACATCTAGAGTGAGCTACTTCAGCCATATTATGATTGCCACCTATCACTGATTTATTTGACAATTTGGTTTAAATTAAGCTGTAGCATTTGGATGATCACTGTTGATTAAAATATATAATGGCTCTAAATGCCATTACATGTTTGCATTCATGACATTTGCCCTATCAACCTACTTCCTCCATTTTAATTGTGATTCTTTTTTTCAGGGCCTTTGTAGAAGAAAACCCTCAAGCAGCTACTTCAGAATAACACTGCTGTGTGTGTTGTATACATTAAAATTATTTTATGAAGATTCCTTCTTTGTACATATAATTTATCCCCAACCCCTACTAACTATGAAAACTATATGCATTGTTTTATGAGTGATTTGGTAATCAAACCTGTTAATTTTATCATATAATACCTATATACTTTATTTAAAAAAATTTAAAACACTAGTTTTGTCCAGGAAATTATAGTGTTTTTTTAAATGTTGCTCTCCAATTTCAATATTGTTGTTATTCAACAGCAGTGTTTCAACTATAGTTATTTTGCAGATTTTTGTTGATAAAGTTCAACCAGCTACCTAAAAGCCTGTTAATAACTTGGGAATGTAAGTTTACTTTAAGCTTACTTTAGACTAGTTGTAATAAGCTTGTTTTTAGCCTGGTATTGTAAGTCAGTTAATAACTTGATAATGCAAGTTTACTTTAAACTTACTTTAGCCTAGCTTAAACAAGCTTGTTATTAGCCTGGTATTGTAAGTTAGTTTTAAGCTTGTAACCTCAAACTTAGAACAAGTTGAGAAAGTGGTAACTTCGAAGCTTAAAACAAGCTATTTTTAAGCTTAAAAGCTTGTTTACCCAAGCTAAAGTTAAGCTTGTAAGCTTGTTGTTTTAGGCTTGAAACAAGGTTGGAACAGGTTTATTGTGCTGTGTGGGTAAGTACTGTAATTATTGTTTTATGAATTTTACAATGCTAAACTAAAAAATTATTCAACGATATGAATATAAGATGCAATTTGATAACGATCATGATTGTGATGTATCTACATGAAACGGCGAAGTATGAACATATAAATGTCCATTCTTGGAAAAGGATATTTAAAAATATCCTTCATCCTTCTCATCAACACTTGACCATAAAAAGGGTGAGAAAGAAAGAGTGAGGGCGTGAGAGATAAAAAATGGATAAATAAATAGACAAGAGGGAGAAAAAGGAATAATGAATGAAACAGTGTGAGGAAGACAGAATAATTCTGCGAATACGCAAATTATTTGTGAATAAGTTAAATGAAAGAAAGAATAGAGGAGTATAAGAGTCTAATAAGTATAAAATAATAGATAAATAGAATATCGAGACGTCGAAGTATAGAGAGTATAATATAATAGAATATGAAAGCATAAAGTATAAAGAGCATGCTAAAAATATGTAATAGAATATGAAGACAGAAAAAATACAAGAGAGGTAACCGTAGCAATTATCAAATTACTTTTCCTACTATTTTTCTCTTTCTTCCACATTTATTCCCTCTCTCTTTATGTGTTGAGAGGAAGTGAGTCTTAACTCCACCCTTAATTAAGACAATTTATACACCTTTTTATACCTATTTCCTCTTCTTCCTCCTCACTTACACTTATTCACTTTTACATTACACAATCCTTCACTCTCTAAGTAATTCGTCTGTCACTCATTCTTTTTTATTCTATCGAACTGTTCCTCCTTTTCCTGCATTTCTATACTTCTATTTCTGTTTCTGCATCTCTCTTATTACTGCAGCTCTTACACAGTTTCTTCTTTCTGCCTTGTTTCGTCTCTTTCTTTCCCATCTTGTCACTTCCTTAAACTATCACGTTTATTTCACACTCTTCACTAAAATCATTACCATCTCCGTCTCACGCTTTGTGTCTACCCCACTCTTTCTCTTTCACACGTCTCTCTTTCCTACTCCTTACACTCCGCTACCACTCTCACACGCTCTCTCTCCCTCTCTCATCATCATCATCATCATCATCATCATCATCATTATCATCATCATCATTATAATCATCTTCTCTTTTTATTCCTCTTCTTCTTCTTGTTCTTTCTCTCACACATACACACCACCAGTTGTCTGTCTGTTTTGCTCTGTAAATCTTGAGTAAGAGTGATGACATGCAAGTTCATGACCCCACTCACAAGTAGATGTGTCCAATAGCGAATTTTGTCTCATGCCCTCCAGCTTCAATGAATGAAGAAGTTTCTTCTGGTTCTATGAATGAAAAGAAAACTCGCACTAGAGGGAGTAAATGAGTCCGATTTATTCGAGAACGATTATTATGATTCTTATAAACATTTAGTTTGCACTTCGAGGCCCACTTCTTCATGGTACTTGAACCGAATAGGATATCTTCAACAAAGATGCAACATATGTAGAAAAGTGAAAAATATCTGAGTTAAATTTTATTTTGTGAAACAATCATTAGGTGTTATCTCTAAGTTTCACTTGTGACTGTGAAAATTTCCTATTTTTGTGCCACAAAATTGGATTTTGTCAGAATATTTCCTGTACTTGTTAATGTAACTTGTATGAAATCTTATTGTTTTCCATCTGAAAAGTGAGTCCAAAAATCAATAATTGTTAATCTACTAAGAAGTGAGAGGAATAATTTCAAGTGTTTGAAGGTGAGTTGAAATGCAAATGTTGTAGTTTTGGAAATATCTATTTATAAATAATATTATATTGATATATTAAATATACTTATACTTAATAATAAAAAATAGCTATTTAATTCAATAGCGAAAGTCAACCGATCAATCAAAATTTGGGACAGAATTTTTAAAAATCTGGAAGGTATAACATTTTCGCTGATCAATATTGATTGTATAGCCTACGCAAAAACATTCAACTGCATAAAATTTTCTTAAATTCAATTATAATGCTTATTTTTCAGGACATAAGCTTCGAGCACCCACGATATCTCAATAGTAAAAATAGAAGTTAGATCTGAAATCAAAGTTAGTGGATTAAACTTTTACTTTCCTGAGAAACACTGTTAAAACATTCTTCAATACATTGTAAAAATATTCATTCCAACGAGCTTTAACAGAGAACAAAATGCATTTTAACAGTTTAATTAATCTAATATCAAAACTGATTAATGGCTGAAGGCTGATAAAGCTTCTTATCAGAAACAAAATGCATTCCCCCAGTTTAAATGAAGAAAAATCATAGTTTAAATGAGAAAAAAACAGCGTCAGTTTTGATATTAGATGTTCAAACATTTCGAAAACTTCACAGTCTAACTACTACATTCAACAAGTTCTTTATCTGGCCGATCTTACAATACTGGTTGTTTTAATAGTTTTCTATGGATTAATTAATAAACTTTTATGCTTTATTTGTCAATAGGCTTCCATTTGTAATTTTTATTATTTTGTAAACTATTTTATCGAATAGCCTTTGATGAAATTGAGAGTTATTGTAAGACTACTCTTACAGTGGGACTTACCTACATGCGAAAAATAATAAAATATTCACAAATTATTTTTGGAGCATATTGACTGATTAGAAAGAAGAGAATTTTTTTTGAAACATTTTAAAAGTTATTTGGAAGAGTAAAATAAATCATTTCCAAAGCTTTAGATATCAATAAAAAAGGAACAATTGATTCATTTAAAATCTATATCAATTAAATTTAAATAATTTTTTATCATTTCGAAAAGAATTTATTCTGCTTTCCTGAATGTTAATTAATTCGTAATTTATTATGAATGGATTCAATTATCATATGCTTCAGTTATTGGGAAAATAGTGGAACTAATAATTCACTGTTAGATACACTTTTAATGACAGAAAACCATCCATTTAAAAATGAAATTTAATTCCAGCTTGTGAAGAATAATTTTTATTGAGCAAAAATCAATAGTTCACTATTCATTACAACTATTAAAAAAGAGAAATTAAGTGAAAATGCTATTTGATTATCTAGTAATTTCAATCTGGAACTATGCTATTAATGATTAGTAGACTAGCTATTCAAGTTTGCAAAAACAATTCAACAAACTTCCACTTATCATTCATAGTCCGTTGTTTATAAATCATGAAATACCTTTTTTTAATTTCAATTCTCATGAAAATAAATAATGAATTCCTTAAAATGTAAATTATTATAGCTCACAATGTACTCTTTGTTCTTGTAATTTATTCCAATTGATTTACAAAAATGTTTTGTTTCAGCTTTCGTTTTTTACTTTAATTTTTGTCTCCAGTATAAATTAAGCACTTTAAGGAATTCGATATTTTAAATTCAGTTACTTTTTATTTTAATTAGTAGATTGTCAGCAACAATGTCAATTTCTGGTTGTTGTAATAACTGTGCATCTTCTTATGAAGAAGTTTAGTTGATGTATTTTTAGCTTTTGTTATCACAATGGATAAATCTTAATCCTAATTCATTTATTTAAATGAAATAGAATTTTCACTTATTAAAAAGCCATGCACAAGTATTGGAATCATAAAGCACCTTAAATATCGCTTTTTATTGAGATAATTGTAAAAGTTACAATTGGCAATAAAATATAAACAACTTTATTGACAAAACCAACCACTCAATAATGAAATACAATATTGACTTATCAAAAACAATTCAATAAACACGCATGCTTTACTTGTTGATTATGAGAAGTACCTGGAAAAGATAGCGTGTAATCTTGCAGTTGACAAGAAGCCTCTCACGTTCCATCTCAAAACGCATAAAAATAAACGATGGTGGAATTTCCATGTTGATGGAACTAGAATGCAGAGCATTATTTCATAATTGTTTATGATTTTTCAGTAAAATAATTCAACGAACTCTCACTTAACTCCAGGGTTGGTTGAGTTTATTCTAACATAAATGATACAATAATTACTTTTCTTATGTATTTTCTCAAACCTTTCCTCTCAATGTAGATATATTTAATATATATCACTTTCATCAGATGCTTAGGACACTATGAATTTTGTTGTTTTGTAAATCCTGATACAGATTACCTCAGTAATCTTAGTTTTATTGTTCTTGTTTAATAAAGCATTAGTCCAACTTGAAAGGTTTATTCATAATTACAATTTATTTGGGTTCACCTTCTGAAATAAATCTAGAATTTTTCTCAACTTTCAGTGAGCCAAGTCCACTTTGTAACACATTATATCAAAGAGGCGATCTTTTTATTCTGCCTCTAATTATTGTTGAATATTATTCATTTATCTTGAAATCCAATGTTAACTTAACACTCACATAGGCTGAAATGTTTTCGAATAGTGATGATTCATTTTTAACAGCATCCTTCATCGTCAGTGTCGGTTTTGGTTAGAATAATAATTGTGGCTTTGTAGAATGTGATAAAAAGTTTGGGTGATTTGAAATGTAATTGTTCATTGAGGATGTTTAATAAACAAAACATCAATGAACAATTAAATTTTAAATCACACAAATTTTTCGATCTCATTCTACAAAGCCACAATAATTCTTCTAACCAAAACCGACCCTGACCATCAAGGATGCTGTTGGAAATGAATCATCACGAGTCGAAAACGTTTCAGCCTATGTGAGTAAAAATGTATCTATTCTTAATTAAAATTGACTGCAAACCGTTAAATTTACAACATTAAATTTACGCACCCTGGAGGTAAGTGAGAGTTCGTTGAATTATTTTACTGAAAAATCATAAATTTACAATATTAACAACGCAGAACGTTATGGATAATGAAATTCAAGAAGTTAACTTATCAATGTTCGATAAAAATTATGCTCACTATGTTCACTAACTTATGTTAGATATTCACTGACATGAGTATGCTCAAAACACATAAATAAGAATTAAGCATTATATAATAAGAATTATAGCATTTCTTTTCTCATAGAAGTTAAAACATTCAAACCACGTTCAAATCTGCAATTCTTCTACAGTTAATGATCTACTAAACTAATCTATATTTCCAACTGTTTTTGATCTAATAAACTAATCTATGCTTAAACGTTAAAGTAATAAGTTAAAGAAAAAATTTAGCAATAATACATACTGCTGTGATAGGTTGATAAATTGAATTGGTAGTATCACTTTCTTATTTTCTGTACTGTACTCAAAAAATAAAAATATATAGGCCATGCCTGTACAATAGCACGCCTCTTTAGAAATCATTTAAAATATTCACAAGTCACTTGTAAGCAGAGACTATTGTGTCAGTGAATAATCAAATAGTTCAGTGGTCATAGAAACTGTTTTTTTTTTGTGTTCTACTAAGAATGTACTGGTCCTGACTTTTTCATAACTTCGATTTTTGATCAAAGTGAATAAATTGAAAGAATAATAATAATAGGCCAATATTATTTAGTAATCGTTTTTAGTTTGTTTTATTCCATATACCGTACTTATATACTTTGTTGTAGCTCACACAACAACAATAGCAAAAAGAAACAGGAAAAATAATATTGCAATCATTGAGAGTTACAATCACATTCTTGCATTATATCTGTAATTTGATAAAACATACACATTTTCATAAGGTATTGCAATTTTAACTCGTATTATTCTGCAACATACTTTTCTATGTATGTGTGAATAGTACTATAGCCGATTTTGCCTGTAGGTGACTTTTCAGACCTCAACGTTATGTTTTGGTCCAAACCAGAAGTCAGGTAGGTTGCGATTAATTTTTCACTGAGCTAACAGAGTTGTACAGAGTTATTTATGCCAAGCCCACCGAAACAAATTCTGAAGCTCTATGCTTAACAGTCCACTTCTACTGCTGTTCTATAGCGAAGGTTGATTCCTTTTTAATCATGTTCTATAGTTTTTTTGTGTTTGAATGAATTATACATTATCACATTAAGTACTTGTCACACAATGGCTCTCCAACTTATTTTATCCCTAATTTCCAATCAATATTATGATTAGTAAGGCCTATATGTTTTTGGAATTTTTAAAAAATTATTTATTTTCTTCACATTTTTGTATCAATGTCATAGCATTATTGTCTTGCATATAAATTTACATTAGTATCTTATAATTTTGGATTATTTTCTAGGAAAATTATCTGATTATGAAATTGAGATGGAGAAATCATTGGATGCTGATTGCATTCACCTGGGAATTGAACATGTGCAGAGCCTCATGCAACAAAACAGATTCTGCCATGACTTTGGAATTGAATGATATATCGGTGACCTCCCCCTACAAGGACAAAGATTCAGGCCGAACATTCAATCACATGTCTAATCCAATTGGTGATCACATGGGCACTGGCAACAGCCTGCAGCAAGTGGATGCAGTCGATTATCATCAACGATGGATGAATCATCATCAACAGCAGTTGCAAAATGCTGAGTTGATGAAAAATGATCAGGACACCTCCTTCACCTACAACAGGCATGGCGAATATGAGACCTATGATCATCTGGATCATGATGACTATCAGCATCAACATCCTTGGGACCTTACTTCGATGAAGCCTTTCATCAAACTACCCATGAAACCCATGAAAATGTTTGATTTGTCATCGATCGACTTTATGAAAATTGCTATGGTTGCTGTATTGAAATTGGTCCTATTCAAGATCCAAACCATTGGAACATTTAAGTTTATTGCATTTCTACTGATGAAAATCCCAATAATCTTGATCAAAATCGCATTAAAAGTGATGTTTGTAATGAAATTCATCCAAATCCTCAAATACCTAGCTATTCCTTTCCTTTTGCCAACTCTACTTTCCCTTCTTGCCCCACTTCTCCCCATTATACTTCCTCTACTTCTCCTGCCACTTCTTCTTCCCCTATTACTGTTCCTCCCAATACCTGTTCTTGGTATCATTACAACATCCTCTACAACAACTACATCTACAACTACAGCGGCCCCAACAAACACAAGACAGAAAAGGTTCATATCATCTAGTGATGAAATGAATTTTGATCGACAGAAGCTTGACATGGCCTTCTTCAGGAAGATTGTTGACGCTGAAATGTGCCTAGAAAGGATAGCTTGCAATCTTGCTGCAGACAAGAAGGCGTCTACTTTCTCATCTTTAGTACTATGGTAAGAGAACTGCTCATCTTATTCTATTTTTTTTATTAAAAAAAAAGTACAGGCACAGTTTCTTCAATGTATTGTTCATTATGGAAAGATACACTGCTACCTCGCAAGGCAGTATTGATGATTATTGGTATTGAAATTTATGAATCAAAATCGATTCGAAAATATTATTTAGTTATTTATAATAATTCAATTGATGAAACAAATTGAATCATTGAGTTGGGAAACGATTGTTGAAATTTTGAATTCATAGATTTGACAAAACTAGGGGATAAATCAATGCATTTGGCTGATAAAATTTTGGATTTAATGAAATTTAAATTGAAGTTAATGAATGATGAATATAATTATATGGTTTAATTGTGCCATAAATTAAACTAGAATAAAAAGATATTGAATTCATTCTTCAAATTGTTTTTTAAACGAATTTAATTAAAAAAAAACAACAGAATAAATCTATAAACCTATGCAAAAAAAAAACTACCTACTGGAAGTAAACTGACCACTTCTGCCAGTAAATGTGATCAATGTGCAGAAAAACCTTATTGGGTTTAATCAACAGAATTGATAAATCTAGCTGAACTACAGGGAGTAAGATTCTTGAATTCTAATTTGAATTTGGCTGATGCGTTTTATTAGCTACTCATGTGTAGGCTGTATTCAAAATTTTCATATTGGTGTAGGTTAATTATGAATCATAAATTTGATATTTTAAAATGGGATTACAAGCTTCAAGAAATATTAAGCTCTGCCCAGAAAATAGCATTCAACAAAACGTAACATAACATTTACAGTCTTAAAAATGTGCCTGAGTGCTTACAGATACTTCCCAATAGCAATAAATAAGCATTTTAGTGCGATTTTATTTTTTATCTGTGCCAGAACAATCAATCAATAATCCCGATTCCTATAACTCTGAATGACGGTGACTATGATTGTAAAAAACCAGTACATTCATCTACTAAAAACAAAACGTTAAGAAATTAGGGATGATATTGTTCTCTTGCATGACAAAACAATAGAAATTCTAATATTAAAACTGACACTGTATTTCACTTTTAATATTATTATTAGATTGTTCATTAAGTATTTCGTCATGGAAAACACAATAGAAATTCCTTCAATTTTCATCTGTAAATTATTAACTCTTAATTTCTTGATCTCTACATCTCTACTAATTTGAAAAATATCTCTGATTTTTCTAATCCTTTAGGGCTTATTGTAAAACATGTAGATATATCATGTATGCACTTTGATATCATTATTATATTGTATCAAACTCCTCATATTCATACCTACAGTATGTCTAATCTTCATGTTTTATTTTTGCAGGATTCTTGACACAGCTAAAGTTTATGTGAATCATCCAAGATACAAGTCCTACTTTGAAGCTTATAGACTTGGAACATCTTCACGTGCGAATAAAAGGTTGTGCTCCAATTACTATCCTTGTAATGGACTGAGAAAAACATATTATTCTTAAAAACAAAAAAGAACATACAGGTGAATAAAATTGTACTGTGCCTCAGGGTATTGTAGCGGGTATGGGTATCAGGGTACAATGCAAGGCTACAGTATCTATAGTATTTTATTGTCAAAGGCCGTGCTTTGCTTATAAAATGATTATCTAGTTTGATCATGCAATTTATACAGATTTTTGTGGAATATACTTTACGCCACGAAATCAGGCGGCTCAAAGAAATTGTGGGGTAGCAAAAACAACAAAGATACTGACTGTGGTGACAAAACATATGAATGTTAGCGTTAGGCATCTAGACTAGGCAACACTGTACAGTTGGAGTCTGACAAGTTGATCCCTGGCCGATTCTTCCCCTTCTCCTCCAACTTTCTGCTACTGTGCGTTGCAATGACATATGCAGGCTAGTCGAAACTCAGAAACCCTGTTTGTCTCTGGCCGTAGTTTTCAAATTAGGAATAAAGCATGAATAGAGCATGCGCAGTTGGCTTCCTACTACCGCCGCCCGCTCCCGCACCAAAAAACCAGGGATCAACTCGTTAGACCACAGCTGTACATGACTGTAGTGTTGTCAATTCGTGCATTGAGGCTGGTATAATCAGCTGCTGGCATGGTTGCCAATCTGGCATCACCCCAATTTCTCATAGCCGTCTAATCTGGTGTCATGAACTATAGTTTTGTCAAATGATGAATACCGTATAAACATTCTATTGTGATAACTTATACATTAATTTTTATGAGGAAATATAAATAATAATTTGGTGAAATTTATAAAATATAGTTGATGGTGGAGTTGATGCTTATAGTATATTTATAGTAGAACAATTTATGCAAGTGAATAAATATCATTATTATTTATTATTACGTTTTTGGGTAGATTTAAAATTAAGGGATTTTTAAAATGTTTGTTAATTTATTATCTTGGAAACTAATAAGTTCTTTGATATTTGTTTCATACCTTTAAAGCCAAATAATTGTTTTCAAGGTATAAATTATAAGAACAAGTTATTTTTTGTTGAAGCTTAAATCCTCATACAATTACAATAATAGTTGATTCTATCCACAACAGCATGGAAATATTCTCTATTCAATCAAGGGACTATTATATTGTTTTGAATATTGGTTAAAAAGTCTGAGTTCGTTTGTTTAAGTAATATTTTAACAGTGAATGAATTTCCACACTACGTCTACTGTAGAAAATTCTGTAATAAAGTTTATTTATACTTGAAAAAACACTCCAACTTTATGAGTTTATTTTCAATGATGTTAAATATTAATAGTTAAATTGCAGGAAATATTTTTTCTAGAGAAGAATAAGAATTCCTTTTTCTATCACTTTTGTAAGTAAAATGAATAACTGCCATACTGTTTTTGCTTTCATCATGAAACAGCAAAGGAAAAATGATTATTTTTTAGAAAATAGCATAAACTCCTATTACATCAGTAATAACCGCTAGTTCAATAACCACACAGCCTTAGACGCCCGTAAGAGTGAAGCTAAGGAATGTTCAAACAAGGAAATGAAAATTTCTTCTTCTTTTCCTTATTCTTCAAGACCTCATCCTTCAAATTGTTTGAAAATGGTACAGTACTCCAATAAAGTGGAGTATTCAGTTATACTTTCTTAGTAATGGCGAAGGTGATATTGTGGAAGGTATCCATAATGAATAATAAAACGAAATTGCCACAACCACATTTATTATAACTTCGAGAAACTAGTTTCGGTTGTTACACCATTATCAACCTCAATCAAACTCACATTGATTGAGATTGATAATGGTGTAACAACCGAAACTAGTTTCTCGAAGTTTTAATAAATGTGGTTGTGACAATTTCGTTTTATTATTCATTATTCAGTTATATTTGTAATTTAATCAATGTTAAGGAAAGAGTAGACGAATAATACTTGAATAGTATTTAAACTACTGACTACTGTTATACTGTGTGAATTACAGTACTGTGCCCTATAAATACTTTTAATTACAGTCATCTACTGTTAAGGAAAGACGATCAAATTGAGAAAGTATTGGAATAAAAAAGGTAAAAACAACAAATAAACGAAATAAACATGAATTACAGTATTACAAATTAAAAGAGTGAACATGCATTCATGGAACACAGCAGTAGACCTATTCATGGAGAATCGACTGACTGTTCATTAGTATGAAACCGCAGAATCATTTCCACAAGACAACGCGTCTAGTGGTTAAAGGATAAAGGTTTAAACAAAGCAGAATATGAATCACAGTATCAAAATATCGTGGTTGATTCAGTTGAACAGTGTAATTATATAATCAAATTTGGCATTATTTGGTCAATCTTTTCATCAAATTGTGATTGGCGCCAAAGGTGAACAAAAAGACAGAAAAATGATGACACGCCGCCATGACATTGCGGTCAAATTCTAATTTGTCTTCAATTAAATAAAAGTAGGTTTATCGCTAGCTTCATTCAAGATATTGCTCTAGAACTGCTTCTGATTCATCATCTCACTTTTTAACCAAGTATAGTACTGACCTGTATTAGTTGAAATATTCAAAATCTAGGTAATTATCACTCTGCTCCACAAAGATTGTGATTTGGATCCATTAATTAGTTTCTCTTCTTCAACAAAAATAACATTAAATTAATGAAGTAAATTCTGATGAGTGGTGGTAAAAGCTGCCGAAATTCAGATGCATCTACTTCCTGGGTGCCAGTTCCCAGTTGACAGTGGTGATGGATGTATCCTTTATGAGGAAAACAAATTTGTAATTGTGAGAGGTTTCTCGTATGTGCCTCGATGTCAGCCTGGGTGAGTTGGGAATTTCATTTATTCAGTTACATTGAATCAACAATTTTTCTCATGATTTATTTATTGATTGCCAGTGAAATTTATTTTTGATTGAAAGAATTGCCAGAAGAAGGCACAGAAGGTAAAATAAATATACTTTTATTTGTGTTACAGTCACAAACATGTGTGCTACAGGCCTGGTTCTATTAGATAGTTGATGATTTTATTTCGTTCACTCCATTATACTAAAGTTGACCCTCTGTATAACGAACACTATTATGTAAACATAAAAGGTTGATCTAGAGATGTATTCGTTAATGAGAGATCGCTAAACCTTGGCGGGCCGCTTAGCGCAGTTGGTTGGGGCGTCGCAACTTCAGCTTGCTGTCGTTTAAGTGGTCGTGGGTTCGAATCCCGCTCCACCGTCAGGCATTTATATGTAATCATTCACCTCATTACCCACGCACAAGTCTCGGACTCATGTGGGCATCATCAGCAAAAAAAAAAAAAAAAAAAAAAAAAATTGCCAAGATTGTAATGTCAAGGAACACCATAGTAAATCTATGTAATATCAAAACTGACACCAATTTCCAATTTCACTATTCCAATTAAATATATGATTTTCACTTACTTTTACTGTTGATACTGGAGGAATGCATTTCACTTCTGAAAAGAAGCTTCGTCAGCTTCTAACATAACAGATAAATCTTTGCGGAGGATTTTGTTATTTGGAAGTTCGTTACATAGGAATTTGACTGTATTATACAGCATCAATTTAGTTTTAGTGGATGACTAAACAAATTGAAACCTTAATAAAGTGAATTCAGTGTACATTCTTATGTATTCAGAATCAAAAGCATAGAGGGAAGGGTATTTAGATAAATTTAACCAAGAAAATAGTAAAATAAAGTGCTCTTACTTTTATTTTGTGTTACACGTACAGCAATATTTACTCAATTATACATTTTGTAAATCAAACGATTTTATTTATAGTGAATGGTTTCCTTTAGTACCATATGTGCAAAACATGAAGTGGAAGAGCATCAAGGAAACATAATTTAGAAAATAGTGAAATAATAAGGCTAAAAACTGGACAATTAAACGGATAGGGTACAATGGCGATCCCAAAAATTATAAGTAGGCAATATACCCGTATATTATTTTATATGTTACAAGAGGTAAATTCAACATTTTATTCAAAAGTATTCATCATAATGATTAATGATAAAATATATATACTTTCAATATTTTTTTCTTAACTGAGCCCAACTATCTTGAACATTGAGAGGTCTTGAGTCTCTTTGGGCCCATGGTAGTTACACTGCTCACAACCTGTCAACTTGAATTTTATAGTTATGATAAAATTGGGTAATTCAACTCAGTTATTGAATCAATTACAAAATCTATCATCAAATGCATATTTCAAATAAAGAAGATTGATGAATATAATTGATGATTATAATAAGAATTTTGGTTTCTTATATTGAAATAGAATTCCTTATTTTCTGTGGAATTTTCTAAAGACAATATAATATAACACTTAAAAGCCTACTACACTTTGATTGTCACCAAAAATAGAAGTTTTGAAATAATAATATTAAAACCCAACGTATTGTGTACTGCTTTATTGATTGAAATACAGAAAGGTAATTATAGAAGGAAATTACAAGTGAAAACAAGGTATTTACCAAACCGATATTTTGTACAGTAGGCTGGTGGTCCTGTACTGTTGAAATTGCTGTTGAAGTATTATTAAGCAAAATTTGAAGTAGAATACATCAACATTTTAACACTTGAGACATGAAGTGATTGTTTTCATAAGAAAATTGTGAATTTTACTTACTGAGCTACAGCATGCTTTCGGATTCACTTGGATTTGTAGTAGATTTAATATAGGCTACCGCCCATACTTATTATAATTTAAATACAAGTGATTCAAATTTATTGAACACAGTACATTTCCTAGTAACAGCCTTGAAGCTCAACTTTTATTTTCACCAAGTTAGTTTAATACTATTTTTTCCATTTAGAATAACAACCAATCTGTAGTCAGCAGTTGGGAGTAACGTACATGTATATTACACCTATTAGTTGAGTTCATGGAAGCTTTATCGGTGGCGTCTGATTGGTCTATTCAAATTCATAGACGTTTAAAAATTTGATTCAGACCAATCATACGCCACCGGTAGCATTTACCGGTTACCTGTAAGGCTCCCATGAACTCAACAATAGTTATACTTTGCAATTCACGGTACCGTACTGCTATGAGGGGTTTATGTAAAATGTGTAACCTTTCCGAAACTATATTTAATGTAGCCTATAAATCTATCTTATTTTCCTGGATTTCTTGTCTTATTATATATTTCTTGTAGATATTTATTATATATTTCTTATAGATTTCTTGTCTTATCTTATTTCCATATTTTTTATATTATTTAGTCATGCTAGTATGTTTAGGCAACAATATGTTTAATTTTCTATATTAAAATAAACAGTGGATTTGTGGAACACACAGAAGTTTAACAAATAAAATGTTGTTATTCTTCTACAAAGTAGCAACACAGCATAGTCAACATTAATTTATAAAAGTTTTGGACTGTTCCATCTTTACTCCATTGTTATTCTATCTTTTGATAAACAATTAGAAATTGAACATCAATGCATGCATTCACTATGGCACACATTACAAATCACTATTTTTGTAAAAAATGTGGTTGCCTAGGGGTGATATTTCTTTTTTTAAATAAACTATAGTATAATATACTTTATAATATTGATCGAAATAAACGTTATATTATTAATGTATAATACAACATCTTATAGTATTCTCTCAGTACAATATTTTCGTTCAGAAAGTTTCACCTCCTTTCTTATAAACTTCAACGTTTCTTGTTCTTTGAAAGTTTTAACACCACAGGAACGTTTGTTTTTATCTCAAGTTATTTGATCACATCTGTTAACAATGGAAGTTAAAAATGACATTGAAGAGAAAACGTTAAAGTGCCTATCAATCCAATATCTCTTAACAATCATTTCAGTATATTGAATACATAGCTCTCTGTATAAAAACTATTTTAATGCTCATCTTGAAGATGATTTAAATTAAGGAGTCAAGGGAATAAAACAATAATTGTTTGCCACATGGGCAATGACATTGACACAATCGTAAAAAACAGAAAAATTTTATCAATAATTAATTAAGGAAACAATTGATAACTATAACATATTTATTACATATTTTACTATTAATGTTTCCTGAGAATCACTGTCAAAACATTCGTCAATACATTGTAAAAACATTCATTCCAACGAGCTTTAACAGAGAACTAAATGCATTTTAACAGTTTAACTAATCCAATATCAAAACTGACTCATGGCTGAAGGCTGATAAAGCAGCTTATCAGAAACAAAATGCATTCCCCCGTTTGAATGAAGAAAAATCACAATTTAAATGAAAAGAAAAAAGCGTCAGTATGATATTAGATGTTCAAATATTTCGAAAACATCACAGTCCAACTACTCTGTTCAACAAGTTTTTTATCGAGGTCTTACAATTAACTTATGTTTGTTTTAATAGTTTTCTATGGATGAATTAATCAACTTTTATGCTTGAAGTCTGATATTTTGTCCAATTTTGCAACGCTTATTCACAGATTCAATGCAGAATAATCTTATCAATAATTATTTCAGAAACAATCAATAACTATATAGTTTACATAATATTACAATTTATACATAATACAATTAAAGTATTATTTTTGACTATTGATGGATCACTGTATAAACATTCTTCAATTTATTCAACTTACAACAAAGCATAAAAAAGTGTAACTATAATAATTCATTTAATAATTTCTTATCTAGCCTGTCAAGCAATACTGTATATTTCAATAGTTTTCTGAAGAATAATAAACGTTCATGCTTTGTTTATGACATTTTGTCAAATTTTACCATGCTTTATTACAGATTCATTGCAAGCTGTTATTGGGAGAATGTGAAATTCGAGTTAAAATCTCCCGTTGAGATTGTTGAAGGCACAATTATCACAAGCTATTGGTGTCAAGAGGACAGACATGAAAGAGAATGACTTCTGCTATAGAGTAACATTATTTTTAACTGCCATTCTGATTTATTGGGTTGAGTTCGTTGTAGCACGTCACTTCAAAATGACTACCATTTATAATACGGAAAATCAGATTATTGACTCACTTAGTAAACAAACTCCATCAAGTTACTTTTCTCACGAGTCATCAACAAACTCCCGACTCATTAAACATACAATGAGCTCACAATTAAGAAGTGACAGGGAAAAGAATTTACATAATACATTTCCACATTTCACAAAACGAACCACGCCTAGGGGTTATGCATTATTTGTTAAGTATTCTAAAAACGATTCTAATCATCATCCAACTGAAAGAGTTAATAATTTCACATCATTAAATCTAGTTCAGAATCTGAGCAAAAATAGTTCACATTCAAACTATTCTACTTATAAATCTAGCAATGAATTCAATAAAAATCCTCAGAGAAATAGGGAGAGTCAAATAGAAAAATACCAGGAAAGTAAAATTGAGGGCGAAAACCATAATGCTGATAGAATCAAATACATGATTATGGGAGATGAAAGTCTCATGAAAGGTTCGCAAACAAATCTAAGTCAAAATCTTATTAATATTTCAAGTTTAATGCCTAATTCAAACACAAGAAAAAAAGAAAGTGTGAATAGATTGCAAATTCCTTTGAATATATCAAATGAGCTGACTAATACAATGATTGTTGATCAACATACAAGAATAATGCTGCAGATGAGACATGAAATCAATGAGAAGATTGAAAATTCTATGAAGAACTCAAGAATACCGAGTTTAAGTAGTAATTCTAGTATCAGAGAAGGCCAGAAAAATTTGAGCATTAGGCCTACTAATTATAGTGCAAATGAATCTTATCGACAAAATATAATTAACGGAGATCATTCACGTTTTCTGTATCAAGATCATATCAGAAGACCTCATAACGGTGATGAACATACGTTCTCAAAAATTGAGCCATATTCTAATAGTCAGATCCATAGACATTTGTTTAATGAATGCAGTTCTTGTCTAAATAGTCAACAAATCTACAGCCCTATGACAAATCATATGAGAGATAGAAATCCAACTAATATGGAGCCTTATTCTAATAAAAATACAATGTCTGGTCAAGGTAATAGAGTCATTATGAATAATATTAACACAAACAGAGAAGTTCCTCAAGCATATCCAGGTGGAATCAAAGTGAATTCAACTTCATACCAGAGAATTCCAGTAGATTCAATGTATCCTAATAAATATGATTCCAACTCAATGAACGCCAATACATTTAAAATGGGAACAGGAATGAATACTAATCAAATGAATTCTAATAAATTTAAGATGGGTCTAGAAATGAAACATCATCAAATGCATCCCAATAACTATGAAATAGGAATGCAGAATAGCTATAATAAACAAAAGTTAACACTAATGAACGGTGATAGTATGAAACAGGATATTTCAGTTGATGGCCATGGCTATAGCTATAATTCACCTGATAGTTTTCAAGTCAATGCACATGACCAAAGTAGTTTACATGATAGTAAGAATGAAGAACACATAAGGAAGCCTTACAATCACGAAATATCAAATAATATGATGCACACGCCTCATGTTAATCCACACAATAAGTTTAATAATGAAAAACAACATACAATAAATCATCAAAGTCATGGAATACCAAGTAGGCCTTACATGATGAGTAAACCTCATATAGATTCACATAGTGAGAAAAATCATGAAAAAGAATACATGCATTATAACTATGAAGTACCAAGCAATGTGATGTCTAAGCCTCATGTTGACCTACACAATCAGTATAATAATGAAAATGAGCATATGATCAGCCATCACGGTCATGAAGAGCCAAGTAATATGATGGGTAAGCCACATGATTATCCACAAAGTCATGAAAAAGAATACATGCATTATAACTATAAGGTACCAAGCAATATGGTGACTAAGCCTCATATTGAAACACTTAATCAGAATAATCATGATAAAGGTTTCATGGAGCAAATGATGATGATGATGTTGATGAAATTTGGCGATCAAATGGCACCAAATAATGTTATCAATTTCCAAGTTGGTTCAGATAAGCATGAAAAAGTAATAATGGAACCTATGATGAAATTCAATAGAATGCATCCCATGCATAGACCAATGTCCCCTATGCCTGATAAAAAGGATGATGACAAATATGTTCTAGTTAAAATGCCAACAAAGCAAGAATCAGCAGCACATCATGGTCATGATAAAAAAGAAGATGACAAGTATGTTTTAGTTAAAGTGCCAACGAAAGTAGAACCAACAATTGAGCACAGTAGTTATGTTGAACATCCACCTTTAGGTTGGATGTCAGGCTTGACAAGTGGCATTTACTATCCTGATAGAAAGAAAATCTTCACAGTGATTTTTTTGATAATTGTTGTAATTTTGACAAAAAAACTTTTAGTAGCTCTTGCTGCAATAAAGTTTTTCTTGGCAATAGTTCCCATCCTTGCATCTATATTATTGTTGAAAAAATACCTTTTCTACTTCTTAATCACCAAGGGATTGAAGTTTTTTAAATGGTTCAAAAAAATACCAGTATTATTTGCTGTGACTCCAATAATTGTGCCACTTTTCGTTTTCCCAATCATAATTCCTTTCTTTTATCTCTGTAAAGGGGGAGATTCATCCACAACTGAAATCACTATCACCTATCCTACATTTACTTTTCCCACCTTTACATTTCCCACATTCATATTTCCTCCATTTCCAACTTTTCCAGCAAATCCAGAAACAACTGGAAGAACTGAAACAGTAACAATGCCTCACACAACACAAACATTGACAACAATGACACCAACTGTGACAACTACAACAATGACTGCACTCACAACGATGACAACAATGATGTCAATGACAGAAACTATGACAATGAACACTGAGAGCATGGCAACTCAGCCCATGTCAACAGCAACTCAACCCATGTCAATGGCAACTCAACCCATGTCTATGGCAACTCAACCCATGTCTATGGCAAGTCCATCCATGTCAATGGAAAGTCCACCTATGTCAATGGCAACACAATCCATGGCAGTTGATGGAAGAATTGCTGTTGTGAAACCTACAAGACGACCTGTTTCAAAGCCAACTATAGCCATGAAAATAGAAGACAAAGTAGATGTGAAACTCACTGAAAAATCAACATTTACACAATACAAAAAGTACACCAATTCGTATAAATTTGGAAGTTGGCCCACTATAAGAAGAACAACCCCAATTGCACAATACAAAAAAGACAAAAATTCATACAAAATTAGAAGTAGGCCTACTATAAAGGAAACAACTCCAATGGTATATTATGCATCTACCAACAAAAAACTTACAACAGCTTACCAACTTATTAAGCATCCTTTGAGATTGCATAGGATAACAAAGAAACCGCAGCCTACAAGATCTATGGACAAGTTAGCTAGTAAGAGTCAAACTTCATTATATGATAACAATAACAATTGTGGAAAGAAGAATAGTACTTGCAAAGTGATCAGAAAGAAGAACAAAGTTACGTCTGGGGTGAAGTTGAAAAGCCAGAAGCACAAACAAAAGAATTCTTTTCCAATTTCTATGAAACTTCAACAGAGTAGTATGTTTTTGAAGAAAAAACCTATTATTTTAAATAATGTGATTACAAAGCAGAAAAAACCTATTATTTTAAAAAAATCAATGATAAAGCAGAAAAAGCATGAATTAAAAACTATTATACAAGACAAGGCACTTGTGAAAACTATAAGTTTGAATAAAAGAAAGAATAGAAGCAAAAAAATGAAACAAGCTGTGAATGAAACTTACTTGGATGATGTTTTTAATAGAATAGAATTGGTAAGAAAGAAATTTCCACGTCAGAGTAGTACATTTCTGAGTTTGTTCAGGAGAATGTGGTCAGCCCTAGCAGCTGATAGATGTATGGAGAGAGTCGGATGTCACCTGGCTGTGAATGCCAAAAGAGTCAGAAATTACAATTCATTGATGATAAGGTAAGAGTTGATTGTAATATTGCATAGAAATTATTGCATGCTCCATTAATATTCATATTTATTGATGCAGGAATATTACAAAATACTTTTTTTAACCTTCAATTTTTCAAAATTAATGTCTTCACAAAATTTCTCCTCTGAGAGCCAAGAGTTACTTAAAAAGAGATACTGCAACAAGTCATGTGATTTTTCAATTTGTTTGAATTTTATTGACTCAATAACTGTTTAATCCATTGATGCATGCATACCGTATCTTTTGCTTTGGTAGATGTAGATTTGTCAAGGAACTATTAATCTGCAAGAACTCGGGAGTGCATTATTTGTAATCTTGATACTGAAATTAATTAATTCTTGATTATTCCAACTTCATATCTAGCCAAGTTAGTTGATAATTATAATTTTTCTTTGTTACTGGTATAATAAAGTGAAAGTATCTTGTAAATAAATAAGCTTCTAAATTAATAATTCAATGATAGTTATTACAATCATCCTCATCTATCTATTAAATTTAATAGTTAATTGTTGGTAAAGTAATAATTTAAAACCGAATGAAGTGGCTATGTTGGTAGATTGGAGCCAGGTAAGTTATCTATTTAATCTGTTATTGTGTGGAAAATAAACATTTGATACAAAAAACACGTATGATAGTTTAACTAAACAAGAGTACAGCTTTAAATTATCATCATAATTTATTATGACTCATCAATTATTAATTTATTATCAATGACTGTTCTATACAAGAAAATATATTAGCATGCAATAGGGGGTGGGAAGTATGATAAGAGAAAAAGAGCTTAATAATTATTGTGCATTATTTATCAAAAAATTAACCAAATTGGATTACATAGTTTTATTTCTCTTATAAGTTATTTATTATTTCTTTTTTAGCACAAGGCTGAGAATTTAATGCAAATTCAAATAAAATTAATGAATAAAATGGAACTATTAAAAAAATAGTTTATTGTATATATCAGTGACTGAGTTCTATTTGAGTCAAGTGTTTCACTTGGAGTGAGTGAAAGTTTCCTTAAAAATAATTTTGTATTTGTGTCAGTGAACTTATGAAATGACTATTAGTGCACCCCATTTCATTAAAGTTATTTAAATTCCAGCGATAATAATTTATGGGGGTATTAGAACCTTCTACTCTCTCTTCTACTAAATGCTGGGTATTTTATATTGAGCTTTAATATTAGGCATTAGGTACGACTATTTCACTAAGGCCTAGTATAATATTTTAGAGGTTAGTCTTTATTAAAATTTGACAGAAATACAATTTATACATAAACATAATGTGTATCCATGCTGTTTCAAGAAGACGTAGGGGTTAATGATAGAATACGGCACTATAAATTCAATAGCATTGAGAATATTTATAATCATTAGGAATGATTAGTATCATTGTAAGCATCCTTTTCAAATTTGAATTGTAATGGAAAAATTATTAACGTTCATGGCAAGTCAGTGGCGGATTAATGAATTTTTATGGGAGGGGGCGAAATACCCCAAAAATACCCGTTGGTCGGTGGGGGGGGGGGTATGGAATAAAATTTTTTGAAATTTAGTAGCCTTTAACCGCATTTTACACCATTCTAGCACTTAAAATGTAGTAGAAATATAATTTTTTCGTGTTTAAGAACAATAAAATTTCCCCTAGCTAGAGTAGTTTATTTCTGTATATTCATGTGGAATTAGGAATACAAATTTTTTCATATAATACAATATGTCTTGAACAAAAATTGCTTTGCTAGCTCAATTTTTATCAAAATTTACAGAGAAATGAACAGAGTCTAAGCAATTTATTCGTGATCGTGATGATTTTTAGACCTATATATATATTTAAATTAATCTCAATATTCTTTCATGTTTCATAATACCAGTACTACAATAAATATGTATTAGGTCAAAAACAAACAGAGATTTATATGCCCCTACCTATTCTATAAAAGATTAATCTTAGTCAAACTAATTTCACTTGATATAAGATTTCCTTCATTCTCTGTCATTTGTTAATTCGTCATTGAATTAAAATTATGTCAACAGTTAAAGATGAAGTAAAGGTAATATAGAAAATAAGGCAAAATAAGTATTACAACATTTGTTAATTCCCGGCCGGCGGAGGTGGAGTGGTAAGACAAGTTGGAGGTATTCCGTCTGTGGCGGGACAATTAAAATTTAACCGTGTGCATGTCACAAGTGTTACCCTTTTTAATTTTTTAAAATGTGCAAGCCCTCGGGGGGGGGGGGGGGCGGTCGCCCCCTCCGCCCCCCCCTTTAATCCGCCCTTGTGGCAAGTTAACAATAGCCTCAATTACTGAAGAATCAATCTGAAAGTTATTGGGATTGATCAAATCTCAAATTAAATTGAATGTTCAAAACTAAGATCAGACAAACCTACCTTATATGTATGATTCTATGATACTGTACTAACGTATATTCATGAACTAAGACACTAATTTTTAAGAGATTCTGCTGTATGATACAAGTATGGACATAGTCATTTATTAATTTTGAATCTCCTGGACGTTGTACCAAGATACTTATTTTTGCTTACTGCCAAATTGCTATTGATGAATTGCTATTGAGCAGTTTGGCAAACAAATTACAAGCTCCTTTAAAATGAATTACTGTATGCATAATTTTACATCATCTATAACAATATAACGTCAGGTACCACAAAGTATTAGAAGTATTAGAAATATTTACTAAGTCATTAATCTGAAAAATAACTTAATTTACATTCTGTGTGATGCTTTCCATGATGAAATACTTGATGAACAATCTAATATCAAAACTAACACTGTATTTCTATTTAATAAATGATTTTCACTCACTTTTACTGGAGATACTGGAGAGTATCTCCATTAGACGTGAGTGAAAATAATTATATATTAAATAGAAATACAGTGTCAGTTTTGATATAGTTTATGTTACATTGTTGACCTACACTTTACATTTCAAATGTTTCTTTATTTTTCAGAGTTTTGCAGAGCCTATTTTCAACAAGAGCTGATAGAAAAATCCGAACATACATAAAAGCTTATAAGCTTGGTTCGAAAAAAGAAGGCAGTCATTTTATGTGCAGACATCTATTCCCTTGCTGGGGAAGCTTTAAAATCTAGTCTTAAATTGAATTTAATCTATTAATTCGGTAAAATATACTTAGTTTTATTAAATTCTGACCTTTTATTGTCATTCTCCTTGGTCACTCCCGACTTTGCTCCTTGCAGTTATGCTATTATATTATTATATTGAATAAATCAATAATTAATATTGCTGAACAGCGGTGTCCTACGTGGAAAAATCAACCTGAAATGGATCTATTTCATAAAACTTAAAGGACCTGTAATACCGGAGAAGTTCTAATATGTAGTATAGGTATTTCTCCTTTATTACATACCATTCCTGTTAGTTTACTGGAATAGGGTCCAAGTATAGATATGTAAAACATAGGAGTTCAAATATCTATACTACCACAACTTATTCATGAGAGACAACTTACTAGCTGTCTATAAAATATGATAGCTTACTAAGCTATGATAACTTACAACTTATTATAAAAAATGTTGAAAAAAATACTTCTCTACTTGCTCAATTTTTAAGCAAATAAAATACCTTTTGATATTCAGGTCTGCTCCTATTGCGATATTTAAACATTTCGAATTTACCACACTTGGTTAAATTTTTTATTAATTAAAAAAATATTTTGGAACTTGTTTCTATGTGACATTAATGTTCGTAATAGGAACAAACTGGAACACTGATAAGTAAGAACCATATAGTTTTATAGATAAAACAGAGAAATATTTAGTAGAACAAAAGGCTATAGTTAATAGAGAAAAGTATATTAAGTTTTTATGGTAAATTCAAAGGACTTTGAAGATGAGTCACCATAACTCGAAAACGTTTCGCCTGAATTGAGTAAAAATATCATTTTTTATTCTCTATTAAAATTGACTGCAAGTTATAGAACAACAAATCCAGGAAGAAAAATATAGTTCTTTTCGAAAAAACAATATAGTCTTAAGCTCACAATTATTGTAACATAAAGTATTTTGTGGTTGAATATTTGGTACCTAAAATTAAGCTTACCTAGAAAGTATATTACTCAACAATATATGTTGTTAGTATATATGTTGTATAACAATATATGTTGTGATATGAGTATATGAGTATATTACTCATAAGTATCTTATCAAGCACTATATGAAGACCATAAGCGTAAATACAAATCAGATCATGTTTCAAATACAGATTCTATTATTTTTTTTTTTAAATCTCTTTTTTATGAAAGCTAATCACCTCCGCGAAATCATATTCTAGAATATAACTCAACCAATTGAGATAGAATTTGTCTTGTTTATCATACTGTAATAAATAAGCTTATCAGCCTCATCAATAGTTTGTCTCACAGTTTCAAGTGTCAAATAACTCAATCACTTATCACATTGTGGCGTATAAGATGAAATAAACCATCTGACCTTATCTTTATAAGTGGGTAATAATTTTTTTTCTATCTCTATTGCTATACCATAATTTTGTATAGCGACTTATGCAATAAATGCCACTTGGAGCTGAATAAAGCAATAAGGCTGCATAATATAAGCATAGCATTCTCATATTCAAAGCCCTCGGTTATGGAGTGGACATTTTCTGGAAATATTTTAATGTTTTTGAAGGAACTTACCATATACCAAATTGCCAAATATATACAATATAGATATTAATTTCAAATTTACTGTTTTTAGGCATATAGGCTAAGAGCTGGCTTTTCCGGACATTTTATGATTTTGTGTAGAGAATTTCTGTGATTCTGTCAATATACAGTAATTTATTTTGGGTAATGATTAAGATATTATTTAATAAATAGCATTAAAAAAGGTGACCGATTAGATTGGCCAGCAAAAAATACTCTGTTCTCTGCTGAAAATCACTTCCCGGTGGTTCGGAACCCACCTAAAACTGTAGGTCCAACTCATCAATCACCATCATCCAACTCATTACCCACGCACAGGTGTCAGACCTATGTGGGCTTCATCCTCAAAAAAAAAAAAAAAAAAAAAAAATAAAAAATAAAAAATGATGAAAATGTTAGGTTAGGTTATCTCACGCCATCATTGTTATGAATCAAACTGTTTGTTAATTTATGTGCATTCGTTACAAATAATGGAACATTTTGCACATTCAATCATTATTCAAGATATTGCAAAAAGGCTTGCAAGTTAATTATTCAAAAAATGAAGGTGTAGTTATCAATATTCGAGTGTATTCTAAACAGTAAAATGTAATATCAATTACATTTGATGTTAAAGGATAATATATTCAATTGAATATGAAAAATATTGAAGTATGATATTCAATTGAGTATGAAAAAATGGGTGATTATTATTGTGAAGGTATCAATTATTGACAAATATCCCCCCTCCCCTACTTGGAGAATATGCCATTATTATTGTTCTTCCCCTTTCTTAATATTAGTGGTTATATTATTGAAAACAGTAGAATCGAAAACAAGTAAAATTTTCTGAATAACACAAAATTAAAAATTAGGCCCAATAAATAATTATTTGATTTCAATTAAGATCGGTGTTTGGAACTATATAGTTCAATAATTATTTTGTCATTTCATCAATGAATTCTTAATTCAAGGAGAGATATACAATAGATCAATACTCACATTCAAATTTATTTCACAGAATATTCAATACAAATTTAATAAATACAAAAACAAGAATAATGTAACAACTTTTAACAATTCTACAATTTGGCATTAGCGAATTCAAGCTTGTGCATTTCTGCAATATGCTATGAAAACCAATTTATAGAATGGAGATCAGTGATAATTACTTTTGGAATCATGATAGAATGTAGTAATAACATCTCAAATAGTAGAATCTAATGGAAAAATATTGAATTATTCAATTCAAATCAATTACTTCAAAATATACTAGTACGCTCAGGGGCGGATCCAGCAGCAGATTTTGGAGGGGGGGGGGAAATACCTGAGTGGGTATGGATATCACCAGAGGGGGGGGGGGTTTAAAAGGCCTAATTTTGAAGCAATTTAAGGTTATTTTCAATTGAAATAAACCAACTATTTAATTGTTCACTATTTGCCTGTGATGATGTGATATTATACTGATAATACGAAATGATTCATGATGAAATGCCAATCATTCACGTCCTATACTGCCAAGTGCCAAGCAACCCGAAACTTTTACTAATGGGTGTAAATAGAATAATAATTAATGTAGCAAAAACTTTAAGTTCAACCCATAATCATTTACTGTTCGTATCTCACATAAACATCAAGTGGGAATATCACATTGAAATGTTCATAATATGAACTTAATTCCAAACATATGTTATTGGTTAAGACAGTAGCTATTAATTGAATTAAAATATATTTTTAATAGATAATATGAATCCTGGGAGCTGACTAGATTTCACACAGAATAATTATTTCTAAAAAATCCCCTCATCTTCTTTTAAAACTTATTTTTGGACAGAGTTCTTGTTTCCAGGGACAACCATTGTTCCATTTTAGCCCTGCTTTACATCCACCCAGATATCACAATCATTGATCACCCTAAATCCATAGTCCAAAAATATTGGACTCTTGACTGTCTACTGTCTACTATAAAACTATTGTTCAATAAACAATAGAGATCTCTAATATTAAAACTGACACTGTATTTCACTTTTAAATAATGTTTTACTCACATATATTGGAGATGCTTGAGGAATGCATTTCACTTCTGAAAAGAAGCTTCGTCAGCCTCTTCAGGCTTCTTTTCAGAAGTGAAATGCATTCCTCAAGCATCTCCAATATATGTGAGTAAAACATTATTTAAAAGTGAAATACAGTGTCAGTTTTAATATTAGATTGTTCATTAAGTATTTCGTCATGGAAAACATCACAGAATAGAGATCTATTAGAAAAATAATTACATTATGAGGTACTTTTTTCTAGAAAGTATAAAAATATTGCAACACAAATTTTAATAACCTTCTAATGTGTATCGTTACATCACACAAAGCAGAGCCATAGCTACAGGGCCAGTCTAGGGGAGGGGGTGACCAATGATAATGCTGGGAGGGTTAGACTCTTGGTATAATAATTACAATAGTAATTTGTAATTTGGAGTAGTAGACCTCTAACGATAAATTGAAGCAATATACATGGCTTTTTATTCCAAAACGTGGGTTCGGAGTACTCCCCGAGAAAATTGAAAAAAATCACCTCTCCAAATCCACATTTCAAGTGATTCTAGTCATTGATTCTTCTAACATAACACTCCAACCCACGTAATGTGTCACAGTAAATTTTATCTAGTTCTTTTGTTATTGTCAATGGGAGATCTGGGCCTTACTTTAAGCTTCCACTTTTCTATATTTGATCCCTCACTGCTTCTGATTGGAGAACAATACAGTACAGCAGGCCACTTGGAAATTTATTTCAATAAAATTGAGGGGTACTCCTTGGAAACGTTTCTAAATAAAATTCCTACAAAACCACATTTTTAACGAGTCTTCTTTCAATCTTGCCAAAAATTGTCTCACAATGGTCTGCTAAAATTCCAAATTTCCTTTGTCTAGGGGGGGGGGGGAGATGCCCCCTGATTGCTCCCCATACTTATGCCACTGGCACAAACTGTTAATGAAAAATTACATACATTATTTGCAATTGAAAAACTATCAATTCAGCCAAAATATCACAACAATTTTTGAGTGAATTTAAAGCAATGCTAGTAAAACAAGTCAGCTTTTTCTGCCATAGTAGTTCTCAGCCAAAAAAACCTTTCAGAACTGGCATTATTTTCAGACCAAGTACCGTACTCAGTGGCGTAGTGAAGTATTGTGGCACCCGGGGCGGTATATCAACTTGACGACCCCCCCCCCCCCCGTAACACACAGTTAACAAATGACACCTTATTCATAGCTGATTCTTATTTAGTATCAACCATGGAAGAATTATAATTTTTTTATGTAGATATTCAAAATTTGGGACTCAAGGGGCGGGCGTCAGAAAATTTTTGATTTTTCGGTCTTTTGAAAGCAATTTTAAGCTATTTTGGGGCAGTCTTGATATTGGGCTCCGCACAATTGATTAACTTAGGCCTGCATATTGCAACCTTCAAAATGTAGGCAGGCTGATTGGAAATATTGAAATATCTTGCTTGAACAGCATAGGATTCAGTTGAGTATTCCATTAGGATTAGATCATTAGCTGGTTCACTTTGGGAATAGTACTTAGGACTCTATTATTGGAATTTAGAGAAAAAATGTGAATTATGAATTAGCTTAGAAGAGCTCTGTAACACTTCAAATGAAACAAATACTTCTTATATAGAAGAAATATATAGGAATGGTAGAACGGTGGTGCGGTTTTCCCCCGGAGAAAAATTGAAAATAATCCTCTCAAGCGCTTTCAGACACAAACTCATTCATCTTACACCATAATCTTTGGTAGAAAAATTCAATTGATTTTTTGTGTTTGAGAATTGAGTGACTCGATTTAAGTTATGGAAAATGTTTGGGTCCAACCCCTGGGGCCACCTCACTTTTTTGCCTAGACTCACCATAAACGGTAAATTCCAATTAGTGAAAAGCACCTACAAGTCCTACCACTGAAATTTATTCTTAAAAATTTGTTAATTGATAAGTTTTTACTGAAATAATATCTTAATATCACATTATTTTAACCCATACATATCTCTGTATTAGCCAACCCAAGAAAAGTATTAGCTCTCACCCAAAAAACCATCTACAGTACCATTTATGTAAACGCTGTATTTCAATATTTCAACCCACATTATGAATAAAAATTTTTTTTGTGCTTGAGTCATCGCTAATGGAGTGTGTCCGTACCCGAGGACGCTCCTTGGCTAGTCTTCTGACACCTTCATCAACAAATCCGCTGATTCTCTAAGAGTGAATGGCAGTGGCAGGTGCAGTAGAACAAAACAGATTTCTTCAAATAATGAAAATAAATTTAGCTCATAAGTAACCCATGTCACATTTCGACACTCACTGCTCCTGCACCATCAACTGTATGACAATATTTCTCTCAACTCAATCGCCTGTCATGTCACCCCTAACCAGAATAATTTTTTTCTCTATTATTTATTAGAAAAATGATCAATTAAAAAATAGTTTAAAAAACATTTAATACCAGTCCTCTCAAAGCCTGATTGGATCTGTTTTTGTCACCCCCCTTGGGCTGTCACCCGGGGCGGTCCGCCCCCTCCGCCCACCCGTTGCTACGCCACTGACCGTACTGTAGTACACAATATTTTCAATAGAAAATTAATTGTTGGCCAGGCATTGCTGTCTCAATTTTTTCCCTTGTCAGCAACTTTGAAAACTTATTTTCTTCTACTGTTTATTTTATCCTTATTTTCCCCTCTTTTTTACCCTTTTTCACCTTTTTTATTTTCATCTCTCTCCTACCAATTTCTATCCTTTTACTTCTTGTCATCTCTTCTCCACTGTTTCCATTTGTTCCTCTTTTCTTCTTTTTTCCTTTCTTCTTCTTCTCCTTCTTTTTCTCCTTCTTCTGCCTTGGGGGGGGGGGGAATCCCCCCGTGGATCTGCCACTGAGTACGCTACAGTGTAGGCTACACTTCGTAAGTTCAAATTGAACGAAGAAGGAAGGGTCGGAATGACAAAAATATAAATTCATACACTAAAAAATAACGAAATAAAAAATAGTTTCTACATAGACATTGTTAACATTGATAACAATCTGTGCGCGGGATGAGAATCCATGTAAAGTAAACCTACCAATTATCAGCCACCTACCAAGTAGCGACCACTCACTTCTAACCTAAAAATAAGCATCTGTTTCAAGTTTTCAAGAGCTGAATAATTAGAAATGATTAATTTGTATTTTGCCATTTCAAAAACATATGAAGTTTGAGAATATATGAGAAATTGCTGATTTATAACCTTGTACTTTTTGGAAGTCGGTTAAATAAAGCAGGCTGTGTATAGCCCTGAAGGGAGAAAACTCAGAGGAAAGAGCCAGCTCTGAACTGCTTCCATCCACCCCTCCTGCAACAGACTTTTACAAGAGTAATATAATATAACGTAATGCAATATAATATATTAGGCTGTAATTTCTCCGCGCACTTGAAATTTTGCCGTTTTCTCAAGAATTCTGTTATTAAAAGGTGGCCCGTTACCAGGACATTGGGTGGCCGATATTAGGAAGGTTCAATAGGAAGGAAAAATAAATATCAATCAAATATTAATAGAATAAATATAACATAATATAAATGAAATAATATTCTTAATAATAATAATTATAATAATAATAATAATAAAATATAAATAGATATATGGCCGTACAAGCAAAAAAAAAAATAAATAAATAAAAAAAATATATATATATATATATAAATGATATGAAATAAAAATATAAATAACAGAAACATGCGGCTAGTTTTAAAATGGAGGCTCATTTTTGATAGGTGACGGCAGATAGAAGTCTAGAACTAGAACACTGTTTTTGATACCAAAAATTGTGAAGTTACAAAAGTTGGGTAAGCGTCAGTGAAGAAAAAATGATGATGGTCATGTTTTAGGACAGAATGTTCTTGAAGCACATTAGGTAAAGATTTCGCCATCGCTGTTCCAGAAATTAGCCACCATAATTTTTTCAGTATTTGCTCTTGCCTAAATTTTGTACACAAAACTCAGTCAATTGAAGTGTTAAAACAGCTCTAAAATTCTCGCAGTTACTGCTTTAGTTTTTGTTGCCGCACAGTGTTGCCATATTTGTTATGCAAAGGCAAAGAGGCGCATGCTTATTTTAAAAAACAAGTCGCATGTTCAATTTCTCAAGTTTGTTTGTTTCTCATCAATTTGTTTCGTCGAAGGCCTTATAACTCGAATGCACCTTGTAGGTTGAATTTAGTTGAACAAAAAGTAAAAGTAATTTATTAATTTTGAATTCCTCAAGTGCCTTCAATTATACTGAAGACTTCCGCAATAGCGGATATTGTCAAAAGCATTGAATACCTGATGGAAATCGATGACTGCTACTGCACAAGAATATTTAGTCACCGCCCGGAATCGAACCACGGACCGCCTAAATACCGGTTAGTCGTCTTAAACACTAGATTGCAGTGACTAGCATCTAGTGACTAGCATCGGTGACTAGTACAGCAGAGTTCATTGTAGACTTGGCCACATCGACTCGTATATCACAAGTTGGATTTGACAATTTCCATCAGTTATTCAATGCTGTTGTCAATATCCGCCATTGCGGAAGTCTAGCGGCACTAGTGTAATTGACAGCACTTCGAGGAATTCGAAATTGATAAATTATGTTCTGTATATTTGGCAGTTTTCAAAATTGTCAGTTCCTTCAAATTCAAATTAAAAGTAAGTTAATTCACATTCAAATTCATTTATTTGCCTTATGCACAAAAAACATTTACAATGAAGCATGAAGTTATTCATCTACAATAAACATCATAACACAGTACAGTATACGAAACAAAAATCACGAATGTGATTCTTAAACAGCCACTCGTTTCTAATTCGAGGATTCAATTGTTTGCTGAAATAGGTCGAATGTAGTCGAACTACCCTAAATCATTTGCACACTGATTGTGGAGGTGGTTGGTTGTCATGAGATGCGGGCGGGCGCGTTGAACCGAAGATGACTTGTACAATAATGTTGGCCGCGCCAGTGTAATTTATCAAGGCGCTCATTGTTGCTTTTAAACAAAGCGGCTGCCGTTGAAAATCGCTGCCACCAAACGCTGCTGCTATCTAGCGGGAGATGAACGCCGCGTGGCAAGATAGCGTCGTCGTCGTCGAGCGTTTTGTGCGCGCGTGTAGCCGTCGTCTAGCGAAACGTTGACTAATGATCGTGCTCGGACACGGCTGAGGGCTTTAATTTGGAGCAGATTGAGGACCAAGATCATTAATTCAGTAAACGGTGCTGTGATAAATGTACCTTACTTGGCTCAATCAACCAACACTCAACAGCGTCGCTTTATTTGGGTCAATTTGCTTGATCGCACCACCTCACAACACGCTCCTGATAGGTGGTGGGAGGGGGTTGTGGTGATCTAGCAACCGTCAGGGTCCCCAGGGAGCAAGCAGGGAGCAGGGGCCCCCCTTAACCATTAACCTCCAAGGTACAGTGGCAAAGCCGAGCCTGTCAGCACCCAAGCAATCTGCTGAGATTGGTTTCTAATCGATCTAACACTGAAATTCATTTGTTCAAGAAAGGATCACTGCAGCGAGGGTAACAGTAGCCTAGTGCATATCTATCAAATAGTTTTTTGGGAGTTGCTTGGCGAATGGGTTTTAAATATTGGTATAATCGAGATTTGCCGAGATCGAGAATCGAAATCTTCTGAATTGTCTTATACTCCTTAACCGGAGTCTCCAAGACGTATGTACAAAACAATTTACCATGCGATTTTGTACTATTTGAGATGTAATGAACTGGACGTATACTGTCCAATAATTACCATACAGTATCAATTAGTTGGGGTGAGGCTTAATTTTGATGTGAAAAGAACTCTGGTACACTATAATTATTTATGTATTGAGAGCGTGAAGCGCGACTTCTAAGTAATTTTGCGAGAGCGATAAAGAAGCTTCACGCGCGAATTGCATACAATATTTTTCCTAAAACTGCAGTTCTGGATTCCAACACAATAAAAGCTTGTTAGTTTGTAACATCACAGACCGTGCGCGGATTTGGTTAGCTTACGCTATTTTTGAGGTTATGTGAATTTCACGGATTCCGTGATCCACCAATGAGAAGGCATCAAAATCAAAACAGAAGCGTAAAGAAAACAGCTGGCGAGCGTAAAGTACTTTACCGTTTGCTGAGCAGTAAAGAGGCATCTTACAATTAGTTTTCAGTACGTAAATAACTACTTTTCGAGCAGTTGTAGGAAAAATGTTTTTCCTACAACTGCAGTTCTGGATTCCAACACAATAAAAGCTTGTTAGTTTGTAACATCACAGACCGTGCGCGGATTTGGTTAGCTTACGCTATTTTTGAGGTTATGTGAATTTCACGGATTCCGTGATCCACCAATGAGAAGGCATCAAAATCAAAACAGAAGCGTAAAGAAAACAGCTGGCGAGCGTAAAGTACTTTACCGTTTGCTGAGCAGTAAAGAGGCATCTTACAATTAGTTTTCAGTACGTAAAGAACTACTTTTCGAGCAGTTGTAGGAAAAATGTTTTTCCTACAACTGCAGTTCTGGATTCCAACACAATAAAAGCTTGTCGCTTGTAATATCACAGACCGTGCACGGATTTGGTTAGCATGCGCCATTGTTGAGGTTATGAGAATTTCACGGATTCCGTGATCTACCAATGAGAAGACATTAAAATCAAAACAGAAGCGTAAACAAAACAGCTGGCGAGCGTAAAGTACTTTACCGCTCGTAGAGCAGTAAAGAGGTATTTTACAATTAGTTTTCAGTACGTAAAGAACTACTTTACGAGCAGTTGTAGGAAAAAAACATTATCAACTAAATATTTTTTCAACTGTTTTTTAAATACAGACGAACCTCCAAATAACGAAATCCTCTACATAACGAATTTTTACCTTGTCCCATGACATTTTAGAATTTTTACTGCTTATTTACCTCTATGTAACGAATTTCGGACCTCTTAACAACGAAGTTTACTCTTCACTTCAACTCACGAAATGTAGTGTGTATAGGAAGCCCACAATGTCATTTTCAAGGAATTGTTTATTTTCAGCAGGAAGGTCAATAAAACAAAAAATTGAGAGATTCAGGTAGGTGGAAGATAGGGTAGACAGTTAGTTGAGGTTGAAACACATGTCGGAAATTGAATGCAGGTTGCTAAAAATAGAATTTTAAGAACTCGTCATTATGATGGACTTTCCCATCCTTCCACCATTTGCCTTTGTCACACATTTCAATTCTTAAAACTCGGCATTTATAGTAAAACATTGAAAACTAGAAAATTTTTAAAAGTTCCTATTCGAATTTATTTACAGAATTATGTTGTGTTTTATCTAATAGTTTCTTGTGTAAAAAGTATTGAAATAAATTTAGTAAAGGCAGTTGAAAAATTTTGCTACTGAGTATACTTCGATTAAATTCCACTACGTTCAAGTCGTGCTTCCTGGAAATGAATTGGTGAGTGTCTTCATTTAATTATAAGATCTGTAAGATGGGGTGGCAGTATTTTTGACACAACCTCTTAATAACGAATACCTCTCTACAGCGAATTTTTTCCCAGGAAAATTGACTTCGTTATACAGAGGTTCAACTGTATTTCTATATTTTCAAGACTCTTTAAAAACTGCGGTAGCTTGTTGTAGAGTTTCCTGCCAATATAACTAGGTTTTGTTTGAATAAGCTACAATTGCTTATTCAGTAGGCCTCCAGCCGAGTCTGAGGAAACATTTTAACAATGCGAAATGGTCATCACACGAATAAGTAAGTGTTGAATTCACCAGTAAAGTTTATTTTTAATAATTACTTATGTTTTATATGAAGACTGAAAGTAGTTACATTGTTCTTGTTTGTGTTTATTAAATTTGTATTTTTAATTTTATGAAATTAATTTTAATTTTAGTATCAACTTTTAGTTGTAAATTTAACGACTTGCAGTCAGTTTTAAATTGTGAATATATAAAAAATGTACTCACACATGGCCGAACGTTTCCAAGTTGTTTTCGAGTTGACCGTTCGACCACGTGTGAGTACATTTTTTATAGAGTATATTTTGTATAGGCCTACTGTATTCACAATCTAAAACTGATTGCAAGTCGTTAAATTTACAACAAAAAGTTAATATTAACAATGAAGATTGTTATGGAACAAGAAATCCTAGAATTGAATTTTAGTATTTATTTAGGTTTATTTCCTTTTAGAATGAAAGTTCGTTAAAAATTTGATTAACTAGAAATTATCAACGTGTACCAAATCCTAATAATTCCCCATCATTCAGAAAAATTTTCTGACTGGATCCAATGTTATTCAATCATTCCTAATAATCAAGGATTGTCAGGAATTATAAATTTTGAGAATTTTCAGTACCAAGAACTTCTTCCAGTACTTAATGACTCAAATTGTTTGGAAATGGATAATAAATAATAATTTACATTGTCACAGCCACATTTCAACCAGGAAACAATGAGAAACATCGTGACATTAAAAAGCCATTCGGAATCTCAAATAATAATAATAATATCGTGTGACCTGGCTGGCTCAGGTCTGGTGTCAGAGTTATCAGGTCGCACCTGAATAAGTTCAGGGCCTCTGACGTGACTTAACGACTGTTTTAGGCAGCCGGGACCGACAGCTTAACGTGTCCTCCGAAACACGGGAGTGGCCCGAGGTAAAAACTTTCGGTCAGAACTGGGATCGAACCCGGGACCTTTGGGCTAGCAAACCAGCACTTAACCCACTCGGCTACGGCCACTCCGTTCGGAATCTCAATCATACTAAAACTTAAATACATGCAGAGTTGCAGAGCAGCTTTATGTATTACTCTTAATCCAACTAGAACTGAAATACAGACTAATTCTACTGGCCAATAGAAGTATGGGAGTCTCTAATAGACTGACCGCTTAGCCAATCACATAGCTTCAACGTAGCGATGGTCAGCCTATCAGAGGCGTCCATTGCATCAGCCAATATCCAATCAGTCCGTATAGAGTATATTTCGTAGTTCTGGTAGATTTTGATTAAGATTGGTGTGATTTCCGACGTTATAGTACGAACAATTATTTCTCTTTCATAAAAAACTCGTTTTTCGCAATAAATATGATTGTATCAATATCAAGCTTTCTATTGTATTGATATCTAACAAATATCATTAATACGAGGGAGGTTAGTAAATGAGTCATTTAATCATGTTTGTTAAAATTATTTTGGCTTACTGTGAGAAATAACCAGATAAATTTATTTCTACGTTTTCATCCTTTATCGTTTTTTAATTCTTTTGGTTTATTGTGAAAAATAATCAGCTAAATTTTTATTCTTTACAACTTTTTTCAATATTCTCATCGACTTGATTCAATTTAATATCAAAACCGACACTGTATTTCAATTTAAAATATTGTCTACTCACTTATATTCGAGATACTGGAGGGATGCATTTTACTTCTGAAAAGAAGCTTCATCAGCCTCTTTTTAGAAGTGAAATGCATCCCTCCAGTATCTCCAATATGAGTGAATAAAGACAATATATTAAATTGAAATACAGTGTCGGTTTTGCTAATATCAATTGTTCATCAAGTATTTCTTCATGGAAAACATCACAGACTTCTCACTTGATCCTTTTCCGTTGACCATAGAAAATCATCTGTTTTCTTTCTTTTTTCAAATCATTGTCACACTGTTTCTCATCTCATTCATTCTCTATCTGTCTTTTCCCCCCCCAAATTATCCTCAGTCTTTCTCCATCTCTTTTATCCTCATTATCTCTTATTCCCTCCCTCTATCAATCGATCTCTCTTAACACAATTTTTTCTCTTTCACACTCTCTCCTCACACGCTCTTTCTCTTTTCTCACACTCTCTTTCTCTCCCTTCATTCTCCCACACGCTCAATCACTCGCACTCTCTCTGTTTCTGTTCTATTCTTTACCATTCCGTTTTCTATCTCACTCTCTACTTTCAACCTCATAATCCGCGTTGCAGCCAACAATTCGATTCGCAGTGCTGCGGCTTCACTCCCCTTCCCCTCCCTCCATCATCCGGATACCGTGTCAGACAAGACAAGAGACATTCACCCAGTGCACCCAGCAGCACAGGCTTTGATGTATTTATTTCGCCGCCATATTGACAAGCCGTGAACCATTAATCAGAGCTCCAAAATTCTGTGTGCGATATTTATTTTCCTTCCCTATATAGCTGCGTAATGGAAAGACACTCTAGTAATTCCATAGAATAGGGTGTTAAAGCGATCCAGTGATTGTCAGCCCTCAAATGCAACAATTTCATAAAAATTATTAATTTTTGAGGATTATTTTTTTTGGTTACAAAAATTCTTCAATTGAATATTCACTGAAGCCATGGGTGATTATGATTTATCCATTATCTCTCATTTTTGAAATTATTCACTAGAACTTGCAAGTTAAGTTGAACATTGTTATTGGTTATTTAATACATTTTTGCAGAATTGAGAAATATAGTAATAAAATTGACAAGATAAAATTGAATAGTATCATCATTAAAACAAATTTAACATACTTCTAAATAAATGAATAGAAAAAATTGGAAAATATAGACTATTGATAAAACTATTCATTTTTGTAGGAATATCTATTTCTATCTGTAAACAATACTATTTATTTCCATTAAATCTGAAATCTTCCAACATAAATAATGATTAATTATTAACAAATTGAGGATTAATCGTTAATTAATTTATCTGTAACAGAGCGCCTCCGGACACATGAACCATGAACTATGTTACTCTTATTTTGAGTTGTTTAAGCATAATCCGTTCTTCCTAAAATACGCAGTATAATTTGACTTATTTTATATCAGTGGACAAGTTTAACTTACGCTGAAGTCAATCAAATTATATATATAATTAGAAATATATGGTATACGATAAATAAGTACGGTACTCTAAATAGTTTTTTATAATGTATCATTGTACTGTCATGTCATGTTTTGCATTCTTTTGTATTTTGGTTTGGTTGAAATATTATTACTGTAGTAATCATAGGTTGGAGCGATCGAGCTCCAATAACCATAGGTTTGAGTCAAGAGAGAGGGGGGGGGGGCGTTTCTAGACCCCCTTTTATTGGTGATGACTCATGCACTAGATAGAATTCACTTCGACCCATAATGTGCGTTAAAATTGAAGGTTTTATGGATTTATATCTAGTAACGCTCAAGTTACGGTTTTACAAAGGTTATTTTTAACACTTTCCCCGAGGGAGGATTCCCGAACGTCCCTTCGTATAAGGAAGTCGTATATTTCGCCAAAATTGAGGCTCATACCTATTATACTACTATTGTAAAGGGTTCAATCTAGGTAAAGATATAATCAAGGATAGTCTTACCAGGACCTGTCACTCAGTTCGTACTGTATCTGAATTTGATTTATTCCTATTTTGTTAAATACATTCACATGATAATATACTTATTACAGTATTATAAGTGGTGAGGGTTATATAGAAATTATTGGTTGAATTCACAGAAAACAAGTCATGAAGTGTTCTAGGTATCAATAATTAATATTATTTTAGTAAAAAAGAGTTTATCAAATTTAGAGTTGAACAAATTTTTCAAAATTACATGTTGATGGGGTAGAGGGGGGATGTAATGTAGCCAAGAATCAAGGATAGTACCTAACTTATAAAAAAATATCATCAATGGTGGAGGCCCCCTCCTTACGCCTACCATACGCGTATGGTAGTAATGAAAGACAAATTTTCATGAGACTATACTTCTGACATACTAAGTCACTTCGTGAAATTCAGTTGCTTAGGTTGCAGTAGCTCTTGTTGGTTCTCATTATTTTTGTTAAATTTAATTTTGGTTGCTGGCTTTTTATTTATCTGCTTGATTCCTTTAAATACCAATGCCCATTGCGGTTGAAAGAAAGACTTTCGGAAACTTGACGTTCGATAAGCAAGCTTTAAGTTTTTTTTCTCGGAGTATGAAGCTCACATAGGTTTGAGAACTGTGCGTGGATAATGGATTGATGAGCTGGACCTACAGTTTTAGGTTGGTTCCGAACCACCGGTTGAAGTCTTACACCTCATAGAAACTTCAGTTCTCCTTTGTCATCAGGACTCCCTCTTTTTACACCTCATAGAAACTTCAGTTCTCCTTTGCCATCAGCACTCCCTCTTTTTTCAAAATGATTGTTTTTGGGGGAAGAATTGTCTAGGGATTGTGTACCCTTATTTCTTGCGAATCTGGGAAAGTAAAAGTAAAAGAAGTAATGGGAGAATTTGATGATTAAGAACAAGACAAAGAATGGGAGGAGTAGCAAGAACTAGAACAGCCAAGTGACAAATGATTGTGAGATCTAGCGAATCCCACCAACCCCACCTTTCTTACAAACTGTCTCTTTTCCTCAAATCGTAACACACTTTCTTCTTCTCATCACTTTTTCTCTTATTTTCTTCCACTAACATTTTCCTACTAAGCTTCTACCCTCTTCTCACCATCATCACTTTACACCCTCTTATCCATCTCTATCCTTTACTCTTATTTTTTTTCATCACACTATCATTCTTACAACATATTCTCTTTTTTCTCACTCTTCCTCTCTTTTTTCATTCAGGAAAAAAGAAGAAGGAGAAGGAGAAGATTGATTGATTGATTGTTATAATGACACTTTGCTAGGTCTTGAAAGACCTATGGCAAACATCAAAATCAATTACATTTTGCATAAATAATAATACAATAAAAATTAAATATTATAGAAGAGAAAGAGAAATTTTTTTTAGAGAATAAATAAGAAAAAACAAGCAACTAGAGTAGTAGTATGAGTATCAACTGCTCATTATGAAATACTAGCCTAAAATTATTTCTAATAATTAATTAATATATTTTGTATAAAAAATGATAATAAATGAAAAAGCTTTTTAAAGCACAACCACCTCCTTCTTTTTCATCACATAATCACTCTTACAACACATTCTCTTTTTTCTTAATTGTACTCTCTTTTTTCATTCAGGAAAAAAAGATGGAGGAGGAGGAGGAGGAGAGGGAGAAAGAGGAGAAGGAGGAGAAGGAGGAGGAGGAGGAGGAGGAGGAGGAGGAGGAGGAGGAGACGAAGAAGAAGAACATTGTCACAGTCCCACATGGGGTTTCAAATTAATTGTTACTAGGCTGTTTGTATGGATACTGATTGTATGCATATTGATGTAAAAAATATTTAAAAAAATTCTTTCTTCACCAAAAAAATAAAAATAAAAATAGAATCGGAGTGCTGTGAGCTATAACGTTGTTGTTTTCGATGATGATGATGATGATGATGATAATAATTCTACACGATGGTGATTTGAATTATCTCTGTTACACCAAGCAGGGACCGCGCATGCATAATGTCTGGGGAGGGGAGTAGGGATGATAATACTGATGGGCCCATTAAGATAGGAGAGATATTTAAATCCAGCTGGAACTCAGAAATGTGCTCAGTGTGTCCTAATCCTTATCACAGTGTTGTTATGTGCTCCATTTCCCTCTCACCCTTCCCCCATCATAAATTGGGTGAATTCATCAAGTATTGTAAGTTGAATAGATTTTTTTTCGTTTTTATTCAGAAACATACTTGCATGACCTTCAAAATATCAGAACATTATTTCTATTCTTCTCGTTCTCGGTTTTGAAGGATAGCCCACTGTTCCAAACCAATAATCTATTGCTTCATGTCTGTCTTATCAGACTGGTCTTCCTGCTTTGATATTTTTTGTTAGAATTCCAATGCTGGAAACTACAGGCTTATGACAAGCAGACTAGAACTAAAATTACTGTGTTTATTTAAATTATATAGTTTAGTACTACTCTTCAAAATAACTGACTGTCAGACAATGAGTTACGAAGTTATCAAGTCTTGAAGATAATAACTTTGAACTGTAGACTAAGCCTAAAAGTTATTAGTCTTGTTACTAATAAACTTGGATTATAGTTCCGAATTGTCAGACTTGTTGCTAATAAAAGTATAAAAGTTATTAGTACTGTATCTAATAAATAATGATAGTTTCTTTGAAAACAATATCAGATAAACACAAATTACTTAAAATTATTCGTAGTTTTCATTGTTTTACAGGCTTATGACAAGCAGACTAGAACTAAAATGATTGTTTTTATTTAAATGTTATTGAGTAAGTAGCATCCATAACTAAAATATAATATTTATCAGATAATATTGAATGATAAATTCAAAGTTTGAAACTCAGGTCTCGGAAGAGTTCGGGAGGATAAAAAATATTATAGAATTCTCATCATTTATTGATCGTCATAATTCACTTTATGGTAGGTAATTTCACTGAACCGCATTTTTTATCTACTTCAACTCTTGTAATGCAATTAAATCAATAATCATTGACGAATTATTTAAGTTATAGAAATAATTAAACCCAGGGTTAATGCTGAAGATCCATCTTGTTTCCACAAATACATAATAAAACTTTAAAAAACACTTCTAAGTGGAAATTGTGGCTCACGTTATGGCGTGACGGCCGTTTTACTCTGTTTGCCCAGGGTGTTTACTCACTCTTTACCTCATAAGGCGTTGTATTAATGCCTTAATAATTAATTCATTACACCTAATGCAAGATGACTTTACGTGACTTGACCGTTGATGTAACTACTTGGTGCCTCACTCCTTGATTGCATAGTCGCCCTTCACTCCAAAAACAAGGCATATAAAGTCAAACTGGTGTCCCTTAGGCTCATAAAAGCCTGAACAGCACCTCACGTACAACTGAATCCGTGGCTCTTTTCAGGAAAGACAATATCCATTGAATTGGCGGACTAAGGGACCTTCCTGGGGCTCTGTAACCCATGTGTCCTTCCCTACACACATACAGTGTGTCATGACATTATTTATGTTAATGGCCTCCCAGCTCACACAACTAAAGCGCCAACGCGCACTCACGCACGCACACACACACATACACACACTCACCGCCTATCCCTAGTTATATACTGATGATGATGTTGATGATGATTTCACTTGGCCGAAACTGTTCAGTAGTAGTAACTGCTCAGTTGAATCCATAGTTGACTAGAAGTCTGTACGTTTACAAAGGACTGCCATTATTTCTATTTAACGCTTAGTTTTCTGTTGATTAATCTGAATAGGACTATTATTTAGGAGTTTTAAACTTCGGTCAATATCTACCTTCCTTAGAAGATACAATTTTTCCAGGTGTTAAATCTTCTTTTATTCGCCTTTCTGGTACTGTAGTGTGAGGATTATTACTAGGGGAAAGTATATTGGAATGGTGTTTTCTTTGTGGTGGTGAGGGGAGGGTGCTAACTTGAATTATCAGATATTTTTTGTTGTTGCTATATATTAGCCTGATTGATTCAGATTAGTCCTGTCTAAAATTATCAAATGATCTAAATTAGATCTTTGTCAATTGAATGAAGAATTGATCTGAATCAATTTCAATAAAAATGTGCATTTTCCAAGCTTGTGATTTTTCCCTCAAAGTTGTAGACTCTAACGTAATGATTTAGAATGAACGTAAATTATTTTTGTAGGGGGGGGGGGGGGGTTCAATAGAATGGTTTGAAATTTTGAAACGTCAAGTGAGCTGAAAATGTGCGCGTAAAACTACGCAGATGATTGATCAAAGTAAAGGAACTGTACAGTAAGTAGCCTATCACCTTTCAAATTTATTATTGTTATTCACTAATAACCTAATTTAAGGATAATATATTTTTATAAAATCAAGAATTATTAATTGCTAACCACCTATAAATATGAGTAGTCTTTTCATAAAGTTTATGTAGAATTTTTGTTAGCCAATATAAAAAACCTTCTCTTATCTTACTGCACAAGTTGCTTGTATCTTCAGATTGTAACCTAACATTTAAAATTTTTTATATGCTTAATCACACTTTTTTCATAGCTTACTCTGGAATAAAACTCAAGAAACAGAGCTGGAGAGCTGATGCTAATATATTTCTTCTAAATACTAATTTTACAAGTTAGACTACATAATGACTACTTATATAACTACTAACTTATTGTAATCAAAAATTTGTTTTTTTTCAGATTTTTATAATAGCCAAGACTCCGTTAGTAATTTATTAAGAATTGAAAGTTTAACTCACTTTTCTCTCTCATACAGTATTTTCGAGAGCTTCAATAATAGGCTATTTTCAATTATTTTTTAATCTAGATGCGGGAGTTTGGACATTTTGAGTATAATCTGTCAAGGATTTTAACGTTATGGTTATTTTTTCCTGCAATTGGAAAAAAATTAAAAAAGATTTCTGTCTTCAAAAGTGATAAGAATTATCAGATAAAAATCCCTCTTTCTCTGCAGCTTTACTTTCTAAACACTTCGAGAGTAGTCTATTATATTCGAATTGAAAATTATCTCACCTGAAATTATTGGATTAAATTGTTTGATCAAATTATTTTATTCATCCTCAAGTAAAATAAATATATTGTAAAATTCTCAATTCATTTGAAAAGTATTTCTGCTTTCATTCAATGACTAGCTATTATAGATTGCGAATTTTAGTGAATATTGAATTGAAAATGCTATATTTTGTTGAATATTTTTTGTGATAATTAATCATTAATGTGATAAGATACCAATAATCATTGGTGTGAACTCATGCATAGTGGCCCTGCCGCTCTGCCTTCTTGAGGGGTATTTCAACTCTGGATTAGGCTCTATTTCTTCATTTATTGACCTTGTAGATACTGTTTGTTGTATTGAATGTGGAGCAATATCATTGATATGAAAATGAAAAAGATGTCGCCATTTTGGGTAATGTAATCGACCCGTACTCTCTACGGGCAGCTGGACTTGCGCAGTGTGAGATGCGCAGTAGGATTTTGTGCCAGGAAGAAGCAAGCCGAGTCACCCCTGCCTCACGTGAGGCTGACGGCTCTCACCTCATTCATACGACAACAAAGGGCCTTTTACGTGAAAAGGTACCGAAAGGTTTTCCGACCGAAAGATTCAGTTTCTCTTTCGAATTTTATGACCCGTGGTAGTTACCCAGCACATGAAGAAAGCGCCACCAAGAAATAGGCAGGCTTTGAATTTTTGAAAAGGTGCGGAAGTTACATTTTACACCGCAATCGATATTTTTCTCACCTCTCTTGAATTGTTTCTCTTTGAAATGAGAGAGAATTCTCTCATAAATCGTTTCCCTTTTAAAAGAGAATTCTCTCATAAATCGTTTCCCTTTTAAAAGAGAATTCTCTCAATATTCGTTCGTCTTGAACTCGTTGATATCTATTTAATTTGATAATTTTGAAACAAAAAACGCTCTTTATCAACCTAACTGTTTACCATTTAATTTGTGGGAAAATTATGCAAAACTCTCCCATTTTGGACTTTATTATCGGAGTATTCTTATAATATTTTATCTGTTTGTCACGAATTCATTCTACGTTCTAATCTTTATATTAAGAAAAAGTAGTGTGTGTGTGTGTTTTTTGTCTTATGCATTTACGAAAACGGCAGAGATTTGGAACACTAAATTTGGGATAAATAGCTTCCTCTAAACTTGATTCAGTGCACCTCGAAGCCTGACATTTTGTTTTCCTTTCAGTCTTTTCAAAATCAATCTTTAAATTTTACTTATGGGTACTATTACCAGTGGCGGATCCAGAAAAATGAAAGCTTTTGAATCTTTCAGTTGAATAAAAAATAGCTTTACTAGTGCTTTAAACCGTATCAGCGATAAAATTAATTTCAATTTAAAGTATATTGGAAAATTATGGCTGAATCTGGTGTGTTCAGCAGTTTGTCAAGGAGAATAGTATTATTCCGGTATTACGGTCATATTATTTAATTTTTAAGAATAAAATCAATGTGGGAGCTTCAATTAGTTACAAAGTTTTTATCTGACGATTAGTTTTCTTCTTATAGAAATATGGGATCTGAAGTTACTCCCCCAGAAAAATTTTGTATAATCTCTTGGAAATCAGTTAAAATGCTTTTAGATCCATATTATATATAATTAAACCCAATGCAAGGGTTGTATCTGGAATTTTTTTTCCACGATATAACCTATAGTTGGTGATCACTGGTTTGCCGACCACTGTGATTATATGTTAAAAAAAACATTGGTTGATATGTTAATGTAGTTCCTCACTACTTTTCATTAAAAGAAAGTTGGTGCTGTCGTGATTCAATTACTGCAATTCTATGTTGCACTACTTTTTCTATTCAGCAAATTCAAAAATCTAAACACAGAGTTGATTTGTTTCAGGCATAGTAAATGTAACTAAGCCATTATACAGTATTAAAACATTAACGGATTTCATACAATTGAAGACTTAGTAGTGGAATTAGGTAGTTCTTGGTAAAGAATATTTTACGAGCTTCAAACTGAATATATTGGTAAAAAATTTACACTAATCCAAAAAAACGTAAATCCGCCACTGACTATTACTGTATTAAAATGTGTTTAGATGCAGGGAGCTCATAGAACAAAGATGTATCATGCTGATGCATGATACATCACTATGATGCAGAAAGTTTCGTTACAAGCCAAAGAAAAACATTTGTATCATTGTACCAATGATAAAAATTTGTACCAATGATTTGTACCAAAGAAAAACATTTGATGTAAAAACATCAAGTATCAATATTGCAGCTCCCAATTCCTTTTCAGGATTGTATTGACACTGGCGGTTGATATCCATGTATCACATATTTAATTTAAACATCCCGTATGTATATGTCATTCTTGAGGATTTCACAAAAGCGGTAATGATTAGAAACACCAAATTTGGCACAATGCTTCCTCTAAACTCAATTAATGCACCTTCAAGCCCGATTTAAATTCTCTATTTAAATTTTTCAAAAATAAATGTTGAAGTTCCAGTATTTTTGTAAAATGTGTTAGATGCAGAAAACTTCCAGAGCACCTGATAACATGATGCATCACTATGGTGCATGCATATACATGATGCGTCGATATGTCAAAAGCCAAAGCAACAGATCAGTTCTGTATCAATATTGCAGCGTCTAATTACCCAGCGTCATGGGAGCTTAATTATTGTGTGTATAGTAGAGCTGCAAAGTTGCTAAAAATGTAGTTTACTTAAAAAACACAAAAAATCGAAGTCATCAGTAAAAAAACTAAAGAAAGTTCATTTATGAACTTTTGTTTTTAAACAGATGAACTGTATAGTATTTCACAAACCCTTCCCAATTTCGTAATTGTGTGATCACTACCATAAATTATCTAGCAGAAAAGAAAACCTCCAAACTGGATTCCCGGCAAGACCGGCTAAAATTCTAGTACTTCAATAATAATAGAGACATCTCACACACATAGACACTGAAGCAATAAAGATGAAAAATATAAATGCACAGCATTTTGAGAGGAAAGGTCAATATAATGTTTGAAGTTGAAAATTCTCTCCAAGTATGGTTACGAATGTACTGGGAATATTTGTTCATGTAAGAAAGAAAATAATCAATTTTGTTACGAAACGCAGCATGCAATGTTATAGAAACAGTGTCAATTGAATGAAAACGAACCAAACTCAAATACAATAACTGTGCATCAATAAATAATATTATAGCATAGCTTAATCAATACAAACAACTTGTTATCGAGAATTCTCTTGAACATAGAAAACAGATTATTGAAGTATGTGGTAGGCCAATTGGATAATATAAATTGAAATATCATTGAACTTTACTAAATGAACTAAAAAATGTTTTTTCACTGAAGTAGGGTATATAGATGTATATATTGATGGTGGAAATAATGGCGGATCAATTCCCGGTAGTGATTTTGGATGATAAAATTCATCGAATTTTCACATTTCTATTTGAAGCTGTTGTATATTCGTATTAAGAAAGTCTTCAATGCATTTGATAGAATTAAATTGATATTTCGAAATTTATTTCAATTTGAATAAGATGTGTTATACAGTGAAGTGGTAAATGAACTACCTGCTACCTCGATGGTTACAGGTTTGAATCCCGTTCTAGGCCTTGTATTTTTTAATCATCATCCACGCCTAAGCTCATATAGGAATCATCCACAATAATAATAAAAACATCAGGTATTTCGGTAGAATAATTCCCTAAGCAAGAATAAGACCAGCAGATTCAAGCTCATACATTTTAAACTCTGATACATTTATTGGATTCAAGCATAGACGAACCATCAACCTAACCTTATCTAACTTAACCTAACCTTGCTCCCTAATCTATGATTCAAACCAATGTTGTTCATAATTATACAAACCATTTGTTTAAACTCATTCATAACATCATTCACCTTATTACTGACGCTCAAGGCCCAGGCTCATGTGGTCTTCGTCAGAGAAGGAAAAACTATCTTGATTACTAAAACTCCTAAACTCCTATGAACAAAAACAAAGAGGCTATTTTATACTTCTATAAGAATCTCCAAAGAAGAAGGAGAATGGAAATGATAAGCTTTTCGAAAATAGACGAGTACTGATCTGTCCTGGTGGTGAATCGGCCCATTCGCATAGGACCGGTTCTGGGATTGACCTTGGCCATGCTCTTGTCTACAGATAATGCTAGTCATAAATCAAAGTGCTACCCTCTTGTTTACCAGCTGTTGTTCGCAAGGAGCCGTTCCACGCCGAGAAAAAAGCTGCTAGAAGCTGCGTGGTGGCCCACTTTCGAAAGAATTTCAATGCCTTGAGCACCTAATTCGATCAATGAACTTGTACAGAGAATACAGTAAGTATAAGTTCTGATTAAAAACATATCTTTTGATGGGAATGGTGCTCAGTTTTACTCCTGATTCAAAAGTCAAATGTTACTTATTAAAAATAAAAAATAAAATAAAACAATAAAGAAACCGACTTCAATGAAGTGATACTTAAACATTAAATCTTTCAAGTAAAGCGCTAGGGTAGTACAAACGGACGGAGAACGGCATGGTTTCAATAAGGCCTCGTCGGATCCTTAATAAAATACGGGTTTGAATATTAATTGTTCCATCACGAACTGCGATGTTAACATAACTTTTCATATTAGTATTAAATTGAAGATTGAAGTGCGTTTTAGAATTACTTAAATTAGACCTATATTAGTTAAAATTGTTCAGAATGAATTAAAAATAATTCAAAAGGAGTTTCTATAGCCTATAGTAAGTTTTGAAAATTTTCATAAATATAACAAAATCAACGTTTCCATAAAAAATAGCACATTTAAGTCGTTAAGCTGAAACAAAGTCAATGGAATACAACTCACACAATTTACGAAGCAGCTTTCAACAATTTACGAAATTTTGTATCAACGAAGTCTTGATAAAGGTAAAATTATGATTTCAAAATTTGTAGCAGATGAGGGCGGAAATTTAATATGTAACTCTCTGTACACTAGGGCTTAAACATTGAAAGTATAATTTAAAATAATAGTGTACTGTTTATTTTGATTTAAAATAAAGGAGTACTGTATTAAATTTTTCCATATTTTTGTATCTCTTTTTTTGTATTTCTTTATGCAACTTTCTCAACATAATCTTCGTAATGCTCATGAAATTAAGACACCTCAGTTATTCTTATCGGATCTGTAGTCCATGTGAAGAAACATATTTCTTTCTATTTTAATTGTATTTCTATTAGTGATTGTAATATGTTGTCTGGAAATAAATTCAATTTAATTCAATTCTTAACGCTGCCATGGCGAGGAAATCTGATCACCATCACCCCAAAGTCCAACATAATCTCTGCTATAGACATGTTTGTCACATGTCGGCCATTCATATGGAGGAGGAGTCTAGGTGTAGATGGGTGGAACAGACTTACTCAGTGCATAGTTCGATGTTGTTACCCTCCTTATTATTAGACAGCAGCATCCGTGCTGCATTAATGGGCCGCTTCCTTTGTCATGCAGTAGACCGAGAGTGCACATGATATTTGGGGGAGGCTTAGTAAGTCTACTCCAATTCCAGCTCTCACATGATGTCTGTCTGTCTGCCAACTCCCAACTATTCTGATGAGGCTGCCGAAAAGGATTTTCTCCCATTACCTCAGGCTTCAATTCTTTCTCTTCAACTATTTATTTTCATCCTCATCCATATGACTCTCCAAGTTACACTTTTTTGGATTACATCATCAATTTGTTTCATATAGAAAGAATACCGTAATGAATCAATTATTTGTCAATCGCATTACAGTTCATTCACCATTTGACTCTCCAAGTTACACTTTTTTGGATTACATCATCAATTTGTTTCATATAGAATGAATACCGTAATGAATCAATTATTTGTCAATCGCATTACAGTTCATTCACCATTTGACTCTCCAAGTTACACTTTTTTGGATTACATCATCAATTTGTTTCATATAGAATGAATACAGTGATGAATCAATTATTTGTCAATCGCATTACAGTCGAAATCGTTTATTGCAATGAAATAGTTATTTATTAATTAATACGTGTTGCAGTAAAACCTTCCATATCCGGACCAATGTGGTGACAGACCAATCCGGTTATGGAAAATCCGAATGTTTCTAGGCCACTACCTGTGAAAGACCTGAAGTAGGTGGTAACGTTTGTTCTTTATATGTATTTATAATATAATATTGGGACTGAAATACTTGTTACATTTGCTTACAAAAGAAAAGGTCGCGATGTCACATATTTACAGTAGGCTACTTCAATGTAGGAGTGTTGCCAGCATTATTTCAGTGATAGAACCCGTAAAAATACTCCAATGTATTTTTACGGGTTCTATCACTGAAATAATGCTCGCAACACTTCGAAGTAACATTCAAACTCTACAGTCTACACAAATTACTTACAACACGCACTAATCAGTAATATCTCACAAGAAAAACAAACAGTTCAATAATGTTTAAATAATAATAAAATGTTTATATCACTGTACAAAAACTAAATACAAACGTAATTACAAACCTGGCTGACTGCACCTCCTGCGGTCACAAGTTCGATCCTCGTTCAGCCGTGGATATTTTTTGTATACATTCACCTCATTACCCACGCACAAGTCTCTAGACTCAAGTGGGCATTATCCGAAAAGAAAAAGATAGTTATATTTTTGATAATGTTGTTTAGAATGATGAGAAAGTAAGCACCCTGCGTTTCCGTCATACTTACCCCTGTGCCAGTGGCGTACCGATGTCTCAAGCGCCCTGGAGCGGAAGTGTCTCACGATGCCCCCCCCCCCCACACCAAAAAAATCGGTTTTACTACTACTAGTAACTACGTCGTATTTGTCAGAGATGCGAATCTCTGATGAATGATTTTTCGCCAGGCCAGATTCTGCTTTTATCAATTTCCAAACATCTTGTTTTGGATTTTTTCACTTTTCTCTAAATTTATTTGCAGTTATTATTCTAGCATTTTGAAAGTCATTCCTATAAAATTGTCTTATATTTTGGAAATAGGATTCAAATGTGAAGTATTTCAGTCCTGTTCTTGTTGATATTAAAACCATTGAACTTCTAGTGGATTTATTTCTCCAGAATAAATTCAAAGTCTTCATTCAATTACTAGAATTTGTTATACCTTTTGTCACCCAATATATTGTCTTGGCTTTGCTACTTTCGACTATTTGCTACCCGACCGTTTTGCATTCTGTCTGTTCGTAACGCATTTACGGCTGAATGCGTGGACCGATTTCTTTTCAATTTGACATGAATGCTCCTTTTAGTAATGCGCAGCGATGCATACGTACGGTTTTTTAAAAATTGTGTTGCATTTTACTCTTTTGGCCTTGATTATAGTAATACATTTTTTGTAAGTAAAAGGCAATTTTCTCTCAAGAACGGTGCGCCCCTCAGAGCCTTGCGCTCTGGAGCGACTGCTCCACTCGCTCCATTATCGTGCCGCCACTGCCCTGTGCTTCTTCCGCGATATTAAAAAAATTGAGATTTTATTATATCGCTTGACAATATACCTCTCAAATAATACTTCCCAAGCAAAATGATTCATTTAAAACTTCGTGATTATTATTGAGGAAGTCTAAATTTGCTACAAAACAAGACCAACATTGTTCATATATGATAAGTACCAAGTGAGATGGAGCAATATGGATTGTTTCAAAAGAATCGTTCATTACATTTATTGCGCAGTAATTAACTACTATTATTACTCTAATTCTTCATTAGCGTACTGCTAAATGTTGAAGAAAATGAAGTATTGTTTGAGAAATAGGAAAATGTTAAAATAAAGAAGAACTGCCACGAGGACAAAGTTTGTCCTACGATATTTTTATTTCTATTACTAAATTTCTTATAGGATACCTTATTACAGTATTATAATCTAGGAATGTATTTATTTAAATTTAGTCCTCTTCAATGCAAAATTCCAGGTCTCAGGGCTCAGACTATACCTCCAGTATTCTATAACCTTCAAATTTGAAAAGAATGAAGAGTCAATATAAAAAGACTGAATCATAATAGTTATTTATGTATTAAGAGCGTGAAGCGCGACTTTATCGCTCGAGCCAAAACATTTACTGCGCGACGCGTAGCGGAGCGCAGTAATTTTGCGAGAGCGATAAAGAAGCTTCACGCGCGAATTGCATACAATATTTTTCCTAAAACTGCAGTTCTGGATTCCAACACAATAAAAGCTTGTAGTTTGTACCATCACAGACCATGCACGGATTTCGCCTTTTTTGAGGTTATGTGAATTTCACGGATTCAGTGATCAACCAATGAGAAGACATCAAAATCAAAACAGAAGCGTAAAGAAAACAGCTGGCGAGCGTAAAGTACTTTACCGCTTGCGGAGCAGTAAAGAGGTATTTTACAATTAGTTTTCAGTACGTAAAGAACTACTTTACGAGCAGTTGTAGGAAAATTATTTTTATCAGCATACTCAAAGTACAATAAATTTTTCCAACAACTGTGAATGACTTTTGAATATTGAAATAGGGCTTTCCGGGTGTCAAAGATTTTCAATCTCATCACTTTCCATTGCATCCTCGCAGAACACTTTCAAACAACAACAGATCCAACTTCTAATTAAATCCAGATAGAGAATGAAGATTTGAAGAAGGGAGAAGGGTTGCCGTCCAAAGATTACTTTCAGACAACTTTTCTTCAAGTGCAGAAGAGCCTATTGACGCTCGACACCATATTGTTGAAAGTTTCAGCCCTCTCGCAGTTTTCCAAGAGGGAAAATGTCAGACTTTCTTAGTTTCCCAGGAAAATTCCCGAATCTTCGCCAGTCCCTTTCACAAGATCTGACAGACCCTTTAGAAAGCGAACTTGCTTCATGATTGTACATTACACTCTATTCTTTCGACGCATTGTGACTTCGCGTCGCTAGATAACATATTACACATCTCTTTGATGTAAACAATCTCGCAACCGTTTTTGTCAATAATAAAACTTGCTCCCAAGTTCTTGTCATTCATTATCATAATAACCCTTTTTCTCCATTTACATTAATACTATTCTCAATAATTTTCAATAATTAATTTATCCAGGTTGAGAACAATATAATGAAAAATAAACAAGCTTCAATCCCGAAACTGCATCTACTGTATTTTGAAAATACATTCCCAAATGTCGGAAACGATGAAATTTCAACTTGAACCAAAAATTGTTGGGTTAGTTTTTAGTCTTTTAACCTATTCTTGAAAATTTGATAGAGTTTTTGTGATAAAGGGCAGAAGAAATGTCATAGCTGGAGAATAGAATACAAGGAGTTTGTACGAAGAGATTGATTGAGACATCCCTTCATAGAGAAAAGTAAAGGCAGTGAGCGACACTGTAAGAGGTTGAAGATTATCACCGGTATCGAATACACCATTAGAATACCGGTACACTTTTTTCATTTTGTAAAAATCAATTGAAAATATATTCTCTTGTGGAATTTAAACTTCTATTCCCACTAATAGTTTTCTACGTTCTACGTATTATATTTAAGGTGACCAGACGTCCCGTTTTTGGGAGTCATGTCCGCGTTGTCCCCACCATCCTTGTCGGAACACCCATTTGTCCCGTTTTGGCAATATTAGTTACTAATATTCTACTTCATGAATAGGTTTATTTATTTATTGATAATTATTTTTGCTCTAATGATCTAAACTCAAGTTCCGATTACAATTAATTGAACCTTAGCTCCAAAATCCCTCGTTATTGAGAGCGGGCTTTCAATATTCTTCGGTCATCTTTGGATGGTGAACATCGATGGCATTAAAAACTTGGGTCTCGTTTTAATATAAGATGAGTGAGAATGACTAAAAAAATTTCTTTGCAAAGACAAGAAATAAAGTTTTTTCCTATTTTCTGACCAATTTTCAACCCCCTCCCCCCACACCGGTCTATACTTCCAGTTGTCCCGTTTTGGCGTTTCAAAAATATGGTCACCTTAATTATATTACAAATTTAATCAATATAAATTATTACACAACATCAGTATTCTTAATTCACAGCTACCTCTTTTGTCGAAAATAACAATAATACTATCTCACTTGTAATAATATTTTGCATAAAACAGAAGGGGAAATTTTTACCACCTTGATGTGCGAAAGGTGCTCACGATGACGAAACTATGGGATGACGTCATTGTAACAGGATGTCATTAATCTTGGCTGGCGATTGCATCCCCCTCCGCATATGGGAGCATTGAGTAGTGCTATAAAATATATCAGAAAGCTCTTTTCCTCCTTCGACTACGAAAACGGTTAGCAATGCAGCTGCTACACAGTTTCGGGTCATGGCTGCACTCTCTCACTCACTCACTCACTCCCGCTCTCTCTCCCTTTCCCTTCTCACTTTTACTTTCTCCAAGTCAATTTTATCTATCCTTTTACTACTCATTGCATAGGGTATTTTATCCTATTTTTCTAAAGGAAATAAAAACCGAACAATTTGACCAATTACGTTTTATCTTTTATCAATACTTATACATTATACATTTTACACAGAAGAAATTAATGTTAGATGACATAATAAGATATTCACTATATCTCGTATTCACCCAGTTTTTTTTTAAACAATAATGCGAAATTATTCATCAATCGGAAAAATTCATTCTGTCGGAGTTGTATTGTTTTATTGTAGCACAGATTGATAGCCAATGATGAATACATGAAAATCGATGAAGTGATAAAATGAAATAATAAATTGAATGGAAGGGCCTAATCCTATACTATCACTACTTGCGACAGTTCACAAGATGTGGAAAAAGGGAGAACTTGATTCACAGGGATATTTCAAAATTTCTATTTCAATTTATTTCAAAAAGATTATATCATGTGGATGCGAAAGGCAAAGCCCAAAACCGCACTGATGTGCGGATACTGGTGTGCTACAAGATTATTTGACACGGAAAAATTAAAATTGAGAAAAAATTGGATGCAGAGATTACTTAATAATTCCAATCTTCAATTTCGCTTTGCACTTTCTCCATTCAAAGAAAATTAATTATATCAGCTTCGTGAGAATAGTTTGTTAGTTTCTAGTTTAGCATTACCGACACAATAGTTTGTAAATCTATACAGCAGATTAATTCAATGGAGTGGATCATAATTTTCTTTTCTTTGTTTAACTTTGGTTGTAGATTAAAAAGGATGAAACATTCTTTAAACAAATGACAAATTATATTAGATTGATTATACATTTGAAGCAAGCTAGATTAGAAGAGTAGTATAGGAAACAAACAACGTTAAGAATAGCAGTGGGTCAAAAATGGAATAATAAGTAGCTGGATCGCCAGGTGCTAACCTTGCATTTCAAGTACTAACTGTTACTAATTTATCTTCATATGGATCTCTCACCGTCACCTGCTTAATGTGGAAACAGTTCAATTCATGAAGAAAGCACAGCCTCTTCGTAAAATTCAGCCTATACCTGTAACGTGTAACGTGTGAAGTCAATAACAGCTATCATGAAAGCTGGACACTTCCATGTTTAAAGTGGAAACATAAGGTAGAATCATTGGTTGAGTTCCTGGGTACTTTACCGGGAACTGGTAAATATGTTACCCGCAAAATGGTGGCGTCTGATTGGTCTACTCAAATTTATAGACGTTAAAAAATTTGAATAGACCAATCAGATGCCACCGGTAACTTTTACCAGTTACCGGTACGGCTCCCAGGAACTCATACGTCAATGAAAGAACAGTAATCATCCGAAATGACGGATCAAGATCGAGAAATTAATGAGAATGGAATAACAAAGATCAAAATATTGAATAAACACTGGAAATAATCAATATGAAATAAATTATTAAAAGATATAAAAATGGAGTGGATTCAGAATGTAAAACAATAAAAAAATAATTGACAGAAACAGAACGAAGTGAGGTCTTCGATTCAAGTCGACCGTTTTGCATTTGTCGGCTAAACACGTGGGTCAAATTCTTTGAAATTTTGCATCGATGTTCCTTTTGGGAATGCGCAGCGATGTAGGCTATGTGTAATGATATTCAAAATTTTGTATTTAAAGGATATTTAAAAACTTTTATTTTTTCGATTTTTCTATAAATCAGAAATTGATAATATACGCTAAACTATCTAGTAAGTTACTGCATTTCCTGGATTTAAATTTTTGTTAGAATGTAGTTTTTGGAATTCATGAGAACAGCTGAAAGGCTTTCTGTGAGTGATCCAGTCACTATTTGCAAGAATAAATAGGTCCAAACTGACATCAGAAATTTGAAAGACAAATATGGTAACTTCTGTGTAACATTTCTGTCACATAACCTTCTGACTGCCCCTCGATTCCACATTGCCACTCTGCAAACGAAATCAGTATCATATTATTAATGCTTTCAGACAGTAGCGTCAGCAAGGCAATGTATTCTGATAAGAAATACAAAGCGAGGCTTAACCTTGGCCGGCTAGGTGCATCGTCCTTGGTGTCGTCGTGTTGAGGGTTTGTTGTTATAGCGTTGATCCACGTAGACAAACGTCAAACGCCGTGCAAGGGCGGAGCAGGGTTACAGTGCGTCGCTGAAAATGAAGGGTAGCGATAACGTCTGGGGTGGGATGTCATGCCGGGGGTTCAGCGAATGTCTGGGGTTTGAGGGGGTTCAGATAGATGAAGAGGAGTGGAAGTCCTGGACAGACTGGGAGGGGATATCTGAGCTGCGCGGGTAGGCTCTATCGACCCGATTCTAGCTCTTCTCCGATTCTAGACGTTTGACACAGAGCCGACATCTTGTTTTTGTTGGGGTTTAGTCGTGTCATAACCGATCTTTCGCGGGTGGAACTCTTTTTCCAATTTTTTTAGGTTAGTGCTGTTGTCAAAACAACTTGACAGCCGGGATATCTGTCCACAACCTGTCGATCATCGACTCCATAGTGTTCTTCACCCGGTTCAAAATCGGTCCTTTTGACCGGGTCACGCGAGCTCACGGGCACTCGCCAACACCGTTCGGTCAAAAAGCTATCGTTGCTGTCATCCCTGTCAGTTGTGGTCACTTATCCATCCCTTTCCGTTGTGCGTTTGCTGATACGACCGCGATTTGATGCCAATACGATTTCGACACAAAGCTAACAACTGTAAAAGCAATGAAATTATTACAACTGCTGAGATTCGGATCAAAAATGATGATGACATTCTGAGCTGGTGCTGATGTTCATCCAGACAAATATACGCAACAAAAATAGGTTGTAAACTTTTCAAGATTTCAATCCTTTATCAAACTTAACAACATTTATCCTATATCAAAATGTTATTGCTTCTCAAATTAATACCATCCTGCAATTTAAAATAATGTCTCATTATCTGATAATAATGTGATGCATATTGAACAACTAAATTTGATTTTTTAGGGCCACCTTCATACAATTATTATCATCCGGCGATTTCAAAAGGTTACTCTTAATCCAGACACTTGATATTATCATGCTTATCTTGAATCAACTGTGTTTTTTACAGCCTCCTTTTTAATTGTTTATTTAATGGAGCTTAATTTATGGGTTCGTTCCTGAAGAAATGAAATACCTCATAAAATAATATTCATACATTATTAACATCTAATTAAACAGCACAGAATCATGCTTCCTTGATTCAAGATATGTCAGTAATTTCTCAATAATTCATCATAATCCTACATTACATTATTACTCTGTGGTTACTTGTACAGTAATTTGTAGTTTTTGTGTTTATGAATCGTTTTATTAAAAAATGAAATAAAGAAATACTTCAGGTGAGGATGTCGTATTTCTAGCTTCTATTTTCATTGGATATTTATGCTTAAATATTTTCAACTTTCTTATATTTATTCATTCCTTCAAATTGTTCTCCTGTTTATTTTGACTTTGTTTTCAAATAGAATCTATTTTCAAATCAAGACTGAGTTTTGCCTTTTGGATCAAATTTGCTTCCATACCTACAATTTTGATTGCATTCACTCTTCTTCTTAAAAATATATTCTTATGTTCATCTTGGCTTCATTTTTACTGTTCAATATCAGTGGATTTAATTGGTGGATTGGCGGATTGGTGGATTTTAATCAGGGGGATTTAATCTTCTTTGATTGGTGACATATCATTCAATAATCGTTTTCATTATTGCAGTATTGTTTCCCAATATATACATTGTGGTGATAAGGATGTAATAAGAAAAATATGTCATTATAGCAAAATATGATTGCTGTCACTGTAAACGTTTAATTCTTGAATTTCCTCTATTTTTATTTTTTTATTTGTATTTTTAATTACAAATACACTAATTGCAAATTTGTTATGACCAAGAATGTTAGAAGAAAGTAATAATGATTATGAAAAACAAGATAAATGAACAACTAATACAGAACTGATAACAGCTATAATAGTTAGTTTGTGAAATGGCACTGTTGACAAGAAGCTCATTTTAAATTTGTTAATTTGCGGAAGAACATTGGAACCTGCATTAAATAAGCTCACAAATTAAATTAATATGGGAACATAGTTCAGGGCCTAATCATACTCACCTAGTCACTCTGGATTAAGGGTTACAGTATAAGGCAAATCATATGTGGGCAAAATCATGAACATATAAGTTAAACATGAATGACACACAATAATGCTAGATTAATTAACTTACAAAATATTATTTCATATTTAAACACTACTATTATTCAATTAATTAAAGTGGGAATGAAAGTGGCTATAAAAGACAGCCCTAACCTATTTTTGGTAGAATCTTTCTATCAAGCATACCGCTACTTTATCTCTAGTCTTATCATTGTAATAATTAGTTATTGATGTTTATTTATTCATTTATTGATTCTTCTTTCATGAATAACACAGTGCAATCACAAAGGATAAATTACATAATTATAGTTACAGTCATATAATTATTACAACAAAATAATCACGTATAGAAACTCTGTATCCATGAAATGACAATACTACAGCAATTGTTTGTAAGATTATTTTGGTTCTTTTGAATGTAATTTAGAATTTAAAAATATTTCTCCAATAAAATAATATTTCTGGGTGAATATTTATACAATATCTTAATGACTCCATCATCATTATTTTTGATACCCTGCTTACCCTGTCAATGAACTATCCTTTTCTCATACAATTAAATTTAATACAATAATTGAATCAATTTTATTGCAACTCTTCTCTTATGTTCAATATCAATTGCTCCCATTTTTCTATCCATCTAGGCCTGTGTTTCATTGTACACCATCATGATTCACATTCACTTTTTGAATCTGATGTATTTATAAGGACTCTATTCAGTTCGTCACCATGCAATTATATGAGATAATGTGTTTCTATTATTATTTTATCACAGTTAAGAGGAGAACTTTGATTTTGATTAGTCTATGCATAAAAATGAATAATTCAAATAAACTCATCGTCAGGATAGACATCCATCTCTTTAGGAGAGACCTACACTTCATAGAAAATGTTTAATACTTCTCAACTAAAACTTGATAAATTGCTTTAAACACGTTGAGTAACCTGAAAATTGTGTTTGGTTGTTGGACATGCATGCAGAGAATAGGGCATGTTTTAAAATGAAATATTTGGCTACCGTACATGGGTAATTTTCAAAATTTCGATTCAGGTTTTTATACAGGCAGATAAATGGGAAAAATATGAATTTGGACCTATATTTTTTACGATATTGACTTGACTTAATAGTATTGCCTTTTTGAAAGTGAAATTTTCTTACTTCATATTTTTCAAAAAAATTTATGAAAAATTCTTTTCTCACAGTGATAGATGAAATTTCAATAACGTACCGGTATCCAATTAAAGTAAAACTTTATAAAATGTAAGACAATGTAACTTTACTAAATGCAGCTACATTCAAGAATTACACACATCTCTGGGCTTGAATTTTTATTGCAATTTTGTAGACGTCACGGTACCGCACTTTTTTAAAGCATGCCTCGCTATCTAGCGAGAATAGTAAAAACTATAACACCAGTTCTCAACCATACGCATTATAAGCAGTATAAAACACTACACAGGGCTATATGTAGTAAGACTGTTATACATACAGGATATACACAATAATAATATGACAATATACAGGAATACACTTATAAATTACTGTATTATTCTGTTAACTTTCTGCTCTTACAGAAAACCATAATCGACGAAGACTTGATTCAGAAATTGTAGAGAATAATGACCTAGCACACTTGCGCTGATGAGAGCTCACAATAATTATTATCATAAGTCATTAAAAACTTCCATAAAAAGACCATAAAAATTCGCTTCCCTTTTTTAGTTGAATGCACCTACCTGACACCGGCACCCTTTCGCCCTTCAAAGACCTGTTCCAGTAGCATCATAACATTAAAAGAAAACAATTATTCTCTTGAAAAGGATGAGACTAATAGCCTACAGTTCTATGTATGAATTAAAAATTATCTATGAATTTATTTCATTATCAGCCTATTAGCCAGAAAACGCTATAGTAGTATAGAGGGCATCTAATGTACGGTATATGTGATGCACCCAAGTAGTAGATTATTTGTTCTCGATAACCTCAATATATTGTATAGTTATTAAAATCTATTTACTATCATCTTTTGTTCGTAGATCTAAAAATTTAAAAAAGAGCTGGAAAATCAATGCACAGAAAATTTGTTGATAAATTAATTTCTACTAAGCCCATTGGAATAATGTTAAATATATTCTCAAACTCAAGTTATCTTTCATTCGTAAATCTAGAAATTCAAAAAGAGCAAGAATATTCATTACATAATAAACTTGATAAATTCTACTAAACTCATCAAAATAATATTTTCATTCCCTATATGTTCAAGTGAAAAGTAATATGAAACTTCAACCCCAAAATGAACCATTCCGAAAATAAAAAGATATCTACAAATTTTCCTTGGTAAACCAAGTCGGATTGAATATTCCAGATAAGAAAACATTTATTAGGACTTTCACCAAAAATTGAATTCTATAAAAATATTTAATAAATTATTGAAGTTTATGGGTAGGCCTACTAACCCATTGATTTTAGGGTTGAATCTTATCTTAGTATTGATTAAAAAAACTTATTAACAATACCGTAGCGTTCAATTTTCGAGTCTAAAGTTCAATGCACATTATATGCACATTATATTAGTTTTTTGAAGTACTTAGCATTAATGTTTTTAGCTTATAAATTATTTGACATTTTCGTTGGTATTCAAGAATTGTGTTTCATGTTTATAAAGATTTATTTACATTTTCTTGCATTATTTCCAGGTAAAAAAGCTCATGGAAGATAACTGGAATGGATGAGGAAGATGAAATTGGAGCTGGAAGGCTTGAGAGGAAGGAGAGAGGTTCATCAATTAATTACCAAAGCATAGCATGCTACCGGATTTGCATTTTAATAACCAAGTAATATAAATTCAAATTAGTTGTTTACTGGATTTTCAATTCTATGCTGTTGTAGAGATGATGATTGGGCTTTGCTTGCTAATCTAGATTATTTGTCAGAAATTTTGTTCATTTCAAAATAGCCTATATGCATATTCATAACCAAAGACTCCAGCTTACAGCTAGATGCCAAAACAAACCTCATTCATTTTCCTCTTGAAAATTTCAAGATGAATTCAAAATTTAAATATAATTTATATATATGGTATATAATAATCCATATTACATCCATATATATATAGATGGTATTATATAAATTAATTTATATAATGATTATGTTACTGAGACCAATCGTATAAACGTCTAAACAAACCACTAGACTATAGAATAAAAACTGACCATTATTGATTTTTATGGGATCATCCATTTATGATATTATAATATTACAGTTACAATATTATATAAAGAGTTTTTAAAGAGTCTTCAAAATATAGAAATATTTCAAAAACAATTGAAAAAATATTTAGTTGAAGTTTTTTATAGTGTACATGAGTTCCTTTCACATCAAAATTAAGCCTCACCTCAACTAATTGATACAGTAATTATGGTGATTTGTGTATAAGATTATAAGATAATTGTTGATTTGACTTGTCATATACTCCTTAACTGGAGTCTCCAGACGTAATCTAAAAACATTAATAAATTCAATGCCACATTGAGAAATATCTGGCTATGTAGCTAGAAGGTTCTCATAATTTTGACGAACCTATAAAAATACTTTATCTATGTTTAAAACTCAACATATTACATCCATAATAACAAACTAATACAATACCACTAGTCACTAGTAAGCATGAAGATTCTACTTTAAAAAAAGCATAATACTTTATTCTCTATTGCTGAGGTGACCCTTCCAGGTCCACTTACTCGCTGTTTAAGCAATGTTAAGGGGAGCATGCATGGTAGACTTACGGTTTCAGGTAGGTTCTGAACCACCGGCTATTTTATAATAGTGAAGCATATAGCATGAAGTCTTAGCAGCTCGGTCATCCATAAATATATGGAATTAAAAATGCACAGAAAAATATTTTTTATATTTTTTTTAATAATATTTTTTATTCATCTGAAATTCGAGTAACAAACTTTTCCGAAACTCATGAGTATTCTATTTTAAAAGTTTTTCTATGTCACGTCTCATAACGATATATAATTTGAATATAAAATGTTAATATAATAAGTATCAATACTAACTTATTTCTTAAGTATATTGGATAAATTCTGTATGCCAGTCTTTGCAATTGATTCCAATCTCATGCCCTTGGCTTATTTAGATGCATTTTTTTTTAAATTGATTGAAAAATGAATGACGTAATTTTAATGTTAATGTATAGTTTCATTGGAGAACTGAAGGAATTCGATTTCAGGTTCGTAATGAACTTGTTTAACGAATGATCCACTCGTTTTCAAAGAGCAATAATTTAAATGAATTGTCGTTAGTGAATGAATCAAAATCACAAATCCAAAGTGTTGAACTAGCTCAACGTTTCTTGTCTCAGCAAAAATACTGAAATTAAAAATCCGTTGCAAGCAAATCGAGCCATATTACAGTTACAATATTACTTACTTATATGATAATGCTGCAATTCTAGTTCAGGGAACCCCAGAGTTATGTTAGATGCACTGGTGAAAAGTTCTGAATGAATGTTTTTAGTAATAATTCATTCTCGGATTTATTGTTCTATAACGATCTGCGTTGTTGATATTATTATGGTAAATTCTACGACTTGCAGTCAAATTTTAATTGAGAATAAATTACATTTGTACTCACTTTTAGCCAAACGTTTTCGGGTAATGGAGACTCATCTTCAAAGGCCCTTGAAAACGTTTGGCCTGAAGTGAGTAAACATATAATTTATTCTCAATTGAAATTGAATGCAGTCGTTGAATTTACCATAAAAAGTTAATAATAATTCATTGTTCGTGATCCACAGTAATTATAATTTTTGACAATAGCAACAATAATTTATAATGAAAGCAAATATTTTATTTACATTGTCTTTGGTTGGATTCAGATCAGTTGATAGATAGAAGTCAATAATCTCCAATATATAGTAAGTATTTCTAGAAATTTGAGAGGGGCTCAGCGTTTCGCCATTTTTGAGGGATGTATAACCTCATTGCTATACAAATCGGAATTATAGTGTTACTGAATTTCCAAATAGGTGATTTTCTAAGAAGTTAATAAGAGATACAAATTTCTTCGCTATGCCAGATAGATGAACAAATATTCAAGTGACATTTCAATATGTTATAGACTATTTTATTTCAAAACCTGCATTACACAGCAGACAACAAAACAGTATCTACTCTCAATAAATCTATACAAATGGTACTCTACAAATTAAATATAATGAATACATCCAAATCATAACAACAGTTATGATATAACAATTTATTGCAGTAGGTTCATCACTTTATATGTAAACAATTTATTGCAATGAATAAATAACTTTATATGAATTCCCCAGACTATGCGACTGCATCGCCTTTGGGATTCAAGAATGTTTTATTGTCATCCCACACAATGCATTGCATTGACAAACATTTTTATTGCTAGTAAAATTGAATGTACCACAGCTATATTATTTCTAATTAACATAATTGTGATAGTGAACATCAACAATAACTATATTTCTGAATGATAAAGAAATGTCACAAATAAATGAGTAATCAATAAAGTTGAGAATTTAAAACTACGGTAGGCCTGTATATAATAATAATAATATATAACTCCAGACAACAAACCATAGTTAGATGCAGAAGCTATTCAACTCTTTTCGTATGGCGCACAAAAACTAAATCAAATTGATCATGTTGACAATTTTAATGAAAATTATTCCATAGACTATTTTAGCGATCAATTCTATTAATTACTCATCGAAAAGCTTTTATTGGTTGAGATGAACAATATTTTTATTTATGGATTGTTAAAAATGACAGATTTGATGAGTTTGATATTTTGCCAAAAAACTCTAATTGACTAAATGAAACTACTTTTGTCACTGTCAGACCTATCATCAAAATTCAGACCTATACCCAACCGTTATTGGATTTATTTGATTATTTCTAATCATGTTTTAGAAAATAATACTGTGAAAAAAATACGCATGGAAAATTTAATACTGTTTATTGTTGGATTTTTAAAGCATCTTTTATTTTTGTAGTAATATTGTTATTTATTATTCAGTTTCAGTAAGAATATTTCCATTACGAGATGCGCCATCTTCAAGGTTAATGCTCTACATCTACCCTGTAGATCCGAATTTGTTTGACATTAGGCGACAAATTCGGTTCTAGAGAGGTTTGTGTGGTGCATATACAATACGACTAAACATCATGCTCTGCAACCTCATCTACCATCCCAGAAAATAATTTACTCTACATCATTAATTTATTTGTAGATTCTTGATCGATGTTGTGGAACACTATATTAGTTAAACAAAGATAAAATGTTGTTGATTCCCAGTTAGTTTTTCCTAAAAGCGTTTATTTATCTGTCTTTAACATAGTTGTACATAATTGATGCGAGAGCTGTGCTCAGTTTATTTCTTGTATCAGTTTTCTTTCTTACTAGTTGACAAAATTAATCTGTGATTATTCCACGACAATGTACTTAAAGAACAATCTAACATCAAAACTGACAATGTATTTTATTCCTATTGTATTTTAATTATTTATTCGTATTGATTCCAATGCATTTTATTCATCCACACAGGCTATAGCCTAATGAGGAATGCAATTAAATTGTTTATTGTATTCTATGTTTTTTATATTTTTATTTAAGTGGATAAAGTATTTAAATTTGAATTTCTATTTGAATTATGATTTTACTGTCTTGAACTGTAGGAATGTATTTCGCTTCAGAGGAGAAGCTTTAACAGCCTGCCACCAGGCCGTGTTCTGTTGAGGTTAAGATGGAAATCACATCTTACGCAATTTTCATTAAAATAATGGCCGCTTATCCTAATTTACTCTTTTTTTTACTATTTTCCTAATTTACTATTCTGTGGTAGGCTGATGAACCTTTTCCTCAGAAGTGAAATGCATTCCTCCAGTTTAAGTGAGTAAAATCATTATTTTAATAGAAGTAGAGTGTCAGTTTTGATATTAGATTGAAAAAATTGAACCATGAGCTTCTAATTTATTTTGAACTTTAGTTTTCCAATATACTAGAAAAGATTTGAACATGGAATAAATATTCGACTCTTGTATTAAACATGTATAAACACATATAATGCACTATTAAATCACAGCACAATGCAGATTATTTTTTGAAAATCATTACAATTTGGATTGGGAAAAGTATTTTTTCTTCTGGAGTTATTGATGGCACTAACGTAAGCTCACACTTCTAGTCATAAATGGGAGGAGAGATTCTTACAAAGATTAAATTACACTTCCAACTATAAAGCTTTCAACGTAAATGTTGGCTTGGCTACACGACTCTTAGGATAACTAGTTATCCCAAGTTATCCTAGTTATTCTCACTAAATACTAGAGACTCTCAGTATCTCTAGTATGTAATGAATGGAGATGCTCACAGTATTAAAATACTACCTGTATTATAATATAATAAGTTCAAACTTCTATATCACAAACTTCTGAATAAACAAATTTTCTATGTAAGGTATTTTTATGGTGTCCCTTGGCATTGCAATCATAGCAAAACGACCTCTCATTAACAAGTAAACTTTCTAAAACGAAGTTTTTGTCTGGATATTCGATTTTGTTATACAGAAACTTATAAATTACAGCGCTGTATAATTATGTGACGCACAGGTATAACGACATACTGGTACCTCTCAAAAGTTTAGAAATTCTTCTTGGGTCAAAATTTAGGAATGAGAAGATATTTTGTAGAATATTTTTAATTTCATGAGAAAAAAGTAAGTAGGTACATGCTATGACAGCCAACTGTAATTACAAATATTTTGTTCATATTATTTTTTTCGTGGTTTTGTTTACTAAGTAGCAGATTAATCTTACATTACTGTAATAAAGTCAATCATAGTCGGATAGTCCATCAAAATTAGAACTTTCAAATTGACTTTTCAATTGGTTCAGCTGAAGTTTTATATCCAAATTTTCAATAAACTCATTTTCTTTTACATTGGAAAGGTTTTGTAAATCTTCTAATATCCATCATCCTCCCTCACATAACTACGGAAACGCATATCAGAACCTGTATTTTTACAAAAATAGTAGTGCATTAATTATTATCCTGCTAATATAGAATATTGGAACAGAATGACCAAGTATTTTATTATATTCTTGTTAATATGAAAAAATATACAATCTAATATACAAAAATTACACTGTATTTCAATTAAATATATGATTTTTTATCACTTTTACTGGAGATACTGGAGGAATGCATTTCACTTCTGAAAAGAAGCTTTGTCAGCCTTTTTTCGGAAGTGAAATGCATTCCTCCAGTATCTCCAGTAAAAGTGAGTGAAAATCATATATTTAATTGAAATAAAGTGTCAGTTTTGATATTGAATTGTTCAAGTATTTTCGGAAAACATCACAGAAAAAAATCATTGAAACGGTGTAGTAGTTTTTCATAAATCATTGTTATTTACAGATTTATTATTGTTTAGTATTATGCAACAGAAGTGTAGATAACCATATTATCTATTTAATATTGTCAAAAGTATTATAGTAGTAAAGGTTTTTATACATTTTTATTGCATGCCTAAGTAACCCTGTATTCAAATAAGTTAATAGTATTCCCAACTTTTCCTTTATTAGCCTAAACATTGATTGTCATTCATAATCAGCTATACTTTTGCAAATTTTTCTGAAGAGCAATAAATTAATTTCTCTTATTAAATGTCAGGATATGACACATACTGAAATTTTATATCTATATTCATCCACATTAAATGTAAATGAATACATTGCAATGTAAATAAGGATGAATATAGATATAAACTTTCCAAAATTTGGGAAAGCATTGGAAAATTTTCCCAATTCAGGCTTAAGTAATATTCTAATGTGAGTTTAAAATTTGAAACGAATTCACTGGTAACTTATGCATAAGCTACAAAATCCCTCCTACTATATTATTGCTAAAAATCATTGTTTGTTTACATAGTAAATATTGTATTTAGTATATATGTAATATGTACTCAAGTACTATACATGAATACTGTGTGTTCAAAATGATTGTGTTTCATAAATCACAAAGATATCGATGTATCTAAATTTATTTTTATTTCAACACATATTTTCATCATCAAACCCGTTTGTATTCCAATCTGTATCAGATATAAAACGTAACAATTAAATTAATTGATATTTTTGTCGTGTCAAAAATAATATAATGTTTCTCATGAAGTTGTTAAGCTCATAAAAATGGTTGGTTCTTAAGTTCAAAACTTATTTTTGTACAATGTGTAGAGACGCTTTCAGAGATATTGTAGAATTATTTGAATAATGCCATAAGCATTGAAATCTTGGTATTCTATGTGTAATAAAATATAACGAACAATTAGCAACATCTCTGTCTTTTGTTTGTACCATGGTCAATTGAATGGATAAGAAAGTAAATATACTCAATCTAAAAAATATTATAATGTCCAGTGTCTACTAAACTGTGATTTTTCTATTAGGAAAGCAATGTACTTAATTTTATTCAATTCCACTCACAAATAAATTCGATTATCACACTTTATATGCAATAAATACCTAAAATAAATTCATGTTGTATATTATTATCATTATCATACATATGTTGTATGTATATTATCATTGTTTATTTTGAATATTATTATAAAATACATACAAGTCTCTACACACATCAAAAGATAGCCTATAAGCTACTTGCATAGACGAACCATTCATAGCTCGTCTACGCTACTAGCAACTAAAAGGAATGTAGTTAGGGAGGCTGCTTTCAAACATTAAATAATTTGTAGCATTTTCAATCAGCATTCGTTTTTCTACCTATATCATTTATTAATTTTTTATTTTATTCAACTTTAAATTCAATAATGTATACAATTCTTACATTAAAAAGAACTAGCCTGTTTTACGAAACTATCTCTTCAGTTCTCAATGCAATAATTATTGTTGCGGTGATTATTTTCCAGGTTATTGCTCGCTATAAAACTATAAATTTTGATTGATAGACTGATATATTATTGATTGGATTGCAGACAAATTTTCAGTTATAATCTTTCACACAAGCAAAGAGGATTTTCAAAAAATACTTTCATAAATTTCAGTTACTTAAAACGTTTGAAAGTGTCCTTTCCCTATTTAATAATAGTAGGCATATTTATAATTTGACTATAAATTGTCAATAAATTAATTATTGTCAACTCAGTTTATCAGTGAGTTTTTCTCTTTCTAATAGATAAACTACGCCAAGATTAAACAGATGAGAACAACTCAACTTAAAGTATGGGATACCAGAAAAAATACCAATAAATCTTATTATCACTTATAAAAATAAGGTAGAAAACTGGAATTCGTCGTTCCTGACGAATAGTAAAGGAGCACTTTCTGAGAAGTAGAAATAAGAGAATGATGACAAAGATCTAGAATCTGGAATGACAAAGAAGTACATCAATACTAGAAGCCACACACATATTGGCCATTTTATTTTTGATATTATTCATGTTATATTCATTGCCAGAACTGCTTCTTTTGACGGTAAGAATGGTAAATAGGCGTTTATTGAAGTTCCAAGTTTTGACCGGTTAATTTAAAACTACATTTTTTTCAAAACTTAGTAAATTTAGTTTTGAAGATGAAGTACAAAATAACTCAGTAGCCAAAACATACCACAATTTTATAAAATTGGTTTGTTTTGTAAATAACACAAAAATAACAAGTTGTATACGATTTTCTACATTTTTCAATCGACTTTTCAACTTATTTTAAATTAAAAGTGGGCAAGAGCCAACGCTAACGAAGGCACTACACATTTCCAACAAGAATAGGAATAGCTGTAATTTCCCGCCATCTATATTTCCATGACAAGAAGCATTTCTGGACCTATGTTTTTATGAACCTCTACCATTATTTGACTTATACGAAGTAGGTAAGCTGTATTATTCTGTTTGAGAGTAAACCGAATCATAAGCATGATTCAAAACTGATTCTTGACAATATGAAAACAATTAAAACAATTGACAATAAAAATCAATGTGCTTTAAATTGAATATGGCAAAGGTGTTCAAGAATAGGGGAGTGATAGCCGCGAACCATAGCAGGTATCTGTTCAATCAGATAGATAAGCTACGTTCTCGTAGGTCCTGTTTGTAACGGTGACCGATTAGATTGGCCAGCAAAAAGACACTGTTCTCTGCTGAAAATCACTTCCCGGTGGTTCGGAACCCACCTAAAACTGTAGGTCCAACTCATAAATCACCATCATCCAATTCATTACACACGCACAGGTCTCAGACCTATGTGGGCTTCATCCCCCCCCCCCCCAAAAAAAGAATACTCTTCACTTTCTGAACTACTACGAATTTGACAGTGTTACATTTTCTCATGGATCTTTTGGTATTACATTGCTGATGACGTGATTGTAATTTATACTGTATAATTGGGTGGTGATTGGTCATGCGGTGAGCGTGGTGATCATGCGGTATAGATGTTCAGTCACGATCGCTTAAGACTGCGCTTGGATGGGTGACCGTGCTTCAATGACTTTATGTTATAAGCTTTATTATCTCTTATCCGGTGGTTCGGAAACCACCTAAAATAGTAGGTCCATCATGTTCCCCATAATATGGCTCTAACGGCGAGGTGGAACTACCCGTAAGGGTCTCTCCACCAATAAAAGTCATACGCTTATTATTTATTATATAATTGCTATTTTCACTTTAGACTAACATGCAGAACAGTGAAAAGTTAAAAAAGGAAAATGATTTTCTTACATGAGGTATGATTTTTTATTTTTCAATTGTTCTGCATCTCTGCATGTCAGTCTGTAGCGAAAATAACAAAACTATTCCCCTAGCAGAACGTCATGGATCAACAAATATAAAGTTTCTGATATGAATATAAGATCTACAATACAATGTCAATGAAATGATTGAGGTGGAATGGTAAATAAGATAAACATATTTCATCGATTCAACAAAAATTTGCTTTGAATTAACTGGTGCATAAAAAATATAAGCTCTTATAAAAGAAGTAGATTGGTTCTGGTACTGTATGACATGCAATTAATTTCATTCTCAAAAACACTCATTTTGGATTTTTGGTTTGAATACCCATTTTTGGTTAAACGTTCATTGAACTGGCTAATACTGAACTTCCTAAACTAATAGGAAAATAGAAATGTTACAATTTTTTTATAGAAATATAAGCCAGTTAACTGAACAATTGAATGTTATTGAGTGCAGTATAGGCATATTCATGATTTTTCAGTAAATATAAAGGCTACCCAAGTAGAGTTTAAAATCTTCAACTGACTCTTAAATGTCCCACGTAACAAGCTGACCACCAAGAAAAACTTAATACAATTAAGTACTTAGCCCAACAAAACGGATGCAATTCAAATCTAGTAGACAGAATCCTGAATAAAATAGAAAACAAAAATCCAAAATCTGGAAATCAAAAAAATATTTGTCACATATTTAACATATTAAAAAAATCACAAAAATAGATCTTACATCTTTCAAAAATCTGAATTTAATAGAGCATTCAAAACAGCAAACAATACGAAACATCAACTCCAACAAAAAACAACTCACAACAAACAGTACAATTAAAAAATTCAACAAACCAGGAATATATAGACTCAAATGCAATACATGTCCCGAATAATACACAGGGCAAACAGCAGGTCATTAAATACACGATACAAAGAGCACATCAAAGCGCTACATTTGAACATCCAACATCGACTCAACATTTACTGATCAATTAATCAACACTGGACAATCTCACAAAAACATCCAAACTGACTTGGAAATTCTAATACTTTTCAAAAACACCACAATCGAAATACACTGGAACCAGTAGCGTAGCCAGGGGTGGGCCCATGGGGCCCAGCCCCCCCCCCCCCGAAATTACCAAAATAAAAAATTCTCAAATAACTAATAGATAAGGACTTATTAAAGCCGAAGGGTTCTCTTTGTTTTGTTGTATTATAACGAACAGAATACAGAAACCCTGATTGTCTAATAGAATATAGCTACAGTTATAGTCAGATTAATGCATTGTTCAAATATTTACTCATATAGAAACTTGTTAGGTGCTCAAGTGGATAATTTTGATTTAAAATAAGCTAAGGAATCGAATAAAACATGTTAGAAACTGTGACTACCATAATAATTATTGAAATATTGCATTAAATAAAACGAATTTTTTCAAGTTCGAAGTGGATCAACTTTGTTCATTTTTGATAAATCACCTTTTTGAATAAACTCATCTTGTAGAAAATTTAGTTTTGAAGTTAAAATTCAGTATAACCCACTAGCCTAAACGCACCCAAAGGTTAATGAAATCGGGATTTTATAAATGAAAATACACAAATAAATGCAAGTTTTATGCAAGCGTATAAAATCAGTGTGCTATGATAAAAAAATTCAGATTTCATGAACTTTGGGTTGGGTGCGTTTTAGGTTAATGACATAAATTATATGAAACTTATGAAAAGCTATGCTTTCTTCATGTATATTTGAGTTGTATTTTTATAAACTTGAAATGCAATTTATTATCATTGTATTAATTTTGAGATTCAGTACATAAGTTAAGTAGGGTTAGTTCCAATTCAAGGGTTTTGACTCAAAATAGTCACAGATATTAGTATATCAAACTTTATAATTTCAAACCTGGCCACCTAGGTTCTTGGGTAGTAATTTTTCAAAAATTTCTTTTGAACTGTAGAGCCCAACAAGTTGTCTAGATGAGCTTTTTACACCACTAAATTAAAAAAAAATCCGGACCCTCCTATAAACCAGACCTCCCTTTTGGCGAGCCCCCCCCCCCCCCCCCGAAATCTAACCCTGGCTACGCCACTGACTGGAACAATATTTTTTCTACACTTATAATAGTTACATTTTTGTGTTAAGAGGGCAAGCATGGGATTCTCCTTGTGCTCTCATATGCACTCATGTGAAATAAATAAATACATAGTACATAATGGCCGCTCATTCTAACCTCAACAAACTCAACCCCAGGTGGCCGGCTGACGAAGCTTCTCTTTAGAAGCGAAATGCATCCATCCCTCCAGTATAAGTGAATAAAAATCATACTTTAAAATGAAATACAGTGTAAGTTTTGATATCAGATTGTCCATCAAATATTTCGTCATGGAAAATATCACAGACTTCAACAGAAGACGTGTCAAGCTGGTTATATAAAAGTAGATTAAACAACAATTAATATTTTATAGTAGATTGAACAGTATTAAATGATGATCATATTAATGAACTACCGTAGGCCTTCTCTACTAAATTAAAAAAAGATTAGTATTCCATAAATCAATGCAGTGATAGAATAATTGAGTAGGCTTAGACTACTGTACTTTGCACGTATTGCATTAACAGAAAACTAAGCTATGGAAGCTAAACTTTTACCATAATACAAACTCCCAAAACAAAAAAATATATATAGTAGCTGAGTGAAGTGCTCAATATGGATTGTATTATGAAGTCAAAACCCCAAATTGAAAGGGGAAAACCAAGGAAAATGATGCAATATGCTTTACAATGTAAAGTATGATACATTTGAAAATGAAGGAAGTAAGTTGATCGGCAAATAATAGAACAAAGAAAAAACGAGGAATTTTCAAGTCCAAAAATTAAGTTTGAGTAATTTATAAAATAAAATAAATTGAACTAAGAAGAGCTTCTTCGAAGTGAGAGTTTACACTTACTTGTGGCGATCGTTGCACTCTCTGGATTTGAGGGAACTGCCAAATATATTGCTGGAGCATCTTCAGACATTAATGACAAATATCTGAATAACTTGAACGTTGAAAAAAAAAACAATTTTGATCTGAATCAAGGCTTGAATTAAGGTTCGTTTTTTTGTGGATTGTGGTGTTGTCTGGGAATGTAAGTATGTTTTACTTGACTCTTATAGAGCCTTACAGATAATAAATTGGACTCGAGAATGAAACGTATAGAGCTTATTTTAAAATTATTAGAAAATTGTAAAATTTCTAATTGTCTTAGTAAATCTAGTGAAAACAGACATTACTGTTGAATCTGATACAATTTTTCATTCACATAATTAATTATGACAAAAAAGAGTAGACTTTTTGGTTTAGGTAAAATTAATGTGTCAGCAATACAAAACATGTTCTTGGATTTCTTTTACCATAACGATCTGCGTTGTTAATATTAACGTATTATTGTAAATTTAACACACTTGCAGTCAATTTTAATTGTGAATAAATAATATGCTTACTCACATTTGGCAAAACGTTTTTGAGTCATGGAAACTCATCTTCAAGGCATCCTAGATCGGCCAAAACATGTTCTTACAAACATTTTTCATTAAATTATACTGTAGGATGAAAGTAGATTCACAATTTTTTAAAGAATATTTGGAAACAATTCATGTTTAACGCTTAGTACACATAAAATATCAAATATTAGACTGTAGGAATAAAGTAGATTCACAATTTTCTAAAGAATATTTGAAAACAATTCATGTATAACGCGTAGTTCACATAAAATATCAAATTATAGGATAAAAGAAGATTCACAATTTTTTAAAGAGTATTTGGACATACGCTTAGTATACGCTTAGTATACGCTTAGTACACATAAACGTGAATATAAAAAATCATCTCTTAATTCTGTCACTGTTTGGATAAAAGGATGTACCGTACTATATTTCTATCAGTGATTTCAGCTATTCACTCCGAAGCGACTAAAACGGGCATTTTAATATTATATTTTTACAAGAAATCAAATAAGTAATGGAAGTCTGTAAAATCATAATTGAAAAAACCAACCAAATGCATGCTTAATTAGAATCCCTGTCCTGGTTCTTCAGCAAACTTGAAAAAATACGCTCGGTGATAATTGAAAACTTAAAAAACTTTCAATCAATGTTGGTTGTGATTGGTGATTTCCTTCAAACGTCTGTTGACCCTCACAATTTTCTCCAATCCATTTTTCTCTGAATACCTTTACTAATAGATACACTGGCTTTTATGCAATTCATACGCTTGAGCAGATTAATAGGTGTTAATATTAATCTTGTGTTTAACCTAATATTACTTTCTTAAATGGTAAATAAAGGTATATTTTCTCTGAATTGAATTTGTAGAGAATTCAATTCTGAAAAGACATGTAAATTACTCAGGAAAAAATGTATAATAGATATTGAAATTTCGCTATATTAATCTCTTTGCAGCATTTTTTCATGATCAACAGTTGCAGTCGTTTTGCTCATACAAATCAAGATGTTCAGTTGTAGACCTTAACGTTGAGAGAGGTCGAATTCAAACAGATGAGGGTTATAGAAAATACTAGGGTTGTACAGGTCACCTTCAGTAACCTTTACGGGGGTAAATCTACAAAAGGGAGGTAGAAGGGAACGCATTTTTACACGTGTATAACTTGTTGACATTTCTGGTATAGCTTGGTTCATCATTAATAAAATTCTGTTCAAAGGAAAAATGTAAATAGTAGAATAATCCTGTGCATTGACTGTATGGCGAATCTCACGTAGCAGAGGTACATTATGCAGAATGTTTGTATTACTAAGAACAGCCGGAAGATTAATGATGCCCCAGCGACTTCCCTAAGCAAATGCTATTTGTTGTATATCAAACATCACGCTATGATACTGTACCACCTTCATAATATCAAAAGACATTGACCGTGGTGTACATGGTAAAGTGCTCAATGGCTCAACTGCTTTATGCTAATCCGATTGTGTCAAACAGCTCAAAAGCTGAGAGTCGACACAATGAAATTGGAAGGAGCAAAAGGATTTCATCGATTTTCAAAGATGGAATGCAGATGTATATATAGGAAAGAATATCGTTGACACAAGGGCGGATTAAAGTGGGGGGGCGGAGCGGGCGACCGCCCCCCCGAGGGCTTGGACATTTAAAAAAATTAAAAAGGGTAACACTTGTGACATGCACACGGTTCAAATTTTAATTCCGCCACAGACGGAATACCTCCAACTTGTCTTACCATTCCGCCTCCGCCGGCCGGGAATTAATGTTGTAATACTTATTTTGTCTTATTTTCTATATTACCTTTACTTTATCTTTAACTGTTGACATAATTTTAATTCAATGACGAATTAACAAATGACAGAGAATGAAGGAAATCTTATATCAAGTGAAATTAGTCTGAATAAGATTAATCTTTTATAGAATAGGTAGGGGCATATACATCTCTGTTTGTTTTTGACCTAATACGTATTTATTGTAGTACTGGTATTATGAAACATGAAAGAATGTTGAGATTAATTTAAATATATATATAGGTCTAAAAATCATCACGATCACGAATAAATTGCTTAGACTCTGTTCATTTCTCTGTAAATTTTGATAAAAATTAAGCTAGCAAAGCAATTTTTGTTCAAGACATATTGTATTGTATAAAAAATTTGTATTCCTAATTCCACATGAATATACAGAAATAAACTACTCTAGCTAGGGGAAATTTGATTGTTCTTAAACACGAAAAAATTATATTTCTACTACATTTTAAGTGATAGAATGGTGTAAAATGCGGTTAAAGGCTATTTCCAAAAATTTTATTCCATAACCCCCCCCCCTCGACCAACGGGTATTTTTGGGGTATGTCGCCCCCTCCCATAAAAATTCATTAATCCGCCACTGCGTTGACAAAGATTGATGAAAATGAAGAGAATGAAACGCTGTAGAAAACATTTGGGATAATAGGAAATTACGGGGACATTTTTTATTTGTTGGAAAAATTACGTTAATCAATAGAAAATATATCTTTATTTACCATTTAGACGATAATCTAAAGCAAAAACCGACTCATGCAAAAACTCAATTTTTCAGGAGAGCTTCAAAACGTTTAGCTTGACCCCGTTTTGAGATATTTTTACGATTTTTGTTTTATAAAATCGTTGGAGTGCACTGAAAACAATAAAACAGAGCCTATATAAATGTATTTAATAGGAAAATCAGGAATTTAATTTTGCATTTGTCTGGTTTTGATACCAACCGCTGTAATCGTCGGTTTTTGCTCCAAACTGTAATTTTCACAAGTCTGGTTTTGCTTCTAATCGCTAGAGTCTTAAACAAACAAAACATTAATTTTACCAAATTATGAATTTATTAAGACCCAAATATCAACATTTTACTTCATTAACAGCACTTGTTAACCATAAACACCTTTTTTCTGTTTTGTTCAAGCAGAAAATTGATGACAGCTGCAAGCGGTCACATGACGGATTTCCCTCTTCTGATTGGCCCCGTTGAATTTGTCTGTGTTTGCTTCTCACAGCTTGATACATTTGTCGGTTTATGCTTCTAAGTTACATTAAATTCAGAAAAAAATGATGTACTATTAGTATATCTTGAAATTTAAAAAAATGTTTTTTTTTTTTGTTTTTGCTTCTAGACCCCTGAGATATTGTCTATTTTTTAAAAACACAAATCAATTCTATTCTTTTAACTTTTTCTTTATTCCTATATATAAATAAACAGTTCTTATTGTATTCATATTACTAATAAATTCATATCTCATTCATCAAACAAAAATTTACCATGACCAAATATAATAAAAAATGTATATATTTTCCTGGTTGTTTTCCGCAAAATATTTATAAAATTGGTTGAGAATTTTAGTGCAACCTTTATATGGCCTACACTCAAGTGTAACATTGAGTAATATTGTTTGTAATTTTTGTTAATTTCAAATAATAGAAAATTAGGAAGTTTATCTATACTGTGATTAAAATTCAGTTAATTTTTCGACAATAAAGGAATTGATTGATCAAAATACAGCTCTTCTCTTTGTCATGAGCATCTAGATTGAAAGTATATTTGTAATTATTTTCTGTATGCATTATAAAAAACACGTATTAATAGAAATAAATTATTGTAAATATCAATTAGTCTGAAAATCGTATAAGATGTGTTGTCTCAACAAAACTGAGAATGATTTAAATAGAATATTAAAGTAAATTTTCTCACAAAAATTAGCGACTTGCAGACAATAATATTTAAAAAAAATTAATTCATACACTTTACTCCAACTTATTTCGATCTGATGGACTCCATTGTCAAAGAAATGAGTAAGAATGCTTCAGTTGAATGTTAAAATTCATAATTTTCTCATACGAATTAATTAGCCTATATATCACGTGGAATAATAATTGGAGTATTTGATATGAGTGTAAAAATTTAATGTAAACCTTACAATTATTCTTGGTGGATCAAGAAATTCAATATTATTGAAATAAGAATGTTCCACTAGGACTAGATGATGAATAGTGGACTCTTGATGATGAATGTTTATAATAAAAAGTTCTTTTACAACTTTTGAAAACCATGTTTTTGCTTTTTCATTGTATTTTCGGATTGGGAATGATCAACATTATTTGATCATTTTTCTAGATGAAAATAATAAAATTATAATTAAGTTACTTGAACTACCCATTGCAATCAGACTCCTTTAAATGTTCAAGGTAGGAGGACTTAAATTTGGGACTTAAACTTGGGAAACTACATTTACTTTTAAATACTAATAATAGCTTCAAAGTAAATTAAAATATACTTCCAGAAGCATAGTGGAATTTATTTCGATTCCAATTTTTGTCTGTCCACTGTCCTTAAATTTTTTGTGGCTTCAACAATTTATTGTACAGTATTTTCTTGACTCTTAAATTTTTCCAACAGCTCTTGTGATGAAGTACAGATGATGCACAGATGATATTCTGTGATATCCATGCACTGTAAGTTTGATGGGGGAATTTCACTTGAATGTTTTGATTTTAGTAGACTTTCAATAATTTTATTTATAATTTCATCTTGATGTGTATTTTCAATTTAATCCTTATTTCAATACAAAATAATCCAATAATTACTGAAAATATATCAGTTTTAACTTTTAACCATAATATATTTTAATAATAAAAACTAAAAAAACACTTTTGAGTGGAAATTAAGACTCACACGTTATGGTATGGCGGCCGTTTCACTCTGTTGTAAAGAGCATCGTCAGACGACGCACAGGACACAGTACACCCACAGTGGAGTGTACTGTGGGTCGTCTGACGATGCTTTTAACAACAAAGTGAAACGGCCGTCACGACATAACATGAGACAATTTTCACTCAAAAGTGTTTTTTAAGTTTTATTATAAACTAGTGGAAACAAGATGGGTCTTCAACATCATACATATTATAATAGTTTACACAGAACAGTGCATTTTCTTTGATGCACTGTTTATATCACCAGAATGCAAAATGTGAGTGATGTGAGTCAACAAATAACAAAATGTTACTTATTATATTTTAGTGATCATACCCTGGAAAAATATGGACTTTATTGAATAAATATTTATATTATACTGTGATTGATTATATTCCAATTTATCTTCTACAATCTCCAATAATAGACATTCTCGATAATTCAAGCACTTAAACAATATATTAGATTTTTGAATGTAAACAGTTGAACCAAACTAGAAATTATAAAATAGCTTTACTAACCACAAAACTATCTATAGTCTTTGAAAAATAAATGATCAAATTAAAGAAAATATATTGATATGAATTAACTACAGATATGATAGATAGATCTGGCATGAACAAGGTATAAAATTCCAACCAAAATTTCAAAGATTTGGGTTTGATATTACAAGATATCCTAAACTTTCATCACCAGCAATAGGCCTTCCAGCAAATCAGCGTGAACACATTTATTTAGATTTATTCATTCAAAACCTATATTCTTAACTGATGGCTAAATTAAGTTACATTTTTTCAGTTTATTTTATAATGTATGAACGTTTACAGAAGATTTAAATGTTGGTTTTCTCTTTCTAACCTCTTCTTTGTATCTATGTGAAGATTTTAATTGTTACAGTATGCATGTTAAAGATTAGGTATGCAATGTAAAGTATGTCCAATGTGGGTGAGGTGATATTTTATTTATGAAGGTAAAGATTCTTCGTTCATTTTGAGATATTTAAGTTTCGAAGAAAAAGTAAACTGTTTATTTGTCAGCAATCACCTGTACAGTATGAAGTTTGTGTTCACTTCAATTACCAAGGTTTTATGTACTGCTGTGGTACAAAATATTGTTTTAATTGTATCTTTTTGTTGAAAAAATTTTATTTTATAGTATTTGTATTTAAACAAATTTATTGCAGTCAATAATCATACAAATTACTGCATTTTAGCAAATTCCCATCACTGAATGTAGTTTTTGAAATGAATTTAGTTACACCACTGTTCTAGAATGTTCTAGAAACTAACAGCCTACAGTTTTGATAGTGGGTAAATTTTCAAACACTGTATTGGAGATTTTAATTTCATCTATTCAATCTTATCATGAAGGATTTGATTGATTTGGTTGATAGATTTGATTGGCTACATTCCTTATAAAAACATTTTCTGATGGGAAAGATACAGATTTCGTGTTTTGTTTTTGTATTTGGTGTTTTGTTATTATCTGTATTCAAACTTGTTTTTAATCAACAGTCAATCACCTTCTAATACTTCAACCTACTTGTAATTATAAACGTCACTAAATGATTTAGAAGAAAGTTTTAGATTTTATAAATTTAGTTATTTTCAAACACTGTATTGATTAGAGATTTTTATATAATTTTTTCAATTCATGGCTGGTCGATAGATTTTTTTAGGTCGAGAGTTTTTCATTAAAAATTACAATTTTGTCAGAAAAGTAGGGAAGGAAACGATATTTTGAAACGGAACTCTGCCTCTTAGCAAGAGGAGAACCGTAGACTAGAATGTGATGCGATCTGTTGGAGAAATTCTGAAGCAATACGTGGGCGCGAACGGTGGGAGCTTTGAAGAGCTTATATTAACACTTCATGCTAGCACTAACTTAATACATTATGTTATTAGCACTCTCCGCTACAAAGAGCATTAATAAGTTTGAATTGAACCAACTAAGTTTAAATTGAAAAAATGTTATAAATCATTGTATAATTTATACATGTATGTATAATACATGTATTTTTTTACAATCCTGTATATAACTTATTTATAACTCATTAAACATTTTTTTTACAAGTTATAGTTTTGTTTTTTTAGTTTTATTTATAGGAGTGCTTTATCATCAACAAGTGCTACTCCTGCAGTCACGGATTCGATTCCAGTACAGCCTGACGTATTTTGTATATAATCTTTCACCTCATCACCTACGTTCAAGTCACAAACTCATATAAGCATTATCGGCATAAAAGCCTAAATTAAATGAATATGAATAAAATAGAAACATAATTAACCTTTCTATCAATGCCGTAGCACCAGCATCTGGGATTATAGAATAATATTTCATATTATTGTCATAACCATATTTTTATCATAAAGAAGATACTAGTTTCTGCAGTTACGCTATTTTAAATTTTAAATCAAACCTGAGAACTGAGGAGTAAGGGCTCGTGAAACAATATCAAATACACTATACACAAATGAGGCTAATGTAAAAAGCAGATAACCTACAGTCAAATAATGAATAGCCTAAAAAACATGATTTCATTTTTTAGTGTTACAATCTCAAGACTAATCTTTAAATTCACAAATATCCTGTGTCAGAAAATATTGATTGATCTAATCCACGGTTAGTAAAAAAGCTGGTGGAAAAATAGATTTTATCATTCAAAATAGCATTGAAATGGTTAAATCAACCCAGTTATTTTCAAATCTTCTAAAATCTTTAATAGTCTGCCTTTTTCATTGGAATTGAAAATTCAGCATTTGCTTGAAGTGGTTTTGATTTTCTCGTTTTTGGATTGCAAATTGCAAGTGGCCGCCTTTTGAATGAAATTAAAATTGAAACAAAAAGGGACCCCAAACTTGCAAAAAGGGGAAAGCCTACACTCAGGGGTCCCCCAATTCAGTTCCTGTCTCAGGATCCCCAGGATACCTACAAAAAAACTTGTACGTATGGGTCTGCCTGGCTTTCGTCAATTAGGTGGTTTAAATCCCGGCAGCAGCATGCTTTTTGTCAACAATTATTTTTAACCTCCTCTAATTACTTATTAATAATTTAATTCCAAGTCTGATTCTTCGATACTTCCTTGAATCGGTCTACCACTATTATATTTCTGAGAAAGTCATCTCAAATATGCTTCCAAATCTTTTTGATGTTTATTCGTCTCCACGCGTATCTTTTGATCCGCCTTATTCTCGGCGATGCAATTGTTCGGGCACAATATGCTTTGAAAAGAGAGGGCAGATAATATTGAGCAGCTTTGTGATGAAGAGTGGTAGCAGAGGATCAGCAGGGAAAAAGAGGATGATGATGGCAGGCAATGGAAGAAGTGATAAGGGGTAGGAGTGTTGGAGAGGAAGGGGGAGGCGCACAGCGCTTTGACGAGAGGGGAATAAAGGGAAATGTCAGTTTGCGTATTTTGAAACTTTTCCAGAGCCAGGCCCGGGCCTATAGATATCGTATAATGCAGACGAAAGATCATTAATCAAAGTGAGTTTTTGGTGAGGTACTCTCCCATTCCACCTACCCTAACCAACGACTACAGCAGCCGCGCGTGCAAGATCGTGCGCGTTGGTAAGCCGATTGTGTGACTGTTTCGATCGCAGCAGATAAGGGTGACAGACCGATCTCTAACCATTAAAACCACCTATGTGTGAAAAGCAGAAGCTGAATGTTGTGCATTATGCATTTCAGAAGCCATGCAAACGAACGTTTGTTCGATAAAAAATTATAAATACAAATGATTAATTTCAATAAAAGTCAACAGTACATCCCATCAAACCACAATGAATCCACTTATCGTTTTGTTACTGATTATTTATATCAAGCTGACCCTCTAAAATTTATTAATAACTATTAATATGAGAGAAAGAACGCATCATTTTTGCGAAGAGCATTGATGTGAGAGATGACTGTATTATTTTAAGAACTATTTTTGATAAAATAGATTGATTAAACAATTTGTTAAAATGAGAACTTTGAGGCACACCCTACAAGGCACACAAGGCCTCACTCAAATTACAGAATAAACAAAATATTTTATTTAAATGATTCCGTTATCGTTTAGCTCGTTATGTAGAAGTTTCACAAAAAAAAATCTAACTAGCCACAATTATTCAAATTTTCTTTTCAACTGACGAAAGGTTTACAAAAAAACAAAATTTTCAAAGTTGTATTCTTATCATACATAGGAAACCATGGTTATACAAAATTTCATGTTTACTTTTATCTAATTTTCTATTTCTTTTTCTTTTCCTTTTTATTTTTCTTTTCTTCTCCTTTCCTTTCATTTTTTTGTTTATTTTACTCTTTTCTTTCTTCTTTTCTCTCTATCTTCAGTCTAAGTAATGTTATCTTATCTTTCCAGCACAGCTCACCACGGAGCCTCATAATTTTTCATTGGCTCTATGCTTCTGCTTTTGTGATTTTTCATCTGTGTTTATGTTTTTGAGCATTCGAATGTGTGTGCTGAATAAATAGATTGAATTGAAAATATGTGGAATATAATGTTAACAAGCAGCCTATATCAAATTTTTCAATTTTCAACTTTTTCGATTACAAAAAAAGACTTATATGTCACGGCACACTACTTCTAATTAATTCATGAATTTATTTCATATATTCTTGAAAGTACAGTAGTAGAATTTTGTAAAAACACATAGCCTCTCAAAAAGGGTTGATGCAAATGGTTGAGCATCATACTCTGAACTAGTGAACTAATATTCCCAACTAGTGAAATCTAGTTCAAGTTTTCATTTCCTGCAAAACACGGGTTGGGAGCTAAAAGTGGGAGAAACCTCTACTATCCAAGAAAGTTTTGCCGTAAGAGAATAATCTTCGAGAGTGGATGAATAAGCTGTGTCTCTTTTTCTTCTTGCTTATTAAAATTCTTTTCGCAATCAATCATTCAAGCAGCTCTATCAGGGATGGGTGAGTTTCTTCTCCCTCAGCAGTGCTGTCTATTCAGACACCCTTATTACGTGAAACGCTTATCTTCAATGAAAGAGAAAAAACTAAAGAGAGTTATAGTGAGTGAGCCAGTAAGTGGGAGAGAGAGAGAGAGAGAGAGAGAGAGAGGAAGAGAGCGAGAGGGAGAGGAAGGGAGAGAGAGAGAGAGAGAGAGAGGGAGGGAGCGAGAGAGAGTGATGAAGAGAGAGAGACGATTGACGGTTGAAGATGGAAGATGGAAGAGAGGGGCAGGAAAACAATATTGCGTTGTTGTAGGGAGAAAAAGTGTTGAAAAAGCAAGTGAAAAACGAATGATGCTCAAGGAAAATGGAGTCGGAAAATTTTGCTACAGGTTGAAAGGTTTTTCTATTTTTTTTCCTAAGTTTCCATTACAGTAGGCCTTTCAATTGCATCTTTACTTGGATTTCTTGTTTAAAATTTGTTTCTTTTCAAGAGATTCTTGAAAGGCTGTTTACAGTTCCAAGCTGAACAAAGAAGGATTAATGCTCGAATTGCTCACGTTCTGGAAATCAAATTTATGTGAAATGAATCTATAGTTTAAAGGTCTAGTGCTGGTGAATTATGGAAGAACAAAAAATGGATTCATTAAGAACCAATCATAAGAAATTATAGGGGTTAAGCAATTTCTATATTAATCAATTTATGATCGATTGTTCGTGTTGGAGTTATGAATAATGCTCCCCTTGTAATCTATCTACGAAAGTTACTTATAAAGCAATTGATATATAACATAGTTTGCTTTCTTTGGATATTCTAGAAGAGGCTAGCTAACCTGGTATACCTAAGCACTGCGAATTAGTGCTTCAGGCTCGCACTTATAACCTACCTCGAATCTTCAACTTCAGGGGACTTTATAAGCATTTAGTGGAAGGGCTGAACAAGTTTCCCTTGAAATAAGAAAGCCTCAAGTTCGGTTCATAAATAGGGGCCATTGTTTTAGGTTTGATCGTCGATCAAGAAAAATCTGTTGCATAAATGACAATTAAAAGAATATTTCCAATTGATGGTCAACCTCAACAAAGAATATACTATTATTTATTATCTTATTAACATAGCGTAGTATAGTTAACATTCGCAGAGTTTTGATTCTCTCTTTTCTGCACAGCTATGATTTAATTGGCAGCCGCAAAGATGTAATCGGTTTAGAGCGTTTATTTCTGGTAGAGCTCTGACTGGCTGCTTCTGCTGCGATCATAGGTTTGATTCCCGTCCAGCATTGCATAAATGTTTTGCGTAACCATCCACTTCATCACAAGTTCCAGACCCATGTGGGACGCGTCAGCGGAAGAGAAAATAATGATTTTTCAGGATAAAAATTTGATTTGCAGCTGCTTGAAGTTGTTTGCATTTCTTTATATTTTTCTATATTCATTATTGATTTTCAGTTGTTGCTTAAACGAACCTTTCCACTTCATATGCTAAGCTTGAGTGCTCTTGTGTCGTCATGAAAACCGAGTATGACAGAATTTCGAGTAGACTAAATATTGGCTTATTTATGAGAGAGTATTCTATGTCGTCCAAAATCAATCTCCAGCTGCTTTTAAAATAGTTGAAGATCTCGAAAAAAACTTTCTCCATCTCTCAGTCACGCTAAATCAAATCTGGAAACTGGAAAAGAAATGGATCTCATTTTTTCCAGTGCCAAACAATCATTAATATCCCAGAATAGACAACTGTCCGTTTTCGAATTTCTCTAATCTTGAACGCCTTTTACGTGGTCTGTCGAAAACGGCCCGAAAGAAATAAATTGTTGATTATAATTTTCTGGAAGGAAAAAATATTTTTTCTTCGAGAGAGAAGAATGCAGCCTCCCAGTCGCTGGCTCAGGGGTACCCTCGTCATTCTCAAAATTGACAGCCGAGGGGTTGCCCCCCCTTCCGTTTCTCAACCAATCGCGATTGAGCGCTCATCCCTGCTGGGGAAAAATCCCCTAAAAAGAAAAAAAGAGCGCAATCTTTGCAGTCAGCCCTCCCATCCCCTTGACTAGCTCCGGACACTCATTCCATCTCCCTCCCCCACCCCAAGGAGCCTACTCAAACCTCTCTCCCATGAGCTCTCCTGTACCCAGCGGTACTATTTTAAATCCCCAAGACGGCCATCTTGTAGAAAGGAATCCTCCCTAAGTCAGAAATAGTCGTGTAGTAAGTATTATCCTTGAAAAATGCAAGAGGAATGTTTTTTCTAGGACAAAATTGTTTGGTTTTCAGTAGGCTGAACTATGTT